>CM030900.1:221846-396846 GCA_018136845.1 Heterotis niloticus
TTGTCATCATCTTTCTTAATATTTATTTATTTATTTGGCACCTCTGATATGTGTTGTGTGTTTAAAATGCTGAACATGTGAATTTCATCGGTGGCAACTAATAAGTACATGTTACCCTATTATTTTTGGGTTAAAATAGTGGTCCTCCATTCATCTCTGCTGCTATGATTTACAGACCAGGCCCAGTTTCAGGTAAAAGGTGGACAAATCCTCCTGGCTGCCCCTTTGTCCTCAGGATCTTTAAATGTCACTAACCTGACCCTGTCTTGCCCAACACTCCCCTCTTTTCTCCTGTACATTCTAGTTAGGATCACTGCTACCCTGCCCTGAAGCATTCTGGGTAAAGTTGCACATTCACCACAGTGCAGTCTAAACACCTTCCAAAATGACCGCTACTCTGGAGGCATCACAACTGGCAGCCGACCATCCACCACACCCTTCCACCGAAGGGCACTCAGTTTGTCTTTAAAACAGCTCTGAATGTAGGAACAGTTGGACTTCCTCTGCTGGACAGAACCAGCTCAACCAATGCGACGCTGCAGAACAAACTGGGCAACTAGACAGAACCAGCTCTAACATAGCAAGGTGACCCTGGATCCTACTGAGTGATCTAGCAGGACCTCCAGGACTTGCCACTGCACTCAGAGGAAACTCAGCACGAGCCAAGTTTGTTTCCTGCAGGACAGGTCCTCCTTCCTCATGACTAATTTCATCTTTCATCTCTGCTTTAACTGCCACCTAATTCAAAAACGGTTGGTGGAACCTGTTCTGCAGGGCGACCAACTCTGCTCCTGTCTCTCTCAAGGCATCATGGGGGGCATGATGGTATATGATGAACAGGTAAATGTCCTGCAGGTGTCAAACTTTTGCTTCATAACAAAAGACAGGTCAGCAGTGTCTTGTTCAACTGGTTCTTCCTTCCTTCCCTTTCTGGTTGGAATCTTATTTTCATTTGGCTATTATGTTTTGGGTACACATTTTTGCAGCTTGGACAGTGATTCAGACAGATGCCTGTATCTGCAGGCTGTGAACGAAGACCAGGCAAAGGAGGTGACAATGTACCAGTGACAGATCTCATCCCTGTGACACTTAAAGCAATGCAGAGGGTGCCACTTTCACCAATGCAGGCAGACCCAGGGATGAAGGCCTCAGTATTGGTTGCTGTACAAACCAGATCAGAGCTGTGGGAGCAGACAACTGTTGCCATGATGAAAATGGCCAGAGTGTGTTTGGGTGGAAGGAGGAGTTCTGATATGAAAATGAGCAGCTCAGGGGGTTTGAATGTGGTGGCCAGCTGCTGGCCAATAAGGTTCAAATAAAATAAAATAAAAAGGGAAATTGGAGACTGGGTGTTTACACAGACTGCCGAATGACCTTGATTACCAAGCAGCTCTCCTTGCCTGGTCTATAAACTGTCACCCATTCACAACTACTCTTAGACCATAAGGTTATCGATATGCACACTGAATGCAAACCAGGAAGTAAAACGCAGTATTCACATCCCTGCTTCTACGAACAGACTGAATGAGGACAAATTTGTCAGTGACATGTGAAGTACAGGAAACAGCTTCATTTTTTAAATTTAATTCATTTTTCCATTGTTGCTCTTTCTGTACAAAATTAGAATTTTAAGTCCACAGCAATCTAGCTCTGAAACCTGGATGTGAAAGCCCACCTCAACCTCCAGCTCATTTTGTTCTATGCTGGAATATTACTCACAAGGGCCACGGTGGACAGTGAGGAACAATGGCAGTCAAATGTGCTCCTTACAGATTAGGGCAGTAACACTCATCATGGCAACTGTAGTAAGCAGCATGACACACTGGTTCAGACCTTGAAGCTGTGCAGAGAAATAAAAGCCCCCCTCCATCCTACCACTCTGACAGTATGTTCCATGTCTCTTCCCAGAATTCCATGTGCGATGCAAGGGGTGGAACCCCAGTTTTTATGTGCGCTGCAGTTGCACCAGCTTCCTGAGGAGCTGTCGCTGGCGGGAGCGAAGCTGCTTCCTCTCCTGGGCCTGAAGCCGTAGCGCAGCACGGAGCCTCTGCAGGTACTGCAGCGCTTCCGTCAGGATCAGCACCTTGGGTGTCCTTGGCCGCATCGCCAGGCCTGGGATCTCGTCTCGCAGCGCCACGTAGCGCCGGCGCAGGTCACCACGCCGCTGGCGGTCCAAGAAGTCATGGCTCCCGCACCGCTCTGCCTCCTCATTATCCGAGCTCTGGGGGGTGTCCAGGGGCGACAAGCAGCTCTGAGGGGCAGGACTACAGGGCCCTGGTGAGGACTGTGGATCATCGGGGAAAGGAGCTGCATAATTGTGCTGCTGCCGGTGGACTGAAATGTGGAAATGCTTCATGCAGGGGTCACCGGGGTCCAAGGGATCGGCGCGGAGCGTGATGGTCACAGGCTTGCGGCCCCCCAGGACTCGGACACCACTCTGTTTGCTCTCCACCGTCACCACATCGATCTCCTCCTCATCGTCTGCAGCAGGAGAAAGCAAGATGGCAATGTTAGTGCTGCCCTGAGCCACAAACCAAGGTATTACAGACACTGTGGCATCAGGTGTGTCACTGATGCCAGGAGAGCAGATCTTTACCACTACGATTAACCTTACTCCGTCTTGCCAAGCACTACCAGCTAAGGATGGTAGATCATCAGCTGCAAGTTTTACATCTGAGCAACTCCTCAAGTTGAGAAGTTAGCAGTCGATTTGTGTTTGGATCTCAGTTCCACAGTAGTCAGCAGATTGTCATTGTGGCTACATCTACTGGAAAGTTTCAGTTTATGCAAAAAGTTGAGGAACAGGATGTTGGACATAATATGTCCAAGTTGATGTCAGCTAGTAAAGAGGTGGAAATGCTTTGCAGCAGCCAGCATCAGCAGATCAGGACACAACGTGACCACACGAAGACCCCTGGCAGAACTTTCAGAGAGCCACATGTGCCTTTTCGTACCTGAGGACATCGCCTTCCTACTGCTGTGGTTGAAGGGGATGGTGAGGACAGCTGCTGGGTTTACACACTCTGTTTCTGGACTTTGTAGCTCCTGGGGACTGCTGTGAGTTGTCTGCGGCCCCACAAGTGTCCCCAAATGCAGGGGGTCACAGGCTCCCTGACCATTCGACAGTCCACTCCACATGCAGTCCTGGATAATCATGGAACCCAGGCTGGCGAACACACCCATGGTACTGGTCCGGCCGTCCAGGACCTCGCCCTGTCCTGTGTCCCCCTGTTCTGACCCGAAGCTGGGCATCAGTTCAAACTTGTCCCATACATCCTCGCTGAGTGCCATGGACCTGAAGAAGTCCTCCGTGGGGTCAAGGTGGTCATAGAGGCGGTTGTGGAGGCGGTCGCAACCCATGTCCCAGGTGACACAGCAGGGAGCGCTGCACTGCATCATGTTGGAGTTGTGAGGGCTGCAGAGCAGCGGTTGTCCGGTGCTAGGGGAGCAGAGAACGTCGCCGCCTGCTGGACACTCCTGGACCTGCGGGACCGCACATGTTCACAAGAGAAACCAGAAGAACGTGAAATCCTGAGCTCAGAGAAAGCGTGTGTGGGTGCACGAAAGAGTTCTACAACCCGAAACAAGTGATTGAAAAAGAAAAATCCCTGTAATGTCGATAAATACAGGATGCGTTTTTACAATTTGCTGCGCACATAAATAAAACCATAATAAAAAAACCCCCAAAAATACAGAAGTAACAAATTTACACGGACAGTTTGAGTCTTTAAACCCATTTCAAACTGACTGGAACTCAGATGCCAGATTTTTTAAAAAAGCTTTATTATAATCCAAGAAATACTTAAACATTCCAATGCAACAACAAAACCACAAATGTTTTTTTTCTGACCAAACGATGCCCTTCGATACATTCACGCTGCAACATAAATGCAACACAGTATTTCTCAACACTATCAGCACCAGTGTTTTAGCGGATTCAGCTCTTAAATACACAGCTGGACAACTCCCTGTAAAAAAAAAAAAACGCAGCGGTTTTTTCACACTAAATTTGAGAGAGAAAGTTCCCGATGGCGTGAAGAAGCAGGAAAGCCCACGATCAGCGTAAAGTACCTTAACTTCTTACCTCCGAGAGGACGTACAACCGCCTGGCGCCGAGATTTATCCCGCTGGGTATTTAAATGAGCTGCAGTTTGGGCGGGAGATTAGCATAGAAGGCGGGGATGGATGTCTAGCCACGCCCATTACTTAAAGGTACAGTACAGCGCTACTGGCCCCCGTGAAGTTGTGAGGTCGTGGTCAACGTTGCAGTGAAGAACCTGTCCAGTCTCATACATGGATGGAAAATATTCACATGGAAGTGATGTGTAGTGGTTGGAAACCTCCAACTTCACTTCAGTTCAGCATGGGGCTCGAGAGGTGGTCGTGGAGGGCCCTCCCGGTCACAGCTACCCCCAACACAGCAGCAGCTTGGTTCATTATCCACCACTGCTCTCAATGGTGGCACCCATCCCCCACAAGGCGCCCCAAGCTCTGACCCTGACAACCCACAGAAGACACGACACGCAAAACGGATTCAGGTCCAGGCCAGGATGTGTGTGTGTGGGGGGGGGGGCTTTTTCTTATTGGCAACAGCAAGAGCAATGGATCCAGACCACTGTGAGGTTCTTAGACAGCAACAGGAACCTGAATTAATGACACTGACTGATTGTAAGGAAAGTTCCCATCAGACTTTGCAACCAGCCTAACCCCCCTCTGCCTGAGTGTTTTATTCCTAATCCACCCCCAGCAGTCATCAATCACAGCAGCAGGCAGGCAGACAATGACCCCTGGAGACGCACTGACCCCCCCCCCTTGGAAAAGATAGACGGCACTCCAAGGAGTTTCTGGGAAATGGGCTCATGTCCCCAAAGCTGATAAGAGTCAATATTAATCGAACGAGATTCGATCAGATGCCATTCTGTGGATGAAAGCTCGTTATGCATAATTTACTGCAAAATACTGCGTTATTAATCTACTCTGATTCCCTGCGCTGGAGTAGTGGGTACAGGGCGCCCTCTGCTGGCCACAGGGGCAGCAGCAATATTCACCATAGAAGGGCGCGATCGACTCACCCTCCACCTAGGGTGAGCGCTGATATTTCATGCGGGTCTGGATCACAGCCATCTCGACCTGTCCTGGACTAGCGGTCACTCAACCTTCAGTACGTGGACACGTTGCCGGTCCCTGTGCAGCTCCTCTTCAACCTTCACGCTGTCCATCTGCATGCAAAGTGTGTCGCACCCCTTACCCTGATTCACTATTCATAAGGCAGGGTAAATTTTACTGTGCCAGCTCAGGACGAGCACCCGAATCAATGGGTGAGATTCGAACCTCTCTTCTGTGAGCAAACGGCTTAGAACCACTGCCCCACCTGCTGGCTCATCTGATGCTTCCGAAATAAAATATCTTTTTTGTAACTGTTGCTAAGCAACCAAGCAGCGGAAAGTGGCGATTTGACGATGAATAAAATGTGAAAATGCTGTGTGAGTAACAGAAAAGGTGTGGCGCGATGCCATGAGCTCACGATGACGTGCGACAGAATGTGGGCTCACGCGCCTCCGGCTCCGCCCACCGACCGACGAGCTATTATATTCGGCCGCGCGGCCGCCGGTTCCGGCGATAACTTCTCAGTTTAATATTATAATTTATTGTTATTTATACACATATATATTAGTCCCCCCCACACACATTAACGTGTGGGCGCAGTACAAGTCCAGCAATAGGTGTGCGGCGGTGAGGATGGCGCGAGGACAAGGCGTGGAGCACAGCAGCACTTTACTGCAGCACAAAGCGGACGCACAGGTGAGACCCTCGCCCAGGTGCGACTGTTTGCGGATGAGCATCCGAGCAAACGCGCACAGGCGCACGGCGGTCGCCCGGCCCCATGTGCGAGAGGGGGAGGCGCGCACACGTGGGGGACGGCGCCGGCGCCGGCATCTCCGTTAATTCGGTTCTTCCCGCAAAGTCCGAGTCTCGCCCGTTATCGTTGGCCTTCGGTGGTTTGATGGACGCCGAGTCGCTGCCCTATCGATCGGCACCGCAGATGCGCTTTAATTTTAGTGACATCTGAGATTCATTTTAATGCCAGCTGTCGGTGTGAGAACCATGAACTTTTGTCTTTTTATTTGCCGTCTCTCTGTCGGTTGGTAACTGGTTGACACCTGCTTGGTAACTGATTAGTAACTCTAGTCCTGGTTGATGGCTGAAATGTGGTCGTTGGCTGGGATCGGTGTCCAGTCAGTGTGTGTTCGAGTCCCGGTTCCCGGAAGGTGTTCTCAAAATGTGGCATGAACATATTCATTCTGGTCACTGTAGATCAGGATCTCTTTGGTTTGCTTGTGTTTCTGGAGAAAAGACATCGCTCTCTCTCACACGCACACAATCACAAACGTAAGAGTTTTAAATAAGTCCGAGTTCAAGCTGCGTTTGACAGGTCCTTCGACATCGTATGACCCTCCTCGTGAGGTCAGTCAGGCAGTTGGACGTGGCCACCCTATGATATCTCACCTCATTTACTCTGGTCACATCAATTTGTGTGGAATTAGTAACACGAGCTTTGATAAACGCTTAGCTGGTGGATTTGGAGAACATCCTTCATATGGACTTCTACTTGTTGGGTTCTGTTTATTGCCGGTGTTCTCCAAAGTTGCTCGAGAAGCTGACAAGCATCTCCACTAGCAGGAGCCAACATGCAAACCACACAGGCACCTGCAGGTCTCCTCTCAGCTACCCGCACTTGTCTAGAGTTGGTTGCCCACTGGTGTTCAGCAACTCTAATACTTAAAAGTGAGAGGGAGTCAGACGTTTCAGGAGAGAGAAGTGCTCACAAATCAGCGTGGAGCCACCAGTATCTGTTCCTGGCTGGACAGCAGATCCTTCACAAAGTGGTTAACTGAAGACATTGTTCCTCTGAGTTCCTCCATGATCATGGCTGAGCTGTTTCTACACAAACAAGGTGGAAGTAATGAAACCTGACAGGAAAGGAACCAAGCGATGGTGGTGTTCATAATCTGCGTGAGAACGGTGTGTGGAGTAGGTGTGCCGCACTGTAGGGAATGCATCTGTGCGTGCATGCGTGCTCAAATGGCTGGTGGAGAGGAGGTACGATGGTGCCCTCTGGCCTTGGGATGGAATGTTAAACCTACCCAGAATGCTGTTGTGAAAGCCAGTCACAAGTTGGCAGTTGGTGGCATTTGGCCTAGCTCCACTTGTGCAGCGACACGCGTTAATGTGAGACTCACTCTGTGGCTCAACCGACGCGGCCTTTGGTCACAGAAGGACCAAGATGCTGGTTTCACCACAAAAGTGTGTTAATACACAACAAGCAGTAGGGAAACCCTGGAGATGCTCATGCTGACCATGTCCTGCTGCCCTGCCTACAACTGAATCAAAGTGCACCAACAGCAGATGAAGAGCTTTAGCCACAGACACGGGATGATCAGAGCACAGCTTGTGTGTCTGACACCATCCTGTTGCTGGTTCACATCCCTCAAACAGCTGCCTGTAGGAGTGACTTTCAAACAGCAAATGCACAGTAGATGGTGTTGAACTCAGTTATGTGGCTGTTAGGAGGTCAGGAGAGAAATGGCTCTGGGAGGGATTCGGCAACTCTGAGGGACACCGGGACCTCTTTCCACAACATTGGGGTTAAAACCAAGATTTGAGGAGGTACTGATGAGGGCCTTTCACTGGTGTCTCTGCCTCCTTCCAGCGTGGTGTGAGGACCCCACTGTCCGTGTGCCACAAGCTGTGCTACGCCGTTGGCGGAGCGCCGTACCAGATCACAGGCAGTGCCTTGGGCTTCTTCCTACAGATCTACTTGCTGGATGTGGCGCAGGTGAGCAAGGAGCCGGGTCATCGTGGGCCGGGGATCTCTTGGAACAAAGGGGCCGTTGTGGACAATGGCAGTGCTGAGCTCCGCATGTGACTCGCCGTGGAGGCTGGCACTGCTGGTTCGAGCCCAGAGCCCGGATTATTGTAATGGCCTGAGGCAGTGACCCGGAGTCCTGCTGTCTGTTACTGGGGTAACAGCAGGGAGCCATTAAGCCGATCCTCTCTCTCACAGCCCACCGGCATCCCCCTATGTCCACTGATGCTAATTAAAACCCATTTACTGAAAAGACTTTTGTGCCCGTGTCACTTTGACCACTAACACATTTAATGTCCGTCACCTGTACCAACCTGAGACACAGACCTCCATAAAACCAGTTCCTCCACTTTGTCTCATGTTTCATGGCCTCCGTGTTTGTCTGTCTTCCAGCTGGACCCCTTCCATGCCTCCATTATCCTGTTCTTGGGCCGCGCCTGGGATGCCGTGACAGACCCCACCGTGGGCTTTCTGGTGAGCCGGAGCAGGTGGACCTGCATCGGCCGCATGATGCCCTGGTGGGTGGTTCTCGCTTACTGTCTGTGCCACAGAGCTTGGGGTGGGGGTTCTATAGTGGGTTCTTGTGTGCGTGCGTACGTACGTGCCTTTTGCTGGCTCTCTTGCCTCCTGGCAAAACCCCCATGCTGATGCTACCATCTCACCTGGTTGGGGAATTTCTGGTTAGCGGGGTGTTTCCCATGGACATGTCTGAGGGTGACGACCACCAAGGCCACACACACACACACACACACACACACACACACACACACACACACACACACACAGGGTGCATAATACCTTGCTTTGGGTTCACATCCCCACCCCCAAGCATTTGCTTCACTGGACTGATGAACATGACCCCCCTCCTCCTTTAGGCAAAGGAAAGTAGGACAGAGACAGGTCCCTGGGGGAGGCTGCTTCATTCCACCCGAATGGTAAAACTGAGCTGTTTGGGGCGCATGTGGGGGGTGGCTACAGGAAGTCATTCTGGCAACATGTGTCACCCATATTCTGTGTCTGGGGAACAGGGACAACACTTAAAGTATTCAGGAAGACAGAGTAACTGCAGCCAAAGTAACCGCAGTCTTTACTATAAAACTAAATAAAGCAAGCAGATCCTCACCTGTTTAATTTCTGGCATTAAGATGCAGCGAGAAGGGGGCGTGGCTTCTCTGCGAAGAGCTTTGATTTTGATTGGTCCCACCCACAACACACCATTGTTTCTTGTCCAATCGGCTGCGGGTCAGGTACGGCGCGGCGGCTTGGTGCCGTATGGTTGCGAGGCGGTTCTTCCCGAGGTAACAGCGGGTTAAGCTGTGGCTGGGTTAGGCACGTGGGTGGATGACTTTGTTTGCCACCGCAGCCAAAACAGCTTGTGTTTCTGCAACATCCTGGAGGGTTTGAGCCAAAACGGTTCCGCTGGACCACAGCCAATCCGGGCCTGTGAGGACTTCTGCATCGATTCTACGGGATGGGCACATTCCAGCACTTTTTGTACCCTGTCAGTCTGGGATGAGATCTGAACCTCTTCTGCAGAATTGGTTATGACTCAAACTGCCCGCAGCAGGGGAACTCGGAGTTTGGCCCTCAAACACAGCGCTTCCGCAATTTGCTGTGTCGGACGAGGACAGCAGCGGCCAACGTGTCCCTCGATCCTGGTGCTGCTCAGCTCTGTGGCCATAGTACGAACTGACTCTGCTCTGATACCGCATCGCCGCCCCACCAAGAGCAAGCTGGGAGGCGGGGAAAGCCCCCACAATGTTTACTGTGCGTGACATTCAGGACGAATGTGCATGTGGCAGGAAGCTCATTGTGTAGTTCTTAGTCAACACATCAAAACTGTGTGTGCGCCCGCACTAACATATTTTATGGCAGATTCTGTCACCTCTCCTCTGTCTCCCTGATGACTGGTTCTTTGCACTTGCCTGTCATTCTACAGGATTGTCTTCTCCACGCCATTGGCTGTGCTCAGCTACTTCCTGGTGTGGTGGGTCCCGCCCTTTGAGCAGGGCAAGATACTGTGGTACCTGGTGTTCCTTTGCCTCTTCCAGACACTGCAGACAGTGAGTGTGGCCATGGGAACCTGCGGCCGTCTCCGTGGACGTTCACTGAGTAACGTGCGTGTTTTTCTTGCGGCCCCCGCAGTGTTTCCATGTGCCCTACTCGGCGCTCACCATGTTCATAAGCCTCGAGCAGAGAGAGCGCGACTCAGCCACGGCATATCGTGAGTAGCCCCGCCCACCTCACTGCTCTCCAACCTTCCCCATAGCAGAGCTGTGCCAAGTGACCCCATGCTGCCTCCCCCCCATCAGGTATGACTGTAGAGGTTCTGGGCACAGTCATTGGCACTGCGATCCAGGGCCAGATTGTAGGCAGAGCCAGGGTGTCCTGTGTTCGTGAAGAGGGGGGTGCCCAGGGTATCTTCAATACTTCAGCAGCCCCCCCAGGACTGCAGGCCAACATTTCACATACCTGCTTGGACCAAACGGTGCGTGCATGACTGGGGCGGAGGGGTTTTCTTTCTGTGACCGGGCCCCCTGCTGGCTGCAGTGCACCTGGCCAGTGGTTGAGGGAAGCTCTCCCTCCACTTCCTCCTGACAACCTGTGTCCTCCTGCCTTCCCCACAGAAACAGGCCTACATCGTGGCATCCGGGGTCATCTGTGGCATCTACGTCTTGTGTGCCATCGTGCTGCTGCTGGGGGTCCGAGAGCAAGGTAGGCGTAAAGGGTGGAGCCCAGTGAGCTCTCTTTAGGTGTCCTGTTGTGGTGGCACTGACTGGTGTCCCATGTCCCTAGACTGCAGCCCTATGCCATCAGCAAAGCCCCTGTCATTTCTAAAGGGCCTCAGGCTTGTGATGGGACATGGCCCTTACGCCACACTTGTTGTGGGCGTCCTCTTCACATCTCTGGCCTTCTTGGTGAGTGCAGGACAATGTGTGACAGTGTGGGCTGGGGTCAGAGGTCAGGGAGACTCACCTGTGTGTCTGCCCTCTTGTGACAGCTCCTGGAGGGAAACATTGCCCTCTTCTGCACCTACAGCCTAGGCCTGGGCAACGACTACCAGAACATCCTGCTGGTGATCATGGTGAGTTGCCAGTGGAGGGCAGCCATCGGTGCGTGACTGCGGAATCAGCTATGCAGCTTAGTTCCCCCGCAGCCATCACTCCCAATTTGGACAGCGTGGTTCCAGGATGCTAGAGACTGGAGCTACATATTGTCCTGGTGGTGAAAGGCTCTGAGGCAAGCAAATACTGTAGTGATTAGAGCTGCAATCTTTTATTGCCCAGGTTTGAATCCCATCTCCTGCTGTAGTACCCTTTATCAAGGTATTTTCCCTCAAGTGATACAGTAAAATTTACTTCTGTCTCCTAAGCAACTGTGGTACCAGAGAGGAGATGATGGTGGCTGAAGTTAACTGCTTTCTGAGCTCAGTGGTTCTGTGATCATTTGGGTTTGACCACTGTGGTCCCGACCCACCTCTCCAACATTGTGTTTCAGCTCTCAGCCACACTGACCATTCCACTGTGGCAGTGGTTCCTGACCCGCTTTGGGAAGAAGACAGCCCTGTATGTCGGGATTACGGTGAGCTGGCCTTTGAAGCCCACAGCGGTTGCTGGTCATGGGCTCTAAACCTCCGTGTGTAACAGCATGTCTGTTTGTTTCCCCCAGTGGGCAGTGCCCTTCATGGTGCTCATCGTGTGCGTGCAGGGCAACCTGCCAGCGGTCTATCTGTGCTCTGTGGCAGCAGGTGCCAGCGTGGCAGCAGCATTTCTGCTGCCCTGGTGAGTTGCAGGAGTCCTCCCTCAAGGGACAGGAGATCACAGAGCACTCTTGTGTGGCAGGGTGAGATCACTGCACCCCATGTCTTTGTCCTGCAGGTCCATGTTGCCTGATGTGGTGGATGACTTCCGGGTAAAGAACCCAGAGTCACGGGGACATGAGGCCATCTTCTACTCCTTTTATGTGTTCTTCACCAAGTTTGCGTCTGGGGTGTCACTAGGCGTGTCCACCCTCAGCCTGTCGTGAGTGTCTCTCGCTCTCTCTCTCACACACACACATACACACACACATACACACCCACCCCTCCTGAAACAAATCTTTCTCCAACACACGTGTGCACACAGGATTGCAGGCTATGTGACAGGCACCTCCTCGCAGCCGTCAACGGTGGATCTGACCCTAAGGATGCTGGTGTCGCCGGTGCCCATCACACTCATCATCCTTGGCCTCCTCATCTTCAGGCTGTACCCCATTGACGAGCAGCGGCGGCAGGGCAACCGCAAGCTGCTGCAGGAGCTCTGGTGAGTGACACGAACACATCCTCACACTGCAGTGCATTTTTTAAGAATCCTCAGTGCTCCTCCAGGGTCTCAAACTCCCACCTTTCTGGTACTACGGGTTGTTTCTCAGTCAGTACCTGAGGATGGTGTTTCTGTGTGGGGTCCCCACAGGAACAAGACAGATTTGGAGACAGACTCTACAGAGACGGGCACCGTGCTGTAGATGCTGCATTCTGGAGGACCACCAGCAAGGGCAGCATCATAGACCACCCAGAACAGGATGCTGCTTTTCTCCCTTTTGTGGGCTGACTGATCATTGCACTAAAACACTACTGCATGTGAGTGGGAGACTCGGCGTTTGAACTAGACAACTGTGAACAAAATGGGATTGACAGTATTAAATGGAGTGTAACAGAGTTACTGCGTTTATAGCAGAGTAAAGCAACTGAGCAGGTAGATCCTTTTGCTGGGAGAGGAACTTCTGCACCTGATTCTGAACTATAAACTATTCCCGTCTGTCTGTATGTCTGTCTGTCTGTCTGACAAAGCTGGGAACCTCCCTTATGTGGTCACTAAACACATGGCTTCTTCCTCCTCCATGGAATCAGGACTGTGTGGAGTCCATGGGCCTGGCTGTGTCTCACACATGAGTGTATGGGAGCTCCTCAGCAGTGTGTGATGTCTTCATTCAGAATCTGCCTGTCTGGCAAGATGTTCCACTGACTGCTGTATTAATGAACTGTGAAGTAGTTCACACCAAAGTTTGAGCGGTGTCACCAGCTGTAATCTGTGTATAAGAAGTATTGTGTTAAAGACAAACGTCGGTTCACATTTTGTAGTGCGGCTGCTAAAGCTAGCTACAGGGCCGCTGTACATCATTGTGAACGTGAGAACTTGCTTTAGGAGATGTTTCATTATTTATTGATCTGTGAACTTTGTTTCTGGAACCAGCAGACAATGAGAACTACAGCACAGTTGTGATGCTCCCTTCTGACTTAACATGGGTGTGAAATTCTTCTTTGCAGCACTGAGAGTTTGAACCGATCCTGTTCATTACACAAGTGTGCGTCCCTGTTTTGTGACTTTGCTTTTGCTGCATTTCACTGTGATTTCACTGTGGCCTTTATGTAGTGTATAGTTCGTGTATATATTTTGCATATTTGTAAGATTTTGGATGAATTTTGTCAAGTTGACAAGTGTTTCTGCTGTGGAACAAACTTAGTTTTTTACAAATGTGAGTTACGATCACCTCTCCAGTGTCCTGAGTAAATAATTACCTGCTACATGAGAATGTGTGTTGAATGCTAAGCAACACCACCGAAGAGCTGGAACCCATGGGACCGTGCAGCCACAGCCAAGCGCTCCTCCCACCTTCACAGGTTTATGTAGTTTATTTAACAATTTTACATGAAAATGAACATGCAATTGCGTCTGGCGGTGGGCATATTACTCTACACAATCTTGGTGTAAAAATTCAGTTTTCAGCAGAAACACAAGGCAGATTGTCACTTTGCTCTGATTTGTGCTTTTGATAACCTGACTGCCCTAACCCAGTCAGTGGGGACCAAAATTAAACATGTACATTAAACGATTTGTCCACCACTCTTTGAAGTTATGACAACATTATTCGACATGGAATTTAATCTATTAAAAATGGTTACAGTAAATGAGAACATGACGTTCACATTGTGGGCCTCGGAACACAGACTGAATACCGACCCCTATTGGCCAAACTGTCAACTGCAGCCCAGCGTATTGTGCCCAAAAATAAGTAAGAAGCGTGATTTGTTTCTAAAGACATCGAAATCTGGCCAACAGGGTATAAACCTGCCCACCTCATTAACTAGTCGGATTAACCTTGTTATTTTTATTAAACCCGCTAATGAGCCTTATTCAAGCCCTGCGGTGCGTCAACTGAGCCTTAAACCTCTTCAAAAAGCGGACGCTTGTCATTCCTCATCTGTCCACTGCATGGCGCCAGACACATCGGAGCCAATTAGGCGTGATGGCGGACGGCCGGGTGGTCATGATGACGGCCATCAGTTCTGATGACGACTCGTCTTGCCTGGGGGTTCTGTTGGGCTCTTTAGCGGTCACCCATGGTCATCATGGCCCCGAACTGAACAACCGAACATGAACACGAGCAACGCGCCGGGTGTTTGGCTGCTGCTTTTCTCCTGTGGCGTCTGCGCCGCTCGCACCCCCCGCGACATGGCCGTCGCTCACACGTCCACCGCCGTCTTCAAAGGCAACCTCTCCACCCGCAGCCTCTGGGATGCCCAGTACGTCCTCTCCGTGTCCGTTTCCTGCTCCGGCGGCGCTCTGGCGCTCCGGGTCACAGCGCCCCCCTCCGTTGTCCTCACGCTCGGCCGCCGGTGCCGCAGCAACGGGGTGGACCGGACCACCGGGGAGCTGCTCTTCACCTACCCGCTGACTGCGTGCGGCGGTACGCGCCAGGTGAGGTCCCACGCTCCGCTCCGATCCCCCCGCCACCGACCGTCACGCAACTCGGGTTCACGCTGTCTCCCCCCCAGCAGGTGCGACGCGGGCTCCTGCTCTACCGGTTCGCGCTGCGCTACCGGGGGTCCGAGCCAGGAGCGCCCCGGCGCAGAGCGAACATTGAGTGTCGCCTGAAGAGGTGGGTGGGCGACTCACCTGTGGGGTGGGGGTGTCACCTGCCGGAGTGATTAAAGCACCTGTCGGGTCCAGCAGGGTCCAGCAAGTGTCCAGGGTGGCGGTGCGGCCCACGTGGGACACGCCCCCCCACGCACTTCTCAAAGGGCCCGCGATCGGCTACAGAATACAGGTTATGGACGGTAACCACGTAGATGACAATAATAATAATGATGATGATGATGATGATGATGATTTGTAATTTCCTTAAAATATTTTCATTTCAATTACGAAGATTATTATTATTATTATTATTATTATTATTATTATTATTATTATTGGAACTTATAAAGCTTCTTGTAATAACTGCTCACAAGTGTGAAAATGTTTAATAGCGACACTAAACCATGCTGGTTCATATGTGTGTTTGTCTGGTGCTCCTCTCAGCCAACTGGACTGCCCCCCATCCTCGCCGAGTCCACCCCCTATGGCACCAGGTGAACGTCCAGGTGTCTGCTTTGCACCTGCCCCCCAGTGGTCACCTTTATGTGGATCACTGCTATGCCACACCATCTGGAGAGCCCTGGAGCAGGCCCAGACATGAGCTCATCGAGAACTTTGGGTGTGTGTGTGTGTGAGAGAGAGAGAGAGAGAGAGAGAGAGAGAGAAATGGTCAAGCGCTGCTCACTTGTGCTCCTGCTCACTGACTCCATCCAGCTGTATGGTCGAACCCAGTGGCTTGTTTACAAACCGAACTAGCAGGACTGTTAGCTACACCTTTGATGCCTTCCAGTTCACTCAGGACCCCACGACCCAGGTGCGTTGAGCAGGTCTCTACTGAGGGGTCATGGGGATGTGTTACCTGCTCCAATGCATCACAGGACTGGTGGCTTCCCCCCCCCAGATCTTCATACATTGCAGGTTGTTTGTCTCTGCTGAAGATCCTGGTCCCACAACCAAGTCCTGCTCATACAGTCCGGTGAAGAAGAGGTGTGTCCTGCAACCTCCACACCCAGCTCAGGTGATCCTCAAACAGAGCAGGTGTGTGTGTGATCCCACCTGACTGTCAGACATCTCCTGACTCCACAGGTGGACATCCCTAGCTGGTCCCCACTCCGTGTGTCACTGCTGTGACTCCTTGTGCATATCGACCAAAACCAGCCGATCCATATCTGAGGGTACGGTAATTTCCTGGTAAAATTTTATCTCACTTAGGTGGCTCAGGTGTGTCACTCTGCTGACATCATTGTTAAACTGGTTGCTTAGATACAATCTCCTTATGACTCAGTTTTTGGCTGATCACCCCCTCAGGGTTTCAGAGCAGTGGTCCACTCATGTTCACCACCCAGATGTCAACGTTGCAAGCCGCACCCTCACCTAAAGACCTGCCAACAAGCCTATCTGTGGAGAACAATCACAGTGTCGTCTTTGTGAAGGAGGCAGCAGATGACAGATAACGGAAAATGTCAGACATCAGCGGGACCTGCAGATCCCTCTTCTGTAACTTTCCGGAACAATAAAAACCATAAACATTAAAAGTAGACAGAATCCATTTGCGTTGATAATTTTTTCATTTGGTTGAAATAAGAATCCCATTCAAGAAGGCAGAAATGTGGCGAGTGCCACATTTCATAAGCAGAAGTTCAGCAGTGTATGACAGTCCTGCCGAAACCATTGACTTTATCATTTTGGGAAGAGTGGGGTGGACTCGGGTTACCGTGTTTGAATGGGGTGCGTTACTGAAGTTCTAAAAGGGCTTAAAGTTCAGACCATCCAGGCTTTGAGCTCTGAGTGGAACTGAGGTTGAACTTTTGGTTTGTGGCCAAACTCCTCATGCTAAAATCACAGGCAGCAGGCATATCAACAGTCTAATGCGGTGAATACCTCTGGAAAAATAAGTGGCTAAAGATAAAAATGAAAGAAATGAGAACTAGGGAGGGAGAAATGGATAAAAGTCAAAGCAGAACAAAAATACCCCCCCCACAATTTTCTTTTGAAATCCAACATGGTTACACATTTCACTGAATTGCACACGAGTGACAGTCAGAAAACTATGATTAAAGTTTTATTTAGCTCGGATTGATCTTAATTTCCAACAAAAAACTGCAACATAAACAAAAATGTCTATATGTACACACACTGAAGTGATGAATTATACATCAATGAAACGCTTAGATACACGCACATATACAAATCCTCACAGCCGTAAGAAAATTTAACACAATTTTTTCTTGGTCTCTATTGCACATCAACAAACACCTTGGTTGAAAAATTCTATGTTCACACTTGTTGGTCAATAGGAAGTAGGAACAGTTACACTGGTAAATGGTGAGTAAATCAGATGGCAGCAACAGCTGAAAGGAGAATGTGAGTTCCAGCTGACAATTTTAAAAACATAGTTTGAGGCACCTTCGGGTCCAAAGATCCACACTGCTGGCAGCAGAGAGATCTTTTCTATTGCTTTCCATGCCCTCTTTTCTAAAGCCGGTTATTGTGGCCAAAGTTCATTAAGATCAGCCATTTATCTGGCAACGCTGAAAATGTTTGGCCATAAATAAGCTTGGGTTGTGCTGACAGAGAGTGTTACTGTGTCAAACTGAAATGTCCTGTGACTCTGATCAGTCAGGAAAGAATGAGGAAACCCCCCCCCTCCCACTCAGGCTTATGTGACACTGACTGGAAATTGGAATAAAATGTAAGTCTCACAGAAACTCTTTGTTTTGCTCATGTGTGATTCCTGCGGCTCAATCCTTTCCACCTTGGCTGGTTCGAGGCCCACAGTGGTAGAGATTGAGATACAGCTGATGAGGACACAATGCCACACCTGAGAAACTCTGACAGTTTCTGTATAGCAGTCACCATGCCTCCACTGTTTCTCACACACGCTCCTGTGCACACAGCCCACTCTTGCTCTGGTGCCACTCCAGCACTACCTGTCTTACCTGTGGCACCAGTTGAGCACAGACACTGTAACTGAACACTGACAAGTGTGGATCCTGCTATGATGTCACTACTCACACACACATAAACCCATAAGGTACTTACATTCACAAATCTATTAAGCATGGACAGGAACAAATACATTTCTAAGAAAAATACTTTTTTTATTTTTTTACATAAAATTGTCATTTAATATTTAGCTGCCAAGTGAAAAATGAAAATATATTCAATAATGTTGTCTGCCTGTAGCTCATAAAGGCTTATAATAAACAGAAAATAAACATATACATAGTAAACATACAAAAATTTTTAAAAATACAATAAAAATAAATAACTCTGGATTAAAAAGAGTCAAAAAGATAAGTAGGGAAGTGCATAAATTTGAACGTGAAAGGCCCTCAAGTTCAAGTGGGTGAAGTCCTCATTTCCTTGCTGAGGTCACACATGATCCTGTAAGGGGGTCTGTTCTGGATTTGTGCCCATGGTCCTGTTGTCAACATGACCCTTTTGAGTGGGCAGACATGTTTTAAGTTTGCTGGAGTAGGACTTTGTCAGGAGGATCACCAGCAACGCCACCAATATGGCTCCTACAAGGACCAGAACGTACACAGCAGGTCTGGCCCACTGGCAGTGCTGGGAGGTGTCCTCCGGTCCTGTGGAACAGAAAAGCCTCCATTACCCTCCCCCAGAAAAATACACCAGGAACATCTTGGGAAGATGGGCAGGAGGAGAGGTGCACAACAGCACAAGCGGGGTTTGCTTACCTGAGTAGAGAGCCAGCTCCCTCCTGACCTCCTGGTTGAGCATTGTGTTCCTCAGGACGAAGGTAAGTGTTTTGTTGGCCCTGCCCTCTTGGGCCAAGCTGCTGGATACAACGTAAAGGCCACGGTCATCCTTCTTGATCGTCATCACTGTTTCATTGGTAACATCTTGGCCGTTGTCATCCAGCCACTGCAGCGAAGGTTCAGGGTACCCCTGAGAGATCAGGAGCAGCTGGACCTCCCGGTGAAACATGTTCACCTGGAGATGGGGTTCCGTGTAGAAAGCTGGAGGAGAGCAGAGATGTACAAGATGTTACACCAACCATGTGAACACATGCAGGAATCCTAAACACGTTCCATTCATCAAACATCTACAACTCAGAGGTTTATCACAAAACACCAACATACGTAAAAGCACTGAAGTCTGTTGTAAACAGTGGGTGGGATCTGATCTCAGTGCTGGAGGCCCACTGGCCCATTTATCATCACTGACTAAAAAAAAATTCACATTTATTAAATTCATATAAAACTCATTCATTCATTCATTCATGTCAGACCTTTTTCTTCACAGTGACATCCAACAGAGTAAACAAAGTGTGCCAACAGCAGGTGAAGAGCTTTAGCCACAGACACAGGATAATCAGAGCACAGCTTGTGTGTCTGACACCATGTTGCTGGTTCACATCCTTCAAACAATTGCCTATAGAAGTGACTTTCAAACAGCAAATGCATAGCAGATGGTGTCGAACTCAGTTATGTGGCTGTTAAGAGGTCAGGACAGAAATGACCAGAAGAGATGGGTTTAGGAGGAATTCAGCAGCTTTGAGGGACGCAAGGAGGTCATTCCACCAAATTGGAGCAAATCAGAGAAATCTAAGACCCCTCGTAGGGCCATCATTTCAGATTTAATGACTGAAACAACATAGGGGGCTGAAGAAGGTGAAGACGGGTACCTGCAAATGTGAGTGGGAATGTTTTCTTCTGGCTCCCCATGTGAGTACTGATGGAGCAGGTGTAGTTGCCGCTGTCCTTGAGGGTCACACGGTCCAGCCGGAGTGAGGCGTTCCCCTTGAGCAGCTCCGAGTGGTACAGCGCTGTGCGGTTGGCATAGTGAGGGCTCTGCATAGCCAGCTGATCCTGACCGTAGTAGAAGCTGTGAATGACCTCCAGATCTCGCTGCCAGGTGACAATGATGGTGTTGGAGTCCGAGGACCCCCCCACAGGGAAGCTGCAGAGTAGGACCATGGAGTGGCCAAAGATGGCGACCTGGGGTTCTTGGGGGACTGTGATCTCAAATGCTACTGGAAAGAAGAAGCAGTGAAATGCTCAGTGTCCACTCCCATCGGGCACACAGCTGAGTTCTTCATCACACACTAACATTAGAGTCCAGGCACCCATTGCTTAGCAGCCAGGCAAGGCAACCACTAAATTTACTGCATTCACCACATTTCCATGGGATACCTTCACACAACCGGCCACTCGAACGTCACACTGTTACCTTCCTAGCAGCAGTGCAGTTAAAAAAAACCCTCCCTCTGGACATTGTTTTCAAAACAGTTATATCGTATTCACACTTGAACCCAGTTTTTACTGTGAAGGGAACACAGCTCAAACCTCCAGCTCCTCAAACGCCGATATGCTCTCACTCTGCTTTTACTCTGCTTTTACTGTACTCTACTACTCATACCATACTCTTCCTATACAATGCTGTTTACTGTTTCCTTACAGTACTGTCCTCCTATTGCACTTTGCTGTACTTGCTTTACTCCTGTACTATTACAGTGCCATCATACCGGGAGTTTGATCCTTACTGTACTCTTAGTGTACTGCATCCTTACCGAATTTCTACTGCATTTTACTACACCTGTACTATTGTTATAAAGGTTACACATAACGTCGGAAATGAGAATGGAACACAGGGTCACAGGACAAGAGGAGAAGAAAAAGAATGCGGGGGGTGGGGGTGGGACACAGGTTCGAGGAGGAGGAAGAGAGCGGCGAACCCACCGGACACGAAGAGCGCGCAGCTCAGCCATGAGATGACCGCAGGGGCGATGAGCGACGAAGTGAGACTCATATCAGAGCTTCTCGCTGTTCAACCTGGACCCAGAAGAGCAGCCCGTCAGAAAGATTTATCTTTATACTGCAAACATTTCGGAAGCTCTACAAACCGCGAACGTGTAATTCGGTACAGTTTTGGTCCAGTAAGACACGTGAAAGCGCACACACTGTAGGAGACACCTGCGTTACCTGAGAGGAGGTGATCGCCTGGATGGGAAGTCTTGTGCATCTGTCGGATCCTCCCGGTTCGGGTGTCTTCGAGCCGTGCAGATGCGGGTCCGAGCTTTTGTAGAGGTGGAGGTAGAGGGGGGCGTGGCCTCCGTGTGACGTCAGTGTCGCTGGCATTAAAAAAAGAAGCCCTCCTGTAGTTTCATCGAGAAACAATAACGTTAGAATTTAAAATGTCAAATTTCCGACTGCGGTTTCTCCCAGCTAGTTTTCTCAGGAAACTACACAGTTTGCCAAAATTGGAGACAACAGCATCCAACCGCAGTTCAAAAATCATAAACACACAAGAAAAAAACTCTCTCAATGCTGAAAAATATCTACACACAGTAGTCAAAAGAAAATATTCCAGTCAAAATGTCACACAGCACAAATGTTTGGTACAAGTGAGCAATAACCAAAAAGGAATCAAGTGATCAGCATGCTGCTGCTGACCATGAGGATTTGGTCACATCTTCTTTTCTCCATCACAGTGGGTGTTTCTTCGGGTCAAAGAGTAACATTTAGAATGGTGGATCCATCCATGATAATCTCATGAGTGACATCTTCAAAGGCTGCTTTCATTGCCTGCACCAGACCAGCTTGCTCACATGGGTTTCAATCTTATACCTCTACATACCTGGTGCCTTCAACTACCATATATTCTTACATTCCAAGAGTTTTTTTCTTGTGTGTTTATGAAAAAAGTTTTTCAGTGGGATTGAGGAATGGGCCCCATGTTGAAAGGTGGATCATTTGAATGTTTGAGTTGGAACTAAACTGTTTTTGAACAACCTGAGTGTTGAAACCTAACATTTCCCTATATGACAGTGTAGGTACTGTGATCTGCCAGCACCAAACTAATGATTTCTTTTTGTTCTTGGTGGAAGAGATGGTTTCACACCCAATTTGATGGTCTTCTATGAATTCTGCAGAGTACAGTGACCCCAGTCACTGTGTCCCTCAGACAGACAAGCCATAGTTGTCCTGCTTTATCATGAAACTTACCTGCTTTGAGTGTAAAAAGTCCTATTCAGTCCATTCAGTCCAGCTAAGTGTAACAGCTCAGATGGGGTTGGACTGCTTATTTTCTGACTTGTTCATGCCATGGGTGACGACACTCTTATTCACAATTGTTCTTTGATACATATCTGCTGCTTTTATGCACTAAGGACTCCACAGGTAAGGAAGTTATTCATTTTGGTCAGTTTGCATAGGTTATGCATCTTCCCCACTGCCATGGTACTGATCTTATCCCCTCACTCTTGTACTACCTTTTTTCTAACATTTGTTGACTTTAACTGCTTATTTTACTTAGCTGTAACATCATGCTGCCCTTTCATCGTGTGGTTTCCTCACCTTACACCCAATATTTTGTCTGGGATTACAGACATCTATGACCCACCATCATAATGCAACATTCAGAAAAACGGATGGTGGGTGGATATACCATGGTGTCGCTGTTTATTTTTTTTACCAGTTTTACACCCATTTACCTTCAGTCTGCTTTTATAAACATTGCTCACAAAGCAAAAAGTTACTTCTCAAATAAACAGACCATGTGTGCCAAAAATCACTGGCTGGTTTTACATGACTCACACGTGACTTGCAAGAATAGCTTGTCGGGCACAAGTCACTGATTAATCCTCATGGCTGCATGCGGAAAAGATGGATATTTGGAACAAAGATTTCAAACCACCACGTGGCAGGGATCACGACTAAAGCAGAGTGTGGCCACAAAGGAACCAAGGTATGAAATAAATGAATCAAAGGAGAGCTGGACCCTTTTGACCGGGTCAATGTAAAGCAACACTGAGCAAAAACACCACTTGAACTTGAGTCAGGAGGTATTGAAACAGATTGCAGTATTTATTATTTCAGGATTCTTACATTCCAAGTTATTTTTTTGTATGGAGGACATAATTTGCAGACTTGTATATGCAGTGTGGATGCGCTTGAGCAGAAGGTGCACCCAGAGCAGGGTTCAGTGGCCTCAGCAACTGTCCAACTCTGGTCCACTGGACAGGAACACATACCCAGTCCGGTCTGCCCGTGTCCTAGCATATTTAGTTTAAGAATTTTTTTATTCTGCAAATTTCTGCTTTGAATATAAATTAATAAGCAAGTAAATTTACTTCTGCGGCACTTCCTTTGACAGGAACTGCGCCACAGCTATGCTGAATTGTCCAAGAGTCACGGTTTTACATAGCAGGGTCATAAAGTGCTTTTTGATTGATGTTTTGAAAATTGAAGTTTGTTTCGCCACCAAAGTCAAGAAATAAAATTATAAAAACAAAGCTTTTTTGGGCAGAAGTACATTTAATGTGTAAACTATGATTTAAAAATATGTACAGCAGCTTAGGAAAGAAATGTAAATAGTACTTCTACCTACAGTCCAAATAAAAGTGCATACTTAAAAAACAGCTTCTAGCTGTAATAAATTGATAACTCATGGTGTCATTATAATAAGCCAGTCTCAAACTCTGGATGACACCTTACACAGCCAAATCCAGAGAAACAAATAAATCCATGATCTTGCTGCTTGCATTTTAGTAGAAAATAGTTCTATACAAATTAGAAAAATACTCCAACATAAAGATTTAGTGTTAATATAGACCAACACCATTTTTTTTTTTTTTTTTTTGCATAAGAGACATTTGTAAAGCTAAAGTTCCCTAAAAGCTCTGTCCCTTTGAAGACTCCACTTCAGAGTTGTCAAGATTTTCTCTTTCCATCTTCCTCTGATTTCCACCCAGAAGTGTGTGGCAAATCTTCAACCATGCAAGGTCCTCATCTCACCCAGGGTGATGGCCTCTCAATGGCATCTGCTCATGTTGCTGGACCTGTGTTGGGTAGTAGGGCTTAGGAATTACAGAAACTATAACCTCAGCCAATGAATCAGCTGGAAAGCTGTAGCACAAGTCATTTTACTCATGAACAAAAATAAAAACGTAATACATACGTCTTGAACTAAGGACCTCTGCTCTATGGTTGATGATCAGCTGGTGTTTCCTGCTCCACCTCCTTGCTCACCCCAGGCTTATCGGAACTGTTGGGCAAATGTGATGTGGGCTTCTTGGACACTGGCGGCGGCACCTTGAGTGATCTCAGCTGACCCTCGGTTACCAGATTCTTCCGGAGATCCGACTGTGTGTCAGTAGATGAAAGTGTCTCCATGCTCTTCTTAGAGAAGATGAAGCTGGCAGTAGAAGCTGGGGATTTGTTCAGGTCTCCCCCTTCTGGTGAGCGTGGAGACAATGAGGAAACAGAAGTTCGCACGTTGAGCCGAGCTACTGGACCATCCCTGGACATGGCAGCTGCCTTCATGCGGATGGCCTCCTGTAGTCGCATGGAAGGGGGAGCCATAGGCATGGTTGCTGCAGTGGGTGTTGCGGTGGATGTTCCAGTAAGCGTAGGGGTGGACAGGGAAGCTGTTGAGGTTGTTGGGGTGGGCACGATCACTGCTGCAGTGGACTGTGCGGCTGTGGGGGTGAATACAGTGGTCGAGTCAATGGCTGACATGGTGTGTGTAGCAGGGGACAAGACTGCTGGTGCAATGGGGATGGTCGTAGTCTTGGTGGTTGTTACAGTGGTTGTGGTGGCCTGGGAGGCCGTTTCTGTGGACATAGTGGACACATTGGGTGCAGCGGTGGACTGGGCAGCTGTTGTGGAGGTCATGGTGGGTAGGGTGGCTGTTGTGGAAAGTGAGATGGGTGGGATATGTTCAGAACTAGGCAGAGGAGTAATGGTGGTAAGAGGAACTGCTGTCATGGTGGGTGTAGCATGTTTTATAGGAGGTTGAGGCAGTGTCTCCACAGATGGCCTAGGTATCATTTTTGAAAAGGCGGGAGTTGTTGCAACTGAAGCAAATTTTAAAGTAGGCTTTGGTGCAGGTGTGGACACTACTGCTGGTGGCTCTAACTTGGGCATTCCAGTTTCTGATGTGCTGGATGGGGCAGGTTTAGCTGCAGAAGAGCCAGCGCTAACAGTAGGTGTTGATGCAACACGAGTGGAAGGCGGTGAAGCAGTTTCAGCGTGTGGTGTAGACATATCGAGTTTCGCTGAAGTAATTTTTGGTGGTGAAGATGCTATTGAAGGTGGATTAAATGTCACAGTTGGTGGAAACTGTGTTTCTGAGGAGTGTTTATGGATGGGCTTCTGAGGTTCTTCCTCATGGTCAATGGAGTTCTGGTCCACAGATTTGGAACCCCCAGCAGTATGGACAGAGCGCAAGCGGATCATGTGAAGGAGGGAGGGTGTCACCACTGGGAGACTGGCGTCCTCCTTAGGAATGGGAGTGCTCTTGCTGCGTGACAATGGTTTCTGCTCCTTGCCTTCCACTGTTGCCACACTTGGCTGTTTCAAGCCAGTAGATTTGTCATGCACCGGCAAAGGAGGTGCAGGAGGGACATTTAACTGTGGTGCCGGAGGGATCGTAACAGAGACTAGAGGTGGGTCTTGCTTTGGGGTAGTTGAATTTCCTGCAGGTTGGACATTTAAGAGTGGTGCGGGTGGGACTGTAACAGGTGGTGGAGGTGGAGCTTGCGGCGGAGGAGGTGGGACTCCCTCAGAGAAGACAGTCAAGGGAGGAGCTGGTGGAATAGTAACAGGTGGGAGAGGTGGAGCTTGCTGTGGAGGAGGTGGGATTCCCTCAGGGATGACATTTAAGGGAAGTGCAGGTGGTGTGGAAACTGGGGGCAGAGGTGGGGATTGCTGGGGTGGAGGTGGAATATCCTCCGTTAATGTCCAAGCAGTAGATATGGTTTTGGTGGGCATGTTCATAGCAGCAGGAACAAGGAGAGAAGTGGTTGTTTTAGCTGCTCCTTCCAGAGGAGGGGTAACCAGGGGACATAGCAAAAAGTCTGCCTCATCTTGCCTCTCAAAGACCGGGGCCGACAGCTGTTGTATAGATGGTGGTGACAGCACAGAGGAAGTTGTCACCGGTTTACTAGGAGGAGGTGGAGGATAGTGGGCAGGGGGTGGGGAGGGAGGAGCACTTGTGGATGGTGCTGTTGGGTTACCATCTTGAGGCCCTGGCAGCATCACCTTCCTCTGCTGTGTTAGCGGACTTTCTGATACTTTGTCTCGACGGCCTTTTGGTTCCTTCTTCTGTACCTCTGGACTTGCCTTACTCTTCTTCCGATTAGCCAGAAAGAACATCCTTTTCCCTGGAGTTCCTGGGCTAGCCTGAGCCTGCTCTGGCTCAGCTTTCTTTACCATCGGACTGCTCTTTCCAACTGGTGCCAACTCCTTCTTCTGCACCACCGGATTTATCTGACCTCTCTTTAGCACAACTGGATCCTCCTGTGTCTTCAGAGCCCAAATATGAGCAGCGCTTTCTGCAGTGCTTTGTGCAGATGTGGACTTCCCTTTTCTCTCTGTTCCTGACAGAGGTGTGATTGTTCCATTTCCAACAAGTTCTCCTCTTTCCTTAGCCCGAGACTCTTGTTTCTGTTGCTTCCACTTTGGTGCTCCTAACCTGTTAGCACCAAGACCACACAGCAAGCTCAGTGTGCGTCTGTTGTGGATCCATGTTTCAGGAGGTGGGGACAGTGGTGCAGCCACCCTTGGTGGCTCTGGGATGTCAAAGAGCTCCTTAAGCACAATAGCTGCTGTCGGTGAAGCGATCTTGCTGCTAGCTGCTGTTACTGTGGTTGACAGTGCTGCAAATGGGACACCGTTTGCTTGAGCTTCTTTGTGGACTGGTACCAATGTGGTAGATGGCAGTAAGATTTGAGACAGTTCGGTAGTCTTGGACTTATCACCTTTGGTAGGTGTACTGCCCTGGCTGGAGTAGCTGCTCAAAGGGTACGGGGTGCTCTTCTGCATGTCTACCTGGTTTAATGGTGTCTGCTTTTGGTGCCTGAATCTGTCTTGATGCAAGGAGTTGGCTCTGCGTGGAGGAGGAGGTGGCCTTTTCATCTTTGTTACCGACATGCTTCGTACAAAGTGGTCTCTGCGCAGCCCTTCCATCTCTTCGCGCCATGTAGCCTTTACCTTGCCATTAGCCTTCAGACTCAGCGACGTGCCACTGACAGAGTTAATGACACTGAATTGCTTTGGAACTTTCATCCCGTTCCTCTCCGTCCCACAGGCTTCTCCTAGCACTTTCCTGCTGACTCGGGGCGTACTTCCACCGCCCTGAGAGGAGGCTGTGGACGAACTGGAAACAATGGTGTCCGAGGAATCTGAACGACTCCAGGCGGAGCCTCGCGAAGACAGCTCATAGCGATTGTAGGTGCTGTAGCGGTCAGAAGCACGGGATGGAGCTGGACTCGCGGTAACCAGGCTGCTCTTGCTGAGTGTACGCATACTGTTGCGGCTCCTGCTGCGGGTGATCTCCACCACATCCACATCAGACGGCATCACTGCGTTGGGGATGATCTTGGACAGGTAGGAGGCCTGAGGTGAGATGGACATGACAGGGCTAGGAGGCTTCTGGAGGATGCCTTCTATGGTCCCTCCTGGGGCACCCAGCAAATGGTGCTTCAGGAGGGGTGAGGGGTGGGGGCCACCCCTGTACATGGTCTCAATGTGTTGCTTAAGCTGCTCTTCTGCACTGGATGAATGCAGGGATTTCAAGGCCTGTAGGTGAACATTTTGCTCCTGCTGACCAGAGGCTGGACTCTCTCCATTAGTGTCCGTAATGACCATGTTTCCACCGTTGGGGAGTTGACCATCAACTGTATGACGTAGCAATGCTGCACGGTCCAGGCCTTCCACAGAGAACAAGACAGTGGGTTAATATCAAGAACACAAAATTAAAAGTAACATTTCATCCCAAGACTGCATGAGAATACTCAAGTTTATGTAATTTTGGAGATCCCAAACCCCTGTGAAAAAGTGCTGCTTAGAGACCATACCCAGTTCCTTCTGTACATGCTGGGGGATCCCCACAACTGTGGTTCTGCGGTCCTTTCTCCAGGCTGATTCTCCTCCATGGCTCCCCTGGTTGAGCGGTCTGAACGTTGACCCTAATATGACAGACATCAAAAACACAACGTGGATCAGTTACATCTTGTGCATCATCATCTCCACATCCCCTAGCAACCACACACTATATAATCACAATACAAACTCTGAAGTGAGGCCTGAAAAGCATCTACCCCATAGGTGTTTTATATGTGGTGCATCTACCTTTTCGGGTAAAAGCTGACTGGGTGGACCTGATAGACTGTGCAGAGACCATGGACATGGTATCAGCAGCGATGCTTCTGGAGTCCACTGAACCCCTGTCCCCAAAACTGGCCTCCTCCTCTGGCTGGAGGGTCACAGCAGACTGAGGGGAGGGGGGCAAAATGCAGACACACAGCACATGAGTGATAACAGGGACAACAACCTGGTAAGAGAGACCAACATACTGTGCAGAAAGGACTTCCTGGGTGAAAGGCAACTTACACTGATGCTTTGGTCATCCTGGAAGTCTATGTCATTTTCTTTTTCTGAAAAACAAAGACGGTTTTTGGTTTTAGAACAGCATCACAGCGTTGAGAGGTCAGATGGGTGCAGCCAGGCAGAAGTAGGCAGGGCGTGATATCAGGGAGCACATGCCTTCCTGCTGCAAGATCTTGAGACCCTCCTGGGCTTCGCTGTGCAGGTCAACCAGGTACTGCGGCCGGCTGCTCTCCACAAACACATTCTCCTGGAAGTGCTGCGAAGCTGTGGACCGTCCTACTGGCTTGTCCTCCTGCCTGGGGACTGCTGCAGAGAGATCTGGGGGTTAGTGACCAAAAAGATGGAAACACCACCCACCCCCACACATGAACACACAGTGGATGGACTATCCACCTCACTCAGGTATAATCTCAAAGACACACAAACCTGTCTGACAGCATTGTGACAAATATGATGTTCATCACGCTGGTCACGTAAGCATCGCACTCAATTATATTATAAAGCAATACAGTTGGTGGCCAGGAAAATTGGGTAACATGAATTACTCAAGCCAGTGCAAACTTTTGACTATTCAGCATGGTGCAACATCTGCAAGAGTGTGTGTGTGTGGGGGTGCTCTCAGCTATTTGTGAGAGAAAGAAAAACATTCCAACCATGTTGCTTCACTGTCCATATCCAAAACACAAGCTTTAGATTTGCAACTCAAGTTCTGACTCAGCATTGACGGTAACAGAGAGAAGAAAGAACCCTCTAAGAATTGTGCATATGGGTGTGTGTGGAGACCGTGTCTCATTGGAAATCAATACCTGTGTTACCACACCTTAAGCTTCTATATCCCCATACACAAAGCAACATGCTGCAAAGGTGCTGAGGATCCATCTTTAACCAACATGACTGTACACTTCCTCTGTCTCTCTCTCTCTCACACACACACACACACACCTGACCAAGCAGGTGAACGTTGTACACCACAGCACTGACACACCCCACTTTATCAAGTAGTATTTCTCTCAGGTGTCACTTCACAATAAATAGTGGAGGGTGTGGTGGGAATCCACAGCAGGTAAACCAACGCACAACGGACAGGTAACCCCTCATAAACACACGCCAAGCAACACTGCAGCACACAGGTACAGTGCAGTACTCACACTCTCATTCCTGAAGGGTGGAAACTGGTGCCATGGGAACACGTAAACAGCAACTGAACAAAATATGCCAAACTTAAATCTTATCAACATACAACTTTTAACCATTTTGAGCTTCTCTGAAAGACAATCTCACTGTTGCACATATCTGACGCCAGCACCTCCCACAATAATTCTGCCTACAGACTTAATATTGGGGGGGGGGGGTGACTAGGCATAATCTTGGAAGTTTTCAGTATGGCACAGACTGTAAAGGGTGGGGCTTATGGTATGTAAAGAGGAGTAAGAATGAACAAGGAGTTGCAGGATGGTCTTCCAAGGCTGCTTCTTGATTCCCGAACACGGTAGCATGTCCAGAAACATATGGTGTGAGGCCTTGTAGCACAGGTGTCATGTGCACACGTCCTCCATGCAGGCAGAAGCATGTGCTCTGCAGGATGTTTTAACAGGAGGTTGGTTGTCACTGTTCCAGTCACTGACATGACCCAATGAGCTTTCTGCAGACACTTTTCCCCACCCTGCACAGCTGCAAACAGAGCAGGATGGAGGCCAGAGGAATGCGGAGAGTCTGGACCTGAGATGACATGCCTGGAAGTGCGGATCTCAGAGCAAAGAAAAAGAAAACAGCAAGGGTCTGTGAGCTGGAAGCCGGCATCTCCAGCAGAGAGCAGCACAGAATCAGGAGGATGAACATTACACTTCTCACACTTTCCTGTGTCCAGTTTCCTGCAGAACATTTGTTCCCTATAGGCTTCATATGGCCTTCATCCAGCTGAAATGACAGACTAACCTCTCATGACCTCTGTTATAGCTGCTAGGTTGAAAAATGTTTTATCTTTTTAATAGAAAATATCAAGTTCCATTTTCTTTTTCAAACATTTTTAAACCATTTTAAAACTTACTGGTCTCCTTTAGCACTTTGTGTGCTTTGTTTGAAACCATGCTAACCCCAGTATTTATTCCACAGCACCTGAATACAAAGCCCCATATTTTGTTTTTGCAAGGTGCGAAACAGGTTTTCTAAAAATGTACAAAGCCACGAAAAGTAAACAGTCACAGCTGTTACAGAACACCTCTAGCAAGGTCTGAATGTGTAGCTGAACAGCTCCAGCAGGGGTGCCTGCACCACCAGGGGGGGCCCTTGACTTGCTGTTCCACCTTTGCCTGCCACCCATAAAGAAGTGATGAACCATCAGCGTGGGAAGGTGCCAGCAGAACCACCCATGAACATGCAAGTGTTCATGAGGAACATCTCCCTGAAGAAAGGAGGAGCCAGCAGGAGATGTAGAGGTTAGATGGAAGCAGTCTGAGGAACAGAGGCAACCTGCCTTACTGTAATAATGCCATCTGCTTTCTTTTCATACAGGAGGAAGCAGAGGCCTCCAGACCAACCCAAAACACAGCTGTCCTGAATGCAGAACATGGCAATAAGTCTGTCTGCGCAGTCAGATCAAGGTTGTGTCCTCGGTGAGGGACTCCTCCTCATAGAAACTGAGCACCACATGTCTGATGGAATCAGGCTGCTCTTTGTACTTCTCTTCCTTTCAGTTCACATCAGCTGAGATCAACTCTGAGAGACTGGAGATTCAAAGCATTCCTCAAATACCCATCATGCATCCAGCAACCTACTGTTTGTTTTGCAGCACCAGTCAAACAAGTCAGACATGAGATTTGCTGCCATGGGGCTTTATGCAATTTGGCCCAAGGCCTCAGGAGCTTTGGGTGGTATCAGTTTTAGAGGAAGGAGCACAGGTCTGTGGGGAGCTCACTGTGACCATCAGATGGTCACTGACCTCCTGACAAACTGGAGCAGGTAAAGCTGGTTGGTGCTGTTTTGCAAAGTGACCGTTCTCCTCCCCACAGCCACACACCATGCCTTGTGAAAGAGAGAGAACCTAGTGCTGATTCACTTTTTATGTGGTAAACCTTTAGATATGCACAAGTGAAGTTGCAAAACAAACTGCTGGCAGGTAATGATTATTACAGACAAGATTCGGTTTGCTGTGCATGAGTGCATGTGCACACACACAGCATTAAAGATGCTAAAAATCATGCAGCAAGGCTCAAACTTAAAACAGAAGTTGGAACAAGAGAACCTGAAAAGAACTACAAGTGTGTGTTGGGTCCAGTTTCTCCATTGTGTATTATTGGCCACACCAAACCTGCTTCTCCACTTTGCAATAACACAGTCAGTGTCTTTCTCACACACACACACACACACACACACCCCCCAAGGGATAAAGATGCAAAGTGACACCGAAAGAGCCCAAGTTATCCTTGAATGTCAGATCCCACAAAATGAAAATTGCTATATCGCTTCACCTAAACTACTGATGAATACCAGACCAACCCACAGCAGTCAAGTCCTGCACAGGGTGATGCCCACGTCGGTGTCTTTGTCACCAAGTTGAGGTCAGTAAATGTTTCCATGTTATTCTGCTCTCTTTCTTCACTAGACTCTTCGGTTGCTGTGCAGAACAACACTAACCTGCTGGAACCACAAGTCCAGGCTAAAGGACCAACAAGCCCCTCAACTGATCCATAGCCTCCCAACCTGGAAGCTCATGGCCATTAGTAATGCCACCAAGGAGGGTGTGTGTGGTTTCAGCACTTGGACTGGTGCTTAGAACTGTCTCGGCTGTTTGTGGAGCATCCAACTGGTCAGATGGGCATGGAGAAGGATTATTGTCTCTGTACCTGTGAGCACCTTCCAAGAATTGGGGGGAGGGGTCAAAAACCATCATCATGGCAAGTTCAAACCTGCAGCAAGCAATGGAAGTTACCTAATGCAGGAAAAGCATAGCAGGTCTTTGTGCCATGGAACAACCATTGTGGGAGGGACAGAATTCTGTGTCCCACTCTCTCTCACTTACAAATCATGAGAAAAACATAAAAAATTAGGAATGTGGAGGAAAAAATCCCAGGGAGAAAGCAAAGGATGGTATAGGGGATGTCTGGATAGGGGAGAAAAGGGAGGACAACCTTTGCCCCTACACACCTCTAGCCCCACCCACAGCAAGGCATTGCCTGGTGAAGCTCACCTGAGACAAACACAGGATGTGAACAAACGTGTTGCAGCAGCTCTGACTCAACACAGATTAGAGGAAGCCAGTAGCGACCAGCATGGAGGCTGCAATCCGATTTTTAGCACACGCACTCACATGCATGCACACAATCCCAGTAGCTGTAGAGAACAGACTCAGAAACACCTAGAAAATCAGTTTGGGGGGCCAAATTATACTGCTAAAATGTAAAAATTGTAATCTCAAAGATGTTGGGGCATAAAACAGTTCCAAAGTACATGAGGCCAGCACCTCGTGTCTTCCAGATGCTGCCGCTTCACAGGTCAGTTTTCCTATGAAGCAATCTGCTGGTGTGCACAGTAAACAGCAGTAAATGGTGGTAAACAGTGTACGGCGATGAGCTACAACTCCTCAGACTCAAGCGTAATATATACCACTGTAAATCTTTTTTTAAAGTTTTCAGATAAATTCCAGCTTTATCACCGCAATTCACTTTGAAGAAAAGTATTGGCTATATGAATAAATCTCGATGGAAACACCTTGCACAGCTCAGCTGCTGGGAAGCATGAAATCCAGATTTGGTCCTCGTGGCCATAAAAGCCTTGTGGGTCGCAGTTGACTTCTCACACCTCCAATGACAATGTTACTGGGGTGGCTAAATCCATTTGTTTGTGTAAACTGAAGTCTTTCATTTTCAATTTTTTAAAGTACAAGTTTGCGTGTTTAATGTTCGCACGGGTGTTATCGGAAATAATTGCACACAAATAACATTTGTAAATTCAGATTTTAATATCCCTTCCTGATCTAAATCTGCAGTACATCTAAAACAAAAACCTTACACATATTTACATGTATACTTTATTAACAAAAGCAAAGTGGCCCAGTGCTGGCTCTGCCCAGGTCAGACCTCCCAGTCTCAGTCATGTACAAAAGCCCTTCTGAAACATCTGTGATTCCTGGTTGACACTTGTTTAAGTAGACAGTCTCAAACCCCCAGGGCCCTACTACAGGTAACCCAGTCGAGCCCTTAGAAACAATTGCCATCTTGCTCCTTGCATTCCTGCCAGTTTCACAGTGGCACCAAGCCACTTGTCTCCCTCAACCAGTAGAAGCCCAAGCAAACCCTTTATGTTTCTTTTCTTTTACTCCAAGACTTAAAACACAACCCTTGCTTCATACTGGTGGTTTGAGCTGGAGCCCTATTGAACAGCTGCTGGAGACTCACTCCCTTCACCATCCTCATTCCTCCTCAACCTCATGACCAGCAACAAACAAAAGCTTGGGGGCATGAGGGGGTTACGGTGCGATAAAGGAAGTCGAGGAAGACAAGGCATCGTATCAGACCTTCTACAAGGTCAACAAACCTTCTGGTTCAGTGGTCATCAACTTATTGGAGTGAAAGCCCGGTGTTTGGTTATGTTTGCAGCCAAAGCTCACACTGCTGAGGTTGTGTGCATGACTAAGTGTGTCAGTTACCATGGACATCATGCAAGCAGCAGTGTGTGAATATGGTAGTCCAAATTCAGCCCAGGTTAGGAAGCATGTGTGTCTGCATTCCAGAACATGAGCTCAGCAGCCACAAATGCTGCTCTGCTACAATTCTTCTGGACTCAGTTTCACAAGTTCAAAACACCACCTTCTCATGAGCACCTCTGGACTCCATTTCCAAGGGTTCCACAGGAGAAAGAAGCCTCAATTCACCTTGCGCAGCAGAACAGAGAACTGTCCACAGAAAATTGGGCTATAACGATGACCAGGGAGAGTGACCCTTGGTTGACTTTTTCAAACTTCAACAGACACTTTGGGTTAGTGAACTCTACCTGCATCACCTTCAAGTATGTTGGACAGGACCGTGTCTACACCTGGTGCTTGGGATACTTTGCGACTTACAGTGCAGCTTAGGTTCACATAGGTCTCAGTCAGGTGACCTCACACCCTTCCCCAAAAATGCAGGGCAACTGCAAGGAGCAAATCCTTATTTTGGCATAGCTACCAGCACAGCTCCACAAGGGTGTCACCTACAGTGACCCTGAAACAGGCCGGTTCACACGTTCTCCCATTTCCTCTCCTCCCAAAGTGCGGAAATGATAACAATAGCCCTTCCACCATGTTTCTGCTGCCAGTCCTGATCACCAGATGTTGTTTTCTGCATCACTCTGAAGCTGGGCCTGAGTTGGTTCTGGGAAAAAGGAGAGAATGTAGACTGTGAGCAAAGAACTCAGGGTCAGCAGAACCAGAACTACAGAGCCCAATTTATAAGAAACGACTAAGGACTTCAACACACCAGTCATCGTTGACATAAAGTGTATGAAGAAAACCAGATCTGTCACCTGAAAAGATCTTCAGAAAAATTGGATCCTGTGGTGCTTCTGTCAGTGACCAAGGGTCAGAGGTCACAGAAAGACATCAGTCCCTGAGCAGAATTACACAATCTCACCTGAGAAAGACCTGACCTGCAACTTAACTGGTAAAAAGCACCATGACAAAAGCCAGCTCCAGGGGTTCAAACACATGTACGCCTAAGAGCCACGCCTGCTGACACGCAGTGGACCAGTGTCCATAGCAGCGGATGGAGAGCCTTTGGAAAACACGGCAAACAGCACCGTCAGGAGCACAAGTGACATCCTGCCACCCACCCACATAAAGGGAGTTAATGAGTTATGGAAACACCTCCACTTACACCATCCCTGGAGCAGTAAGGAAAAAACTAATTCCCTTATTTCCCCTCTAAACTGAAACAGTTTCCCACGTTTGTGAACAAATGTGCACAACTGGAGATTAAGAATATAATCCTCAGGTGAATAATCACAGGGATGTGACCAGCAGGTATTGATGTTGGGTTAGAAAGGGTGCCAACTGCCAGGGCTACCAAAGTTCATAGGTCAAGGCTATAGGCCTATGGGTGGGCTGCACTGAGAGCACATAACCCCCCCCAATTCTTCTTGGCAGAATGATCAAGGATCTTCTGTCAGCCAGTAGAGGTCATGATGCAGGAAGTGCTGGGCTGGAAATAGAAGCTGGAAAATGAAGTTGTGACGCATCTTCAGCTTCCAGTGCTGCTTTTTTGTTGTGGGAGGGGGTCTTTGTTTCATTAGGATCCTTCATTGCTGCTTTCTGACTGTACCTAGAACAGCAGTTCAGATTTTTGTGCTGACTCCATAGCTTAACTGCAGGCTGGAGAGGAGACAAGGCTTCACCACCATTGTGGACTGTGCTAGAATGTGGCGAGAAGGGTGGAGCGGGGGGCATGGGGGTTAGAGGCAGGACCTGCTGTCTCCCAGGGAGCTTTCCCAGGTGCCTACCTGTGCCGTTTGGGGCCACACCCTGATCAACGTTGAGAACAGCAATATGAACTGCCTGCCTGCCTGTCCTGTCCTGTCTTGCTAGACTGTCTAATCCCCTGGCAGACTGCCTGGTTCCTGCAGCGCTCTTCAGAGGTAAACACTGTGCTTATGGGCACTGCAGATGCATCTCTCCTAGCTCCAACAGTTCTGGCATAGGCTGAAGGAGGAACGGTCACACAGTGCTGGATCCCACAACCCACTGACCTTGACAGCTGGAACACCTTATCACCTCCCACAGTTTGCTCTATGACGCATTTTCCAGTAAAATTGCTACAGGAGAGACTACAAGGCAGCACCAGCAGAAACCTGTGACCACACACCACAGCCATTTGCAGAATGATTGGTGGGTGTGGTTCAGCATGGCATGGATGTCAGGAAGATCGACAATGGGCCCAATCTAGAAGGTCTCAAAGTGCTGAGAGCTCAGTGAATACCAACAAGGAGTTGGATTCCACAATTTCAAGCCAAGTGGATTTCACACAGGCTTACGCCCTTGTGCTCTTTGCAGGGCACTGTGAGGGGACACTTATGTAATATTTGAAAAGCGTTAACGGTCTCAATCAAACATACAATGCAGATATGAACCTCAGCAGGAGTGCCGTGGCACCATGGCGACAGGAAGGTGAGCCATTTCTCCACAATTTATCACTTTTTATCTCTGATGTGTGAACTGAAAGGAACCAAAATCTCCACCCAGTATGGGACAACAGCACTGGAACTGCACATGCTGGATATCTACTGAGGATGGATCCCAGAAAGGCACATCAACTATTCAAAAATACATAAAAGCACTACAGATTAAGTCAGCAGGACTGAAGACCAAGGCAGCATGTTTGCCTGTCTGCCTCGATCTCTAAACTCCTTCCAAAAATTCACTTTGCAGAGACTTAATGCTGCACTCAAAACCTTCCACTGATCTACCTCTGCAATTGAGTGTGGACATCCACACTGGAACTATCAGCCATGGTCACGCTCTCACATACAAATGTTTAATATTGGCCAAAATTCCTGCAGCAGAGTCTCTGTTCAACTACAGTGACACATTGTGGGATGCTGACATCATATGATGAGCTCAGGCCAATTTGGTTAAGGTAATCCTCCACATTTCTTTACCCTTGCTTCCTATAACATCCAGCAAGTTGTCCACCCTCCACTCTGAGATTTCTCAAAATTCTTCCAAAGTGCCTCCTAATGGGCAGGTCACTATTAACCCTGGCTGTCTGCCCAAACCAACAACCTGACAACCTTGTAAAGCAACTCCTACCTTTACTGGGGTCATGACTTTTCTGGAGTCCATCATCTGGTCTCACAACACGGCTTTGTCCATTGCCGTAACCCTTCTTCCTCTTCCTCCTCTTCCTCTTGCCCTTGAACCAACTCAAGGCTCTACCAATAGAGCCGCCCCGCTGCTTCCGCCCTCTGTTGGCCTGCCTCACCTGGGCCACCACCTGCGCCACATCCCTCGGGACCAGGTCACCTCCAGTGCTTCGGATCGACATCCCACTGCGTGGTTCCTGGAGACCTGTAAAGGATGAGACACAGAGTTGACATCCTCCTGAATGAAAGCCCTGGAGCTCCACAAGACATCCTAGCTGGTGGAAGACTTAACATCTTACTCTAAAATAGCACTGCCAGGTGATGGCACTGTCCCCAGTTCCACAGAAGGTTCTGTAACTCCTCCAGGATTCCATTCTCTACACATCAGTTAAGACTCATGCATGTGAGAACCGGTATAATCCATCATTCCTGTGCAAACTGTAACAGCCTGAGCAGATCTACACACATACCCACCCCTATCTCTCTCCAGACATGCTTCACGCACCCCCCATGTATCCGTATTCCTTTGTTCAGCTGTCCTGTCTGCTTCCGGCCCCGTGGAACATGGCCACCCTGATTCCCAAATCACTGTGACAGACGTGAGAAGAACCGACCTGCTGCTCCAGCCCTTGACAAACACCTTCCTTCCTCTGCAGGTACACTACTGCAGGCTGAAACCTGATCCTCCCCATCGCAGCATCTAACTGATATGAGGTCCGCCCTCTGGCAGGGCAGGGATTGCCTCTTGCGAGTCCAGACAAGATGAGGGCATTGGGGTGGTGGTAGAGGGAGGGGTCACATGGTTGGCAGGGTGATTCTCTTATATACTGAACTGTGTTCATCTCAGAGGAGAACCACAAATTCAGTGTCATAATAAAATGTGGGTCAGTGTATAGACCTGCTGAGCCTGGCATCTTCTGAGAAGACCACCCGGGCTTAGTCACCTCCCAGCATGCACTTACAGCACTGGGCACAAAAAGAGGAACCACAATGAGACCAAGCACCAAATATTATTCAGGGAGGGGGGGGTCCCACATCCAGCTCATGTCCAAATAACACTTTCATGCATGAGGAAGGTACAACTGCAATCGTGAGTAGAGCCACCAAGTTCCTGGTGGAATGTGGAACACCACCGCACAGGAGGTTGGGACTGAGAGAAAGTGACAGACAGGCAGTCAAGAAGAGGACACCAGTTGACTACCAGATTAAACAAGGGTGAGAGCAGAAACGTTTTCAAGTGGCCTCATCATTCACATCATCACCCTGGGAAGCAAACAAACAACTTTCTGCAAGCCTTCAGCTTTTATAGTCGATTGCATGGCTCCAAGGACCATATATGCTGGTCCTTGGGTGACACATGCGCGCATGCACGAAAATGGGTAGACGAGTCTGGGCTACATACCGTAAAGGCTGGCGAAGCCGTTAAAACCAACCATAGCACAATGTTGAGTCTGACTCGACGCCAGTAATATTTAACTAGGTTGTCACGGAGACCACCTGCAAGCTGACAAAACTGTCTGAATGGAGGTGTATTTAGGTGGAGCCAGACACACCAGCAGAAAACCTGTGGCAGTTCTGCATGCTGCCTTGTACTACAGTGGCCAAAGGGCAGAACAGGGTTGCCCACCCCCACCAGCACTCTAGCTACAGCACTTTTTCAATGCTCGGAAGCAATAAATAAAAGTTACCATGGTAACCACTGTGCTACACTGGCTCACATTTACACAATGAACACCACCCATGATTTTGGGTCTCTCCAAAAAAATGCCCAGATAGACAGGCATTTGCAGTCACACCCACACTAACATTGCCACAGCTTAGCATAATCCCCAGTTTTACATCGCACAGGGTGCCAGCCAGACCCCAACCCCTTAGATGTGTCTAAGCAGGAATCGGACCTCCACTGCCATAACATCTCAACTGACAATTAGATGTCCAGGACTTCTTTATGTAGTAGAAGCCATGATCATTGGCTTCCCCCTTAACTTCAGATGTTGTGCAGCGGTTGTCATGTGGACATTTTCTGGAGGAGTTAAGGCCAACAACCCTTCATAGCAGCGGTTCCCCATGGCTCCTCATCACACCCCCATGTTACTCTGCCTAAAAATTCTAGACTCCTCAACTGGAATTTCTGAACCCAACCTCCAAAGGCACTGAGAAACCTGATCAATGTTAAACACAGGTGATTCCCGACTTATGACAGTTTGATTCCGAGGAGCTTTTCATGAGTCAGAAATCCCCTCAATACTGCATTATATAAACAGTAAGTATGCACAAATACTATAGTGTACAGTATGGGACTCATTTTGCATTACTTTCACAGGGTAAAATATTAGTACAAATACATGCAGTACATTTTCATGCTGCACTGTCATTTTATTTTCATTTCTGATTTATTTTCTTTCTCTTTTCAGCACCACCAGAACACTCACTTCCGCATCCTAAGCATTGTGAATAAAAAGTAACTGGCATGGAATCGCAAACATATTATGGAAATAAAACAATGTTTCATTAAATAAAACTGAAAGATGCCAACAGACACAAAGATCAGTTTACAGTACCAATACATTTGACTCTAGGACCCCTGGTGGATACCTGTGCTTTGAGGGCTATAGTGTGTAACAGCTGTGGAGATGCAGTATCAGAGTCATTTATAAGGAAACTGCCTGTTGTATTGTGATAAACAACATTTAAAGTAATTGTGCGATTTTTGGTCACGTTTTAGAATCAGTGTCCATCACTCTATATGTCATTTTATGTGGCTCAGGAACACAGAAAAACTGGCAGCACTGAAATGATGAGGAAGTGTTTTTCAGGAACATATGGCTTTTATAAGGAGGATAAAGAAATATACTGGACTATTGTTTACACACACTAACAAACAACAATAAGTCACTGATAGACACCCAAACAATGAGTCAACAACATTAGTTGACTGCATGGACCATGTATGATTTCACACAGCAGACAGAGCACTGACCAAATGTTAGGACTCGGTGAGGTCAGTAAGGTTATTAGGATGACCGTTGTAAATCTGTTCCATCCTAAGTCACACGCATTGTAAATCAGGAAATTTATATTCCAAACTTAATATATTTTTAAGTAAACAGCAGCTGATGGATGTCATCCACACGAAGCACATTTAGGAAAGTTGTTTTCAAACACCTATTTATTATCCAGAAGAACAAGTTTATTGGTCCCACTCAGTAGCACAAGGGAGAAGTCAAAGTTGCTGCATATTTTTAACCTGTATTTATAGAATGCAAAAACATGCTTTGCATTTCAATAACCGCAGTTGATACTGCTGGCAACAGCAGAGATGCAGCCATGATGAGGGCGGGAATTATTTTTCTCGGCATCAGAGTCTCACTCCCAGCTCAGCAAACCGGCGTCTTCAGTTGGGGCCGATTTGGTTAGGAAGCATTGGCTGAACAGAGGTACAGGCATCCAGATGGCACACAAAACACACACCAGCCTGTCCGATCACGTCCATGGTTAAAACGCTACCTGCAGCACTTCTGTGCTCCTGCCTCCACCTATATTGACACTGTGACACAGCAGATGGTTCAGACTCAACCACAACTCTGACCATAACCTGCTTTAAGGTGGGGGGTGCAGGACTAGATCTTAAGCAATTCCATTTCAGGGGAATCTCAAGATGCATCTAAGCTGGGAGGCTGAAAGAGTGTTTGAGCATTCCAGTCCCCATTACACTACTCAGCTCAACAGGCCTTCATGTGAGTTTACACACCTTGCTCACACACATTTACTTTCATGTACTCAACACACACTTCTCTCCAAAGTGACATCCAAGAGAGTAAACAAACTGAATCAACAGATGAACTTCAGGCACAGGACAATCAAAGCAAAGCAACACCATGTTGCTGGTTCACATCCTCAAGTAGCCGCCTACAGCAGTGTCACTCAAAGAGCAAATACGCAGATCCTTAACCATCTTGTAGGCCATAACCAAAGTAAACTTGAAAGCTAGAGTTTCCCCAGTATGTTGCACTGAAGCATTGAGACCAGCCAGACCATTAAACCCTCTGGTTTAAATCTGCTCAAGAGCCACATAACTCCTCATTGCTGAACCATGGGAAGTGTGATGGCCCCACTCTCTGCAGTCACATGACCCTGGTGGTCGCTATGGTCTGGGGTCAGATTCCCATGTCCTGGAGAGAGGAATTATGTTTGGCTGGTCTTCACCTGCAGACTGAAATACTGCCCCCCAGCCAGGAGCTCAGCATGAATCAGTCAGCTTTGCTTTAGTGACATCACCCAGAAATCACCACACAACCTCATAGGAGCACCGACAGAGCAGCCCCTGCTGCTCAGGAATGCCCCCCCCCAACACTTGAGCCCAGCATTAATAATCCAGCTAATAAATGTGGGGACAGAAGCTGCCAGTCTCACATGAACCAGGAGCCACCGCCAAGGTCAAACAAACCAAGTGAGGAACACCCCTTAGAGAAAAGAGAATGTGTGTATATAAGTGCTCCAGATACCCATGAGGCTCTATTACAGAAAAGCCACTGTCTAGAGGGTCCATTCCCACTTTCTAGAAGTCACCCCTTCAGCGCCACAGCAGGCAAGTACAGTCACCCCACATGTCGCAGTCCATCACAGTACCATTTTGAACTCGTCGGCATAGCCATCATCTAAACATCTGAGGAACATCTAAACACAACCTAGAGTGCTGCTCGCATTTGTTCCTGGAACCCGGAACAGAGGCCGTCTTCGCAGAGTCGTGTTTCGACTCGTCCCTCATCAAAGATGTCTGAACGAAGCTGGAAGAAGCTGGTCTTGCCCCACACACTACATACAGCAGGACGAGCAGAAGAAACTTCTCACACACACGTGAGACCGCTTTGTTTTGTTCTCAGTGTCACTATATCTTGAGTGTGTTGCAATAGCACAACCGCACCCCCCCACACACACACACCGCCTTTTCAATCAACAATGCCAGCAACCACAGAACCAACCAAAGAAAACTTCCCTCACCAGGGCCATTCAAAGCTGAGCTTCTCTGCCATTAAAGTGACTGGGGGGGAAGTGTCACGAGAAGACCGGTGTTCCTCAAGAAGGATGTGTCTGCATCTACATTCACTGCTTTAGCAGATTTTTCACCCATTTCCAGGGCTTTGCCACATTTTTTTTTTTTCTGAGAACGAGATGCAAATTCACCTTTTAACCAAAAGGTCTGCACTGTGGTCAAACCACAACCCATACTTTGTTTTTGGCATTATGAAGATATGGATACAAGATGACTATCTTATACATTTGGTGAGGAGATGCAGTTCACTGCTGTGGTCCAGGTTAGACAAACATATGGTTCACACAAACCATCTAACGCCTCATCAAAATTCTAAGTTTTGGAAGATCTGCTCACCTTCTCAGACTTTCCAACTTGCCACCACACTAAACTGCAGGACCATAGGGACCACATACCTGTGGACCGCACACACAAGGCAGGTAGGGCTGTAATGGCAGAACCTGACCTTCAAGTTCAAAAACAGCAGCATGACCACAGTTTTTGGTTCAATACGGTTTTGCCACACAGTTCCTGCGTGCAGTGAGCAAAATCAGTGAATCCCAGCATACACTGCTGCTATACCACACTGTCCAAAATAGGTAGAACCCCTTTAACATGGTGCCAGGCCCGTTGCTAAAGCTGGGGTGGAGGTTGCTGGACAGGTGCTGAGGAACGGCAGCCTGCAGCACTGAGGTTGGTGTGTAACGGTTGGCGGTCAGCCAGGTGTGTGAACAGAAGGTGTGAGAACTATAGGGGGGGCGGGTGGTTCCAGCCTTTGGCAGGAATAAGATGAAGCCGTCTATACAATTCCAGGGAGTTCAGTGAAGCTGCCCCCCACCTTCAAGATGTCGGTCATGTCTTTTTTTTTTTTTTTTTTAATAAAAACAGCACATTTTTAAATTTCGACGCCACCCCCCTTCAAAAAAAGGTGCAGGGACCCCCAAACTGAAACGCTGCACCTCAGTTACGTGTGTGTGTTCTGAGGGGTAAGAATCTCCCCCCCGGGTCTCGCTCTGCACCAATCGCGCACTTCCATACCTGCGCGTTCAGGTATGTCGCCACCCCACCCCGCGCGGCGCCGCACGCACATGGAAACTAAAATAATCGCGACCAGACAAGAAGTTAAACGTGCCTAAACATGACCGCACACGACCAAAATCGACCACTCGCCGTCCATAAACACAGGTTTATGCCGTTTAAGTTCCACTTACAGGTACAAGAAGAAGAAGAAGAAAAAGAAAAAGAAAGTTTCCCCACAGTTTCATTTTCACAAAACTATTTCATGGCGGGGGTTAAAATGTCGCTCGAACTGTGTGGATCGTTACACACCCAGCGATCACAAGTTGAAACAGCCAACAATGAAAATGCGATAAAAACGAGGTGAAACGGAGTGCCTTACCTTTATACCACGCAAGGGCTCTTCGGTTCGCTCCTCTGTTCCGTGTGCCGTGGAGCACAGTTACGCCATATGGAACTACACGCGCTTTTCCGGGGTCCCCGTCCTCGCCAGGTGAGTCTGCAGCCGCACCTGAGTCATTTCCACGAAAGGACAACTCTGGTAGTGGCGTCACAGTTGGACCACCGCTTTATATCTTCTCACACCCCTTCAATCCTCATCAAAACTCCTCACACCCCTTTAAACCGCATCAAAACTCCTCAGTCCCCCGCTAAACTTCATCAAAACGCCGTCAAACTGCTCCACACCTCCCTAAATCCCATCAGACCCCTTCAGATCGCTGTCCTTCTCCCTCCTTGACCATCTCCAACTCTACATCCTCCCTCTGGCGGGACCTGAAGACGCTATTGGCCTTCCCTCCCCAGGTGTGGAGCGACCTGCTGGTGCCCCCTAGGTGCAAAGGAGGCAGGTACGCTGCTCCTCGGCTCCCCCCTGCGGTGGGACTGCGCACATGCGATCGCATCATTATTTACACCTGATAGACCTGAAAGTACTGATAGACCTGATTGATCATGATTGATCGATTAAGTTTCCGATTGGATTAATCTGATGACGTCATTAGGCGCCGGGGACGGGGCACCCCTCATACCTGACATTTATGACGTCATCGCTGTAATCTCTTTATGTGAAATAAATTCCAACTGATTATTATTATTGTTCCATTTTTAAAGGAGATGATATGAATAGATTTTTCAAACTGTTTTTCCTCTCATGAAAAATCAAGACTCGGTGCTGAACTAGCTTGATGGGGCTGTGTTGCCCTAAATACACCCCACCCCAGGGGCATGGGCAGGCGGCGTGAGCCCCTCCCTCCAGGGGCACTGTGGAGGGGGCACTGCTTTGGTCAGGGTGTGTGACCGCAGCTGCCCTCAGGGGGGAGTGACAGCGGGTTGTGTTTCTCTTCCCCGTTTATTAATAAACACAAACACACTCTCTGTTACCCTGGAGACCTTGCAGGAAAACAGCGCCAGGAGTGTCCAGCTGGGTTGGTACTGACCAGAACGCAGTACTTTTTGAAGCTAATTCTCTTCTTCACTGTGTGCTGGGACATCTCATGGAACTGGAGATCACTGGGGTTCTTCTGAGCACCTGGATTTCTCACTCCACACCCTTCCTCATCCCTCAGGGGGCCTGTGTGTAAGTATGTGCTTGACCACCAGCTTTCTGCGCACCCCCCCCCCCCCCCATGGACCCGCTACTGCTGTAGGAGACGCAGCTACAGTCCTGCCGAGGAGCTTCTTCATCCTCTGAGGAACGCAGAGTCCCAGAACCAACTTCATTTTCATCTTCATCCAACCTTACAAACTGCTGTTTAGCCTCTGCATTGTGGTGGAATGAAAACATTAATGTGGGTTTTTCACTCTTTCGTTGTTACAAAAGATGAAAAAGTTTTTCTGTCGGCATCTGTTCTCCAGGCTGTTGTGCAGTCTGTGCTCTCCCAACTGTTGGTGTGTGTCTGCCAATTCCACACCACTGACGCACACACTCATTTCTTTTGGGTCCTGACCTGCGTAACCAGCCGCTGGTGTCCATCACTGAAGTCCATCACTTCTAACATTCACATCACGCACAGCGTGGCCCTCAAGCTCACACACAGTCCTCCTTTTTCTGCTGATCCTGTGTCACGGTGTTCGCTGTACACAGACACCTTCTGTTGTTTTGACTTGAATGGTTCTTTGGTAACAAGTGAAATCCAGCCTGTTGAAGCCAAAGGAGGAGACATCATTGTAGAGTTCAAGGTCTCAACTCATGTCTGTAAGGACCAGAGTCAGCACTTCCTCTGTAGCTCCAGGTACTTTTGAGAGGGTTTGCAGAAGTAAACACAGACATGTTTTTCCAGTTCTCCCTTCCTCATCTGTCTATGTCCTCCTCCTCTGTTTTCCAGCTCCCTCTTTCTGTGCAGGTGCTTCATGGAGAACCTCATGGCTGCTGCTGCTGTGCAGGAGAGGACTCCTTTACCAGGGAATACTGATGGTGCTGGATCTCAACATGAGGACCATCTAGACGATGAGGGCTCCCACTATGAGGATTGTCCAGATGATCAGATGTTGCACTTGGAGGACTGTTCAGATGATGAGGGTTCCAACTTTGAAGACTGTTTAGATGAACAAATGTCCCACTGTGAGAATTACTCTGATGGAGAAAACTCACCCTTTGAAGACTGTGCTGAGGAGATTGGCTCCCACGGTGTAGATTTCAGGTTTGTAACCGAAGGACGGTCTCAGAGCTATGAAGATGCTGCAGGAGACCAGCTGGGGGAACATTTGAGCCAGCTGGGGTCCCAGTTTGAGAGGTACATCAAGAAAGTGGGGTGGTTGGAGCGACGGCGGGATACACTTGTGCAGGAGCTCCTGCAGCTGGAAGAACCAATGGTTCAGGGGATACAGGAACTGCGTGTTGAGCTGGCTGATGCTCGCAGGCGTCTGTCTGCTGTACAGCTGGAGCAGAAGTGTCTGAAAGAAGAGGAGCACCAGGTGAAACGGCAGCTGTTCATCACCATCCGCGGTTGCATACAGAGTCAGGTCACCTTGGCAACCCAGCAACACGATGTGGCCCAATCTACCATCACACAGGTGCCTGGTATAGCTGCATTATATTTCAATGTGTGAGATATTGCACTAATACCTTTATTGTATTTTACACCAATCTTACCGCATCATTTTGGCCCCCATTATCTCCCCAACCTCGCATCTCACCACATGCTGTGACAGAAAGGATTTCCTGCTATGCTCTTTTCCTCAAAAACTGCTAACTTCTATGACTCTCCATGGATTGTGTCACCACCTGTTATACTCTGTTATGGTGCCACTCACGGCTAACAATGGCCTCTGTTGCTACACTAACCATCTAATGCATGCTAATGTCTTCTGGCCACCCACCTTCACCTGCTGCTGCTCAAGTCTCCTTCAGCCATGTTCAGTCAACTGTAGTATGAAGTTCAGCTCTGTCTCATTTCTTATCAGTTAGCACTAAAATTCCAGGCAAGCGAAAGCTGTTTTTGTCTGAGCTCTGAAGAAAAAGAGAGATCTGTGTGTTTCTGTTTGGCAATAACCCTTCAAAACTATAGCAGGAAGTTACACAATTGTTCAGTTAGCGCTTTGACCACATTGTTAACTTGCAATCGACGACATTCTTGATCCGCTCTTACACAAAGGGAACCTGAGTAAACACATAAAACATTATTTAAATCTTTTCTTCATTTATTTAAAGAACAAAGTTATGCAACACCCATATCAGCCAGATCCAGTAACATAGTCTGTCTAAAGATCCGGAACCATGCATTGTGACAAATGTGCAGCAATAGGGGGTATCGGCATGGTACCTGATAATTTTCACAGCACTTTGTGTGTATATAGACACACACAGACACACAAAAAAAAACTGTATATAATGCTTATAGTGCTGTACAAGCTGTGGATCATCTGGCGTAAATATCATATTGGTGCATCGGAAACAACCCATAGGCGCCGTGCAGTGAAGTGATTCAGTAGGAATGGACAGACATTGAAAAATATTTCCATTGCATTTATAGTGATGGGGCGGTAAAGTTTTACCCTGTTTTTAAGTTTTGAAGCTCCGTAATGCCTTTTATGTGCCACTCTGTGGTGCCTTTGCTTTCCCAGGAAGAGCTCCAGGCACAGGTCCTGCAGCTTACTCAGGAAATGTCTCAGCTCCAGGAGGCCCAGCAGAAGCGCATCGATGCCCTGCAGGCCCGCCCCTTTCTCCGGCACCGGGCCTACAGTGATCTGACGGCAGGTCGGAGGGCCTCCCTGGACTTGCAGCAGTACTTGCGAGGTGGGATGAACTTCTTGCAGGAGTGGTACGAACCGCGACTGCTGGGGCTGCTGCGGAGGAGGCAGGCTGGAGAGGAGGACCTGCGTCGCTGCCGTGAGATGTTCCAGGATCTGAAGGCCCAGCTGGGGCCCCTGAAGGAGCAGACGCAGAGGCTGGAGCTACAGAGAACCTGTCTAGAAGAGAGGATCGCGCTCATGAACCTGGAGCGGAAGGAGAATGTGGAGCAGTTCCGGGTATGGAGGATGGGACCAGCGATAAGAACGAGCATTTGATTCTGTCTGGTGGTGTAGGGAGGAAAACAACTTGAATGTAAATAGACTGAGTTATTATTTAGAACACAGCATGGTCACGAGGCAGGAGAACAATCCAAAGTATGAGGAAGCTGGCTTATGGCCACTTATGTGTTGTATTGGGGTTCCTTACATCCCAGCAAGAGCACTGTGCCCCTTCACCTCTGGCAATTTGGTGGCACCACTCACAAAGGGTCCAACACTGAAAGCCTGTAGGTTCTCAGTTTTGCCCCAGTGTGGTGGAATGAGCCTCTATGTCCCTCAGAGCTGCTGAATCCCTCCAAATCCCATCACTGTCAGTCATTTCTCTCCTGCCAGGCCTCTGATTGGATTATCTGTGTATTTGCTGTTTGAACATCACTCCGACAGGCAGCTGCTTGAGGGATGTGAATCTGCAGCATGATTGTATCAGACACACAAGCTGTGCTTGATCAACCTGTGTCTGTGACTAAAGGTCTTCTTCTCTTGTTTACTCCGTATTACTGCACTTTGAGAAGTTTGTGATCAGCAAATATATATGCATGTTCTCCTACTTCCACAGGAGACAATGGACACATTGGATGAGGCCTTGAGACAACTGAGGACAGAGCTTCAGGTCCAGAAGGAGAGAAATGAGAAGCTGGAGATGGTGAAAGCCAGGCTGGAGCTTGAAGCAGAGGCCCACAGGTGAATTCAGCTCTCGGGGTTTACAAGGCTCCAGAGGGACCTTCTGCTGCAACTATGAGTAAAGTACTGAATCCACCCTGTTTTAATGAAGCAACTTCCTCTCTGGGTGTAAAGCTGAATGCTGGTCTGATGTCACTGCAGGACATGTTCTTAAATTCATTAATGCAGATGATGAAATGGATCCTCTGTAGCCAGGTACAATCTGTGTGTCTCCCACAGGTGCTTCATTGAGAAGCTTGGTAGGAGAGACCACCAGGCTGAGCAGGAACTCAGCAGGACAAACGTGGCCACCTGAGGTGCCAGGTACATTCTCTGCTACTCCTGGAGAGCTCATGATCTATAGCTTGTGTAGGAAAATAGCTGCTTAGCTTGTCTGAAACTGTCAAATAAGTGAACACACAGACTGTTTCTTATATTTTTTTCTCCACAACTGCTTGTTGGTTGGAGTTGGCAGAGAAAAGGATGGAGATGATCGTTCTTGTGTTTGCGATTTGGAGCTTGTGGATTTAAATATGTCTGGGCTAATGCAACTTTTAAACTTTAAGAAGAAAAAGGAAGTAATTTTCTGGTTGCTCAGGAAGCTTATTTCTTATCTGCATGTTTCCGTTTATCATGAAATCTTCATCTTTACTAAATTTCCTGAACTGTCTTTTTATCCTCTTGTTGCTGGTTGTGTGTAACTGTGATTGTGAAACTATCAGCTAGCTGTCACTTCCCAGTTTGCCCCCGGTGTACCAGGCACTATGAGCCCAAGCAAAACTACATCCGCTGTCCCTAAAATATTTTCACCATCAATAAAAGTTAGCAAAATCTTATTATTTTCAGCTAAATTATTAAGGTTTTAGTGACTATGTACTGTAAAGATTTACAAACAGTTTTGAGTTCTGGTTTTGTGATTGTAAGCTGAGGAACAAATGTGCACATACACAAGTCAACAGTTTTTTTCTATTTACTGAAGAATATTTACTCTATCTCTCACTTTTGGTAATAACTTATCAGGGTTGCATGTTCACCTCTTTCAGCTACTTATAAAAACTCCTCTGAGGTCTTCAGAGTTGCCAAAAAAGCCAGGCAGTGAAACAGGCAAATACTCCCTTCGTGTAAACATCTCGGTTGGGCGGTGTAACAAATCCGTGGTAAATATTACGTTGGGCAAAAGTGTTTGAGATGTCACTGAGAAGTGCTCAAGTTTGAAGTACAGGAAACAAGGTAAGGCAGAGAGAAGTGAGAATGTGGCTGTAGATTGGTTGCAATCTGGTCTTCTGCTCCTGACTAGAAGGAACAACACTGAGGGTCTGTGGCCTCCGCTACTGTTGCTCTGGAGATAAACCTCTGTGACACATGTGGCCACCAAGGAAAGCCCACAGGTTAATCAGCCACTCCGCAGCAGTTGTACACTTGTACGCAATGTGTGTGTGATACGGTTGTAACCATAAAAAGATCCGCCCGCAGTGTGAGATCTCCCACTTACTTTGTTTTATTATATAATAAAGTCTCACTTCATCGCTCGCCTGTGTCGTATGATCAAACATGATCAAAAAATACGACTGAAGCTTCTTCAACTGTCACCCAGGGCTTGCTGGTTCACTGAGGGTGTGAAACCCTCCCTATCAGTTTGTGTTCACACTGCTGTAAACCACAGAGTCCTTGATCTGGTCCGAGGGCCATTTGGGGGTGGGGCCTTGATGATCGAGAGTCAAGTAAGTAACATCATAAAGGTGCTGGGAAGAGAAGAAGATGGAAGAATTACAAAACTTGCTGACAGTGATGAGGATGATGATGGTGATGCGGAAGCTGACAGACAGATCATCAGCGACAGTTTGGTGACGCTGTGGCAATTGATGTCACTCACTCCTTCGTCCCCATGTGTCCCCTGTCCTCCCAAATCCACAGCAGCATCTGCAGCACAAACAAAAGGAAGTTCACCAACATTTCCAGGTTTTTTTGTAAACGCTGAGTGTATCAGGTTGTGGAAACACTTTGTGCACCTGTATGACTCATGATGTTTGTTATAATTTATAGGTGGATGAGTTTATCTGTGAAAGTGCCACAAGTGTTACAGAGGTGTCCTGTGAAACGAAACCCAGATTGGAGGTCCAATGTGTGGCAGCAGCCATGAATTCTTACCTGTGGGGTCTCTGCTGAGGGCACAGGAAGGCCTGAGGGATATAAAGACACATGTACCTCATTGTCCCTTGGAGCAGAGGTGAGATAGTCTGGTGCCCCAGTGACACCACAGTCAAAAACCTGTTGTAATGCAGTGTGATCACACCACCTGAAGGATACATACTGCACACCCTGTCATTTTACCTGGTCATGGCAGCTTTTCCTGCAGACAGAAAGAGAGGAAACATGTCAGTAAGTTTCTCACACACAGACACACTCCACAGTGCTGCGGAGGTTATACCATGGTGAACATTTACACATGTAGCCATCACCACTTTTATAATAAATAGGATCAGAATTAATATCCTCACCCCCCCCCCCAAAAAAAAACAGGTTTTGCAGCATAATAAGAAGATACTCACTGCATCTCACAAACATATACATCACTGTGAACAGGAACACACTCGCTGCTGCAGCCACACCAACAAAGATGAGATAATCTGTGGTTCAGAAAAACACAATATATACATGGGACATAGAGGCAGGGTAATAATACAGAAAAAGTGGACATGCTGGGGGTCTTGGAATTGCAGCTTGAGACAATGTGGAAAAGGTCTTTACAGCTGGTTCTGTGATGTCCTCTTCGGACACATTAGAAACACAACCTTCACTGTAAACAACACTGCAGAGCAGAAGAGGGCAGCACAGCTGAAGGCCTGTGGAAAAGCACAGTGTGTGTCTCACCTGTGCCTGGGTGTTGTTCTCCAGTGCAGTCGCTGAACTCAGAGTTGTACATTCTGTATTGGTACCTGCAGCAGTACTTTACACTGGGGCTCCTGTAGACAACAGTGAAGGTGACTGATGTCTCTCCTGGTGCAGCTCTCAGTGTATCAGTGTAATTCAAACTGCCCTCCTCAGTCAGGTAGAAATTGGTTCCCATGATGGAAGGAGGAGCTTCACAGCAAACCAATAACTGTGTGCCCTGCCTGCTGACTCTGATGTTGGGTTTCACAAGATCTGAAGGTAAAAACATACAAACACACAAATAAACTTGGAGATCACAGCTTATGGAACAATGAGGAGCAGTGAGGAGAGGAGATCCCATGAAGAAGTTTATGTATGAGAGAAACAAACACTTTTAACAGGGTTGAATGCATACCTGTAAGCTGTGTAACTGACTTTGGACAGAAATGTGCCTCAGACAGCTACAGTTCATGAATACACACATCACACACTGGCATAAACACTGATGTCAAGGACAATAATGGTGCAATTTGAGGTTCGGTCTTACTGAGCACAGTGACGGAGATAGGACCACTGTGCATCAAGGGGGTGTCAAATCCATCAGTGCTGTCAGAGTAGGAACACTGCAGGTTGACCACGTTGACCACGCTGAGGCTTCCGCTGACCAATCGATGTCCAGGCAGAGACAAATGACACTCGGAAGGAACCTCATTCAGCTTTGAATCGTTTGAGAAGAACCAGCAGTGAGAGCCAGACAGAAGCTCCAACTGAGGTCCTTCACACCGGCGGGGACACCAACTCATTGAAGAGCTGAGTTCTGCAGGACTAACAGCTAGATGCAGACTGTCCCTGTTTGGCTACCCAGAGGACAGAAATTGTGCATTATTTCCCAGTTCATTTTAAATCAAAGGTAATTTCTCTCTTTTTTTGGTGATATGGGTGTTTATTATTTTGTTATTACAAACCATGCACTTTTACGGTGACACCATCACTGCGCTGCTGGGTTGTTTCATTTCGCCTGTAATCACAGCTCAGGACCATATCAGTGTACAGTCCATTCGGAAGGACTCCTTGCAGAAGGTCTCTCCCAGTCACAGAGAACCTGCAGATATTTCCCTCACTCTGGGCTGTCAAGTGAGGCAACTTCTGTGAGTTTCTGTACAGATTACAGCTGGATCTCTCAATGAGTAAAATAACCTCACAGGTAACACTGAGTGAACCCTCTATGGATGCACCTTCTTGTCCGTTTTCGAGAACTGGTTTCTGACCTAAAAAAAACATAGGCTGTCATAGCAGTAAACAGGAGTAGACTGTAACAACATAGAAGGATGAAGCACCCTCCCTCCACTATATGAGCCAGAGCGCGCCAAGGCACCACCCCGAGGCGGAAAGATGACTGTGAGGATCGGCTGGCCCATTTCCCATGTCTCTTCCTCTATTTGCTATTATTAAAGTGTAGAAACACAGATGAAGGTCCCTGCTGTAAATCTACTGCACTTCTTGTTCACCTCAACTCCAACTGATGTTTCAAACACCCCCTGAGCTGTTACTGGTCCTACAGTGGTAAGCCACAGTGAAGTCTCACACCAAGAGGTACAGTGTTTCAAAAATGGCAGTCCCTGGTGTGACCTGCTTGTAACTGTCGTTAATGTGACATGAGGCTGAACACCGATGTTTTTACCTTGAGCTTCAGTCTTTCCAGGTCCACCTGGACAACGAAGGACAGAGACACAGTGAGGTGTGTGAATCACACTGATGTGTGTCTGAGCTCAACTCAACACTCCACAGAACAGAGTGCAGATGAATAAACAACACTCCAAACATAACTGCTCCGATCAATAACCCCCCAGTAAAGAATTTGTGGAAAGAATGAAAATGACTTACTGTCCACCAGGAGCAGGAAGAGCAGAAGAGAAGAAGTCGATGAAGACATTTTGAGGAAGACACTCAAGGCAGAAACAACTTTGTCTTATACTTAGTCACATCTCTCAAGCTTTCTGGTGAAGGAAAGAATAGAAAAGGAAGTTGATTTACAGTGATGGGTTGAGAAGGCAAAACCTCCCACACACACACACACACACACACACACACACACACACACACACACACACACAAAAGGTAAAGGCCAAAAATAGGAAATGCTGATATACTGGTGTCAGATCAGAATTTTTCTACTGCTGCTATCGTTGCTCTTGAGGAAGTTTGTTAGTCAGAATAAATTCACTTCGGTTTATGTTCATGCAGTACTTTTTCTCAATGGGTGATGACACAGAGCGAATAAGGTCTGAGGATCGAAAATGAGAAGAGAACGACACAATGCTGGGCATCTGACAATAGGTCATCCTGACAGTTCGCTGTCTGGATGATCCAGCTGACAGCTGAGGAGAGGTAAACAAAATCTCTCAACAACAAAGCAGAAGAAGAAATGTACTCTTGGGGTCCAAGAAGCAATGGCACAACCCCTCCTGCTCAATCCATTATGATCACCTGCGTGGGAATGACTAATGGGTCCAGCATAGCCACATACACTACAGGGAATTTAAGACAGCCGATTGAGTTGAAACACGTGTCTTTGGACCGTTGGGGGACCCACACAAGCATGAGAATATGCAAACTCCACACACACGCAGCTGGATTCGAACTCAGGCTCAAACAGCCCAGGCATAATGAGATTCACAACCATATTGAAAAATATTTTCAATATAACTAAGCTTATTATTTAAATATGAAAGCAAAACAACATAGAAACATCATTTTCATTTATTTTTTGTCAGAATATTCCTGAAAATAAGGTATCATTTCAATGAAAAAATGCAGTTCTTTTACAAATCATTCAGATGGGGGTTTTTATGCTCAAAGGTAAAGCATTATGTGTACAGAAATCAGTCTGTCCCACCCTCCACTGGGGGTGAATAGAAAACTTTATTGGAAAATGTCATATACTGCTCTTACAGAAGGTTCTAGATGTTTGGTAGCAGATATTAAAAATAAGCAAGAACAATTCATTCAGTCTTACTACTATGACTCCGCACGCAGTACAAAGTTCTAGGAATCTCTGTCAATGTCCATGTGCAGGGATGAGAAACCATAATATGCTGGATGGCTATCAGCGTGGGGAGTCCAAATGATTATGAGGGATGCAGAAGGTCTGTGGGCGGCACTGGGAAGGGGAACTGAGATGTGCAGCTGTACAGGGCCACGTTAGCGGCAGCATTATTTCAGGCCCAGGATGCACCGCGCTCAGGCAGTCCACAATGGCTCCCCCCATTGCCTAGGCTTAGGGTCAGTGAGCCTGCACAGCCCCAAGTGCTGTGTGGGCGTGGTCCCGCCAGTCCTGGTGTCTCATGGTGGCGGTGATCGACCCCTGCGGTGAGACACCATGCTCAACAGCCAAACCCAAGTGCGCCAGGAGGAACAGGGCTGGGTAATGTGGCATGCAGCATCATCACACCACCTACAAGGGACAGAGACACAGAGAGACCACACACATGCTTAGCAAATACTCATCAATACCCAGGAAAATTACACCTTACATAAGGAGCCTGGATTTGTGTCCAACCAAATTGTGCGTCTTGTGTGTCGCTGTGTGTTTCAGTGTGTACTTGAATGAGACTTCTTTAGCACTGAATTGTGTCTGAACACAAACACGCTATATTTTCAGTGAATTGTGACCATCTGATCAGTTTATCCTAAATCACAGTTCTGGTGTAACAAAAATCCTGCTTGGAAATTTATGCTAATAACGTTAAAAAAGAGTATAATGCAACAGGCAGTATCTCATATTTTTTTTTACATATTTAGTTTTTTTTTAGATGAAAATAAATACAGTGTCACCTGTGCGTGGATGTTGTTCTCAGTGCAGTCGCTGAACTCAGAGTTGTACATTCTGTATTGGTACCTGCAGCAGTACTTTACTGGGACTCCTGTAGACAACAGTGAAGGTGACTGATGTCTCTCCTGGTGCAGCTCTCAGTGTATCAGTGTAATTCAAACTGCCCTCCTCAGTCAGGTAGAAATTGGTTCCCCTGATGGAAGGAGGAGCTTCTGCATAAACCAGTAACTGTGTGCCCTGCCTGCTGACTCTCGATGTTGGGTTTCTGAATCTGAAGGTAAACACACAAACACACAAATAAACTTACCCAGAGATCACAGCTTATGGAACAATGAGGAGCAATTGAGGAAGGAGATCCCATGAAAAGTTTATGGCATGAGAGAAACAAACACTTTAACAGGGTTCAATGCATACCTGTAAAGCTGTGTAACTGACTTTGGACAGAAATATTACTTAGACAGCTGAGTTCATGAATACACACATCACACACTGGCATAAACACTGATGTCAAGGACAATAATGGTGCAATTTGAGGTTCGGTCTTACTGAGCACAGTGATGGAGATAGGCCACTGTGCATCAAGAGATGTCAAATCCATTGAATTCTGTCAGAGTAGGGGCTACTACCCAGGTTGACCCGTTGACCATGCTGGGGCTTCCGTGACCAATCGATGTCAGGCAGAGGCGAGGCCTTTTCGGAAGGAACCTCATTCAGTTTTTGAATGGTTTGAAGAAGCAGCAGTGAGAGCCAGACAGAAGCTCAACTGAGGTCCTTCACCAGGACACCAACTCATTGAGCAGGTTCTGCAGGACTAACAGTTAGATACAGACTGTCCTGTTTAGCTGCAGAGGACAGAAATTATTGCATTCTTTACAGTTCATTTAAAATCAAAGGTAATTTCCTCTTTTTTTGAAATATGGGTGTTTATTATTTTGTTATTACAAACCATGCACTCTTACGGTGACACCATCACTACGCTATGGGTTGTTTCATTTATACTGTAATCACAGCTCAGGACCACATCAGTAAACAGAGATCCATTCAGGAAGGACTCCTTGCAGAGAAGGTCTCTCCCAGTCACAGGGGCGCCTGCAGATGTTCCCTCCTCCTGAGCATCCAGAGTGAGAGCCAACTTCTGTGAGAGTTTCTGTACAGATTACAACTGGGTCCTCTCAGTAAATAACCTCACAGGTAACACTGGTATTTGAACCCTCTATGGATACCACCAACTTGTGCGTTTTCAGAACTGGTTTCTGACCTAAAAAACATAGGCTGTCATAGCAGTAAACAAAGGAGTGAACTGTAACAACATAGAAAGGATGAAGCACCTCCCCTCCGCTGTGACAGAGCACCGAACCTGTTGGAAGATGACCAACAACGGATCATTCCAGCCCATTTCCCATGTCTCTTCCTCTATTTGCTATTATTAAAGTGTAGAAACACAGATGAAGGTCCCTGCTGTAAATCTACTGCACTTCTTGTTCACCTCAACTCCAACTGATGTTTCAAACACCCTCTGAGCTATTTACTGGTCCCTATGGAAACAGTAAAACCCATAAGTGAGAATCTCACAGAGGTACAGTGTTTAAAATGGCAAGAGTTCCACAATTGTGACACACTGCTTGTAACTGTCGTTATTATTGACATGAATGCAGGCAATGTTTTACCTTGAGCTTCAGTCTTTCCAGATCCACCTGGACAACGAAGGACAGAGACACAGTGAGGTGTGTGAATCACACTGATGTGTCTGGAAAACCAACTCAACGCACTCCACAGAACCAGAGTGCAGATGAATGAACAACACTCCAAACATAACTGCTCCAGATAAATAACCCCCAATTAAGAATTTGTGTGGAAAGAATGAAAATGACTTACTGTCCACCAGGAGCAGGAAGAGCAGAAGAGAAGCCAATGAAGACATTTTGACGAAAAGATAATGAAGCATTTAATGAAGACGTTGATTTATAAGGACAAAGATACACCCACTAAAAATAATAAGAGTAAATGGTAGTTTGTAGGTTCAGCTTTGAATGTCCACTCCTGCTATAGTACATTTGAGCAAATAATTACCGTTAAATACTTGGGTGAAACCCTCAGTTACAGAAATGCTGCCAATTCTTAATAAAGTTTCAAGAAGGGAATGACGAAATATTGAAGCTACTGGTTACTGAAAGAAAAAGAAGGAAATAACAGCTTCCTTTCCTCTTTCTCTCCTGCTCTACAGTTTGCCAAAAAATCAGTCTTTCTTTCAACCATTGATGTGAATAAATGTAACATTTGTGATTTCTTAACCTTCATCTCTGGATGATTTTTTCCTGCTCTATCAGTAAAGTGTAGAAATCCAGAAAGGCTTCCAGGTACTTCAGATTCTGCTTTAGTCCCCTCCTGTTGGTCATCATCTTCCCCATCTCTTCTATACTGAATCTCGGGTGCCACACCTGCTGTTGAGGTACAAAAACACTTCTAGTCCACTGGACCCTGTCCCTGCTCACCTTCTTCAGGCTGTCCCAGACCTCACTCCTCTCATACACCAGTTGTTCCTTGTCTGGTATGCACTGCCCATCATCTGAGAATAGATCACCATAGAACCTCCGCTCTCCATCCATACACTGAACAACACCTCATTGTATTCTTGCTCCACAGATGCGGAAGGAGTTTCTATCGACCTTCAGGTGTGGTACCTGTCATCTGAATGTGAGCTGTAGGCCTTTTGAGAAAGACAGTCTCAGTGACCAGAGGAAAACATTTATTGTTACTAAAAGTGAAAATAAATATCCAATTTGAGAAACCAGGATTAAATAAGGTTCACTGTCATTTGGAGGCAGCACAAAAGAGGAAGTCAACACACAGACACACTTCAGCAAGTATAAACACACAAGGTCCACCTTAAACTGGCCTTCTAATATAACTGTTAGTTCTGTTTATAACTACTTAATTTTGTTAATTCTAATCATCTGCAAATATGTTTTCGACAGCAGGGGCAACACCAACAGAAGATGCTCCAGATACTGATAACCTGCAGTTATAATGCATGAGACAGTGCAATGCTGCCCCCCTCAGTCCTCCCTGTGTATCAGGTTGGGGATGGACAAACGCTGCAGGAGAAAAATAAATTTCAATTTAGTAAGAAAAAAAAACATTTTATTCTTGAAATAAATATGCAGTTACCTACAGACACCAGAAGAGTTGTACACACAGAAGATAGATAGGAGTGTGACACAGATATGTGACTCAAGACATGTGACATCCACAATGGGCACTAGATGTAGAAGACCTAGTTCAGTTTTTTATTTTTATATATATTTTTTTCCTCTCTCTCATGGTGACACATCAAAATATTTACCTCTGTTACACATAAGCAGTATCAATATCAGTTCATAGGAAAGAAGACGCCACCATTAATCAGTTCTCTGCTACTTATATGTAAATATTGGAAGGCAACTTTGGCGGAGTTCATACTGAGCTGTTCAGCTGCAGTTCATAGTGTCGTTCCTGACAAGCAAAAGCACTCTGGCTCTTATGAGAAAGAGGGGCTCAGCTGTAGGTTTATTATTGGCGGGGTGGAGCCTGATTCAGTGGTGATACTGAGGAACAGGAGCTCAGCTCTGGCCCTCTGTTTCAGCCACACCCTTGGGGTCCTCATCATTGTAGATGTTTTCTGCCTAGAAAACCAAGACCAAATGTGTTGATTATCATCCATAGAACTGCTGTCAGAGTTGGGAATGACAGGGACCTTTCTGTCAGTGAGCAACTGTATCATCTGTTCAGACAAGGTGCAACATTAATGCTGTGTATTTTCACCTGACAGAAATAATCAACCCCCCAACACACACACACACACACACAGTATCGAAGCTGCAAACACTGACCATATGACAAATGACATAATGCAGTTGGGTCACAAAAACCGCACACGCCGTTTAAAAAAAAGCGCACAGTTTCATTTTACTGACATATTACCGCGCAACAAGACAAAAATCAACTAACATGAGCATTTTCCAGCTACAGTTAATCACAATACATTTCCATAACACATTTGTACGATCGTTTCTGCACAGTCCTCATCATTGAACTTTGATAAAAATTACAGGTTCATTTCTTTTACATTAGCTAGTGATCATCAATAGTGAAATCCAGCCGCAAGGGGATGCACAAACTAGTGCATGTCTTTGTGCCGGTCCCAAGCCCGGAAATGGAGAGGGTTGCGTCAGGAAGGGCATCCGGCGTAAAAATTTTCTGGCCAAAGAAGGAGGAAGAGAGGAGGAAGGCATGTCCGGAGGAAGGAGGAGAGGAGGAAGGTTAAGAGAGTGGACGTGAGGATAGGAACTTTGAATGTTGGTAGTATGACTGGTAAAGGGAGAGAGCTTGCTGATATGATGGAGAGAAGGAAGGCTGATATATTGTGTGTGCAAGAGACCAAATGGAAGGGGAGTAAGGCTAGGTGCATCGGAGGGGGGTTTAAACTGTTTTACCATGGTGTGGATGGGAGGAGAAACGGGGTAGGGATTATCCTGAAGGAACAGTATGTAAAGAGTGTCTTGGAGGTGAAGAGAGTGTCTGACAGAGTGATGGTTATGAAACTGGAAATTGATGGTGTGATGCTGAATGTTGTTACTGCATATGCCCCGCAAGTTGGGTGTGAGATGGATGAGAAAGAAGAATTCTGGAGTGATATGGATGAAGTGGCGAGGAGTGTACCTGAGGGAGAGAGAGTGGTGATTGGAGTGGATTTCAATGGACATGTTGGGGAAGGAAACAGAGGAGATGAAGAGGTGATGGGTAGGTATGGTGTCAAGGAGAGGAACGCAGAAGGTCAGATGATAGTGGATTTTGCAAAAAGGATGGACATGGCTGTGGTAAACACGTATTTTAAGAAGAGGGAGGAACACAGGGTGACGTACAAGAGTGGAGAAAGATGCACACAGGTGGACTATATCTTGTGCAGGAGGGCCAGACTGAAGGAGACTGTAGACTGTAAAGTGGTGGCAGGGGAAAGCGTAGTTAGGCAGCATAGGATGGTGGTTTGTAGGATGACATTGGAGATCAAAAAGAGAAGGAGAGTGAGGGCAGAACCAAGGATCAAATGGTGGAAGTTGGAAAAGGAAAACTATAAGGTGGAGTTCAGGGAGGAATTAAGACAGGCACTGGGTGGCAGTGAAAAGTTACCAGTGAGCTGGACATCTACAACAGAAGTGGTAAGGGAGACAGCTAGAAAGGTGCTTGGTGTGGCATCGGGACAGAGGAAGGAGGACAAGGAAACCTGGTGGTGGAATGAAGAAGTACAGGAGAGTATACAGAGGAAGAGGCTGGCAAAGAAGAAGTGGGATAGACAGAGAGATGAAGAATGTAGACAGGAGTACAAGGAGATGAGGCGTAGGGCGAAGAGAGAGGTGGCAAAGGCTAAAGAAAAGGCTTATGGTGAATTGTATGAGAGGTTGGACACTAAGGAGGGAGAAAAGGACCAGTACCGATTAGCTAGGCAGAGGGACCGAGCTGGGAAAGATGTGCAGCAGGTTAGGGTGATAAAGGATAGCAATGGAAATGTACTCACAAGCGAGGAGAGTGTGTTGAGCAGATGGAAAGAGTACTTTGAGGGGTTGATGAATGGAGAGAATGAGAGAGAGAGAAGACTGGATGATGTAGGGACTATGAATAGGGGAGTGCAATGGATTAGCAAGGAGGAAGTTAGGACAGCTATGAAGAGGATGAAGAATGGAAAGGCTGTTGGCCCAGGTGACATACCTGTGGAAGCATGGAAGTGTTTAGGAGAGATGGCAGTGGAGTTTTTAACCAGATTGTTTAATGGAATCTTGGAAAGTGAGACGATGCCTGAGGAGTGGAGAAGAAGTGTACTGGTACCTATTTTTAAGAATAAAGGTGATGTGCAGAGCTGTAGTAACTACAGAGGGATAAAACTGATCGGCCATAGCATGAAGTTATGGGAAAGAGTAGTGGAAGCTAGGTTAAGAAGGGAGGTGACGATTAGTGAGCAGCAGTATGGCTTCATGCCGAGAAGGAGTACTACAGATGCGTTGTTTGCTCTGAGGGTGTTGATGGAGAAGTACCGAGAAGGTAAGAAGGAGTTGCATTGTGTCTTCGTGGACTTAGAGAAAGCATATGACAGGGTACCTAGAGAAGAGCTGTGGTATTGTATGAGGAAGTCGGGGGTGCCAGAAAAGTATGTAAGAGTGGTACAGGATATGTACAAGGACAGTGTGACAGTGGTGAGGTCTGCAGTAGGAGTGACGGATGCTTTCAGGGTGGGGGTAGGATTACATCAAGGATCAGCTTTGAGTCCTTTCTTATTTGCAATGGTAATGGACAGGTTGACAGATGAGATCAGACAGGAGGCACCGCGGACTATGATGTTTGCAGATGACATTGTGATCTGTAGTGAGAGTAGGGAGCAGGTTGAGGAGACCCTGGAGAGGTGGCGATATGCTCTAGAGAGAAGAGGAATGAAGGTCAGTAGGACTAAGACAGAATACATGTGCATAAATGAGAGGGAGGACAGAGGAATGGTGAGGATGCAGGGAATAGAGTTGGCGAAGGTAAATGAATTTAAATACTTAGGATCAACAGTCCAGAGTAATGGGGAGTGTGGAAGAGAGGTGAAGAAGAGAGTGCAGGCAGGGTGGAGTGGGTGGAGAAGAGTGTCAGGAGTGATTTGTGACAGAAGAGTACCAGCAAGAGTGAAAGGGAAGGTCTATAAGATGGTAGTGAGACCAGCTATGCTATATGGGTTGAAGATGGTGGCACTGACCAAAAGACAGGAGGCAGAGCTGGAGGTGGCAGAGTTAAAGATGTTAAGATTTGCATTGGGTGTGACAAGGATGGACAGGATTAGGAATGAGTATATTAGAGGGTCAGCCCAGGTTAGACGGTTTGGAGACAAAGTCAGAGAGGCGAGATTGCGTTGGTTTGGACATGTGCAGAGGAGAGATTCTGGATATATCGGGAGAAGGATGCTAGGGATGGAGCTGCCAGGCAAGAGGAAGAGAGGAAGGCCTAAGAGGAGATTTATGGATGTGGTGAAGGAGGACATGCAAGTGGTGGGGGTGACGGAGAGAGATGCAGAGGACAGGAGGAAGTGGAAGCTTTTCATCCGCTGTGGCGACCCCTAACGGGAGCGGCCGAAAGAAGAAGAAGAAGTGATCATCAATAGTGAAACGTCACTAGACATACAGCATTAAGCACTACGTTCGGTGTTATCTTCTTTATCGGCCATGGCCGCTCAAGTCTTCTTTAAATGCTGTTAAAAGTAAAACCGGGAAGGATGCGCTTTGTGTGCCAGGTTTCCATTTCGCGCCAACAGAGTCTGGCGTTCGGGAAATAAAACGGACCAATCAACGAGTACCAAACGGGCGGAAGTGTGCGCTACCTAAACTTTCCGGCTGGAACTCGGAAGTGTGCTTTGGATAATCCTTCCGGTTGGGACCCATTATTTTTCTTCCTGAATTTTGGAGCAGAGAGCAAAGTTCAGAATTTAACAAAAATTCGTGGAATTTCTGAAATAGGAGGACCTTTTTTTGCCGTATTTTACAAAATTTAACCGTTTAAACACTTTATAATGAACGACAGAGAGCTCGATCTTACGGAGGCTCAGAAGGCGATAAAGTCGAAGTATCCAGCTATCAATAAGAAGTATGAGTGTGAGTGGTCTTTAGTTTTACACTTTTCACCACAGTAAATTTACACTTAAATAAGTTATGTCATCTTTTGTGCTCCTGGCTCGGCAACGATCAATTTCGTAAACGCTGACGGTGCATCGTAGTCTACTGTCGTACCAATAGCATCACCTGAGGACCTGTCAGCAGTTTCTGTCTCATTTTTAGAAATTGTCATTATTTATCGGTTATTTATTCATTTAAAACCGTCAGTTATGTGTCTCCTGTTTAAACTGCCGCACCGGTGAATTTCCTTGCTGCTATTAATAGTCTTATCCTATCCTGTTACCAAGGCGCTATAAACCGTTCTCCCTCTGACTATAAAGTCAGTTTCTCTTTTAATTGGTTTCGTTTTAAAATGTTACTTTTATCGCAAAATGTTAGGATATTATACGTCCTGGACCTCCCTTTACAGTAGTAATAATAACAATTATTTAACTAAATTAAGGTTGAAATTACTCAAACTCCACTAAAAGTAGTGGCAAAACGGGCCATTTAAATGTACATTTTGTGCAGTGTAAATGTGTTTAAACAGCAAAGCTCCAATGAAGTGAAATGGAAAGATAGAGCATAACAGGCAACATTATCCCCTTATTGATGACCTTATAGGCTGTCTTCAGGGTCACACTGATCATTTCTGTAATAACTGTGCTTTTCGTGTGTTTGCAGACCTGGACCACACGGCTGATGTCCAGTAAGTACACAGCAAATAAACAAACATACACACCATGTATCTGGATTTACATGAGAAATTGTAGTTACTCGCCCTGCAGGTGGAGGACCGCTGTGGTCCAGCCACTCTGGGATTGAGTCAGGCCGGACAGCTGAGAGAACAGTCACTCCCTTATTATCATTGCCCACAGTGTGGTGTCAGATGTGGCTGGACACTGATGGACTGCACTTTTTTTTTTCCTGTGTATGCAGAGCGATGTGTAGTGAGATTCAGCCTTAGAGAACCAACCTGTATGGACTGTTGGTAACACATGGCTCTCTGATCTGCTGTGTATTACCTGCGTAGTGCTGCTAGAGTACAATCACAGCAGAGTCCACTAAACATTACTGAAAATCAAACTTTTTAACCCCAAACAGATACATCTTTGTATCTATAAAGTTCAGTCTGTTTGTTCATTTGTTCTTTATACACAGTTTTGTTTTTCAGACCACAGACAAAATTTGGTGCACAGGTGCCTCCGGGAAATTCAGCGTTCACTGTGAATTTATCATTATTCTGTGTTTGTACAAATGTACAAGCAGAATGTAATATCATTTTCCCCGGACCCGATGCACAATACACTTAATATACAAACACAAGACACATACACCGATGAGCCACAACATTAAAACCACTGACAGTTGAAGTGAATAACATTGATTATCTCATTACAGTGGCACTTGTCAAGGGGTGGGAGGATATATTAGGCAGCACTGAACAGTCAGTTGTTGAAGTTGATGTGTTGGAAGCAGGAAAAATGGGCAAGCGGAAAGATCTGAGCGGCTTTGTCAAGGGCCCAGTTGTGATGGCTACACGACTGGGTCAGCGCATCTCCAGAATGGCAGGTCTTGTGGGGGTTTCTGGTATGCAGTGGAGGGTATCTACCGAAAGGGGTCCAAGGAAGGACAACTGGTGAACTGGCAACAGGGTCATGGGCACCCAAGGTTCACTGATGAGCGTGGGGAGCAAAGGCTGGCCTGTTTGGTCCAATCCCACACAAGAGCTACTGTAGCACAAACTGCTGAAAACCTTAATGCTGGTCATGATAGAAAGGTATCAGAACACACAGTGCATCACAGTTTGCTGCTTATGGGGCTGCATTGCCGCAGACCGGTCAGCGTGCCCATGATGATCCCTGTCCACTGCCAAAAGCCCCTACAATGGGCAGGTGAGCATCAGAACTGGACCACGGAGCAATGGAAGAAGGTGGTCTGGTGTGACGAATCACGTTTGCTTTTAGATTGTTTACCTGGGAAAGAGATGGCAGCAGGATGTAATATGGGAAGAAAGCAAGCTGGCGGAGGCAGTGTGATGCTTTGGGTAATCTTCTGGTGGGAAACCTTGGATCCCGGCATTCATGCGGATGTCACTTTGACACGCGTACCACACACCTAAACACTGTTGTAGACCACGTATACCCCTTCATGGCAATGGTGTTCCCTGATGGCAGTGGCCCTGCCACACTACAAAAAGTGTTCAGGAATGGTTTGAGAAACATGATAAAGAGTTTGGGGTGTTGTCTTGGCCTCCAAATTCCCCACATCTCAATATGACCAAGCATCTGTAGTATGTGCTGGAAAAACAAGTCCAATCCATGGAGGTCCCACCTTGCAACTTACAGGACTTAAAGGATCTGCTGCTAATGTCTTGGTGCCAGAGACTACAGGACACCTTCAGAGGTCTTGTGGAGCCCATCCCTCGATGGGTCAGAGCCGTTTTGGTGGCACGAGGGGGACCGACGCAATATTAGGCAGGTGGTTTTAATGTTGTGGCTGATAGGTGTATACAACATAAAGACACACAGACTGATGTAAGATAGATGAGTGGTAGCTCTTTAATCTTCTGCGGTTTTCTCTCACAATGAAGCCATTGATATGATTTCTCCTTGTACAGAATGACTTTTCACACTCTAGGTGACACCACCCTTCTAGCCAATTTATCATAAACAGGTCACTACACATACACATATAAAGTAGCAATGGAGACTTTTCTAATGTAAGAGTAATAAGATTGGTGACATTTTTTCCTTTCCACTTGGCTACTGTCTGCATCATCTTTCTGTTCCACAATACTAGCAATACTTGTGTATTAAATGCAACACTTTAAGGGTAATATAGATCAGTGGTTATAATGTGTTATTACTAGTTACCTTTTCACTTTCTGACCCAGGCAGCACAGGTAGTATCACTGGTAATATCTTTAATAACAAAGAGATAGGTGTAAATGATGTGTTCCCAATAATTTGTTATGTTACAGGTTGTTCAGAAACATGGCACAGGGGGTCTTTAATGCCTTGTACAACTTACAGCTGGTGGACTGGAGACTGTGTGCTACTTTTTTGTGCATATTGCATGTGTGATGTGTGTTGCAGACTCCACTCCTGGGGCGACTCCCTGGAGGAGGCATTTGAGCAGTGTGCCATGGCCATGTTTGGCTACATGACAGATACAGAGACAGTGGAGCCCATTGATACCATCGAGGTGGAGTCTGAAGGTGAGATGTGTGCAGGCACACACACAAACAGAGCTCCAAGCAGTGTCTCCACTCAGCCAGATGAGTGACATTCTGGAGAAATATCGTTGTGATTTTCATACCAGTGTGCATTTATACACACTAGCAGGAACTGTGACTAATATTTTTAGTTATTTACACCTTGGAAAATAGTGTTATGTTTTTGTAAATAGCTGATGTGTTTTATTTTAAGTGATTAATGTTGCGACAAACATGGCCATGGCACACTGCTCAATGACAGATTATTAAATGGATTGTGATGTACTGAGGTGTGGAGCTCAGAATGAAAGGCACACGAGTGGTACTGCTAGAAGGCTATGTTTACTGCGATCAACTTACACTTACATTCCAAGAAAGAGAAAGAAAATAGGCTCTGCTGAAGCATGTTAGAGTGGATGATGAAGCGCAGCATAAGTGAGCTTATGTCCCAAATTTCCCTGTCTGTTCTGCAGGTGAAGACCTTGAGTCCCTGCTGTTCCACTTCCTTGATGATTGGCTCTTCAAGTTCAGCGCTGACGTTTTCTTCATCCCACGGGTACGAGGCCATGGCTCAGGCCAAGGGGATTCTTAAAACTGAGTCCACCTAGCTGCTTCTCCCCACAGGAAATCTGTTCCCTTTAGTGGAATCACAGAGGAAATTGTTTACCTCTCTCATTACACATAACGTATTAAAATATTTTCTTCAGCCATGGGGGATAATAGCCTTACAGGACAAAATCCAACCTGCTACTAACGCCTTTAAAGTAGAAAAAGTTAGTAAACACAACCGAATTTCACATCAGTGAGGTCAGGAACAGCACAACAGTAACACAATCCTGTCCTGTCTACACATGCATGCAATAACAGCACACCTGTGAAACCTTTCAGTTCATTGCATTCTGGGTGCAGGTTTTGTTCCACATGCTAGATGACAAAAGGCACGCTTTTTGTTAACGTTTGCAGTTCTCACCACACCTGTTTGTCCAGTGTCTCACAGAACCTCATTGTTCTGCTACTCATGTGTTGAGGATCTGTAATCAGTCCACCTGTGTTTCAGCCCTGCTTTACTGCTGCTCGTTCTTTGTTACAGGAAGTCAAAGTGTTGCATTTGGATCGCATGCGGTTCCGCATCCGCTCCATTGGGTGAGTTTGTCCACAGGCTCAGTGGTATCTGACCATATTTTGATCATGCTGGCTGCTGTTTCACTCCCATTTTGGATGGTCATATTGAGCATTGAGTGTCTGGCAGAAATCTCAGACTCTGAGTGTTTCTAATTTTTACCACAGCAGAATATGGACTCCAGTTGCTGAACATGTTTGATTGCATGTCAGCATCTGTTCCACAAAAACAGAAGAGAAGTGAATCCTCATGTAGTAACATGTCTGTATGCTATGGGCTACCAGGTGCAACAGCTGTTTGATACTAGACAGTCACCCCCATGTGCTCGATTGTACATCCCCCTGCCTGCACGGTCATGTCTGGGCTGTGCCTACAGCAGTATTCTGCTTCAGACCTTTTTGTGGTCTCTTTGTCAGAAATAATAGTCTTTGTAGTAGTCAAAAATCTGGAGTTTGGTCCTTAGGGTTAGAGGCTGAGATCCTTAAGTGAAACGTTGGTACATGAGAATTTGCTTCAAACATCTTTTGGAAACATTTTGAGTACGAATGGCTGTGTAGTTTAAACTGAAGTGGTAAATGTACTCTATACAGTAACATAAATTTCCTTAATTTTACTAGCTTAACCAGGCTCATCATCATTTCCCTTCAACTTTTCCAGAACAATAAGGAACAGACACCCAAATAGGAAAAATAAGCAAGGCAAGCTTCTCTTTTCTAGCAATAATGGTTATAGTGTCTAAAGGACAACATGCATTATCTGAGCCTAACCTAGCTTTAACAAACTGAATCTGACAAATTTCATTTTTGTGAGGAGAGACTCCAGAGTACAGGCAAGAGATGTGAAGACCAGTTTAAAATTCACATTACTTAAACTTTACAAACTGTTTACAAGCATTGTAATGGAAATGTTTTTTAATTTTGTAATAATTGAGGAAGTGTTCCAAGATTTAGAAGTGCAGCACTCCTGAAGCAAGGCGTTGATCACCAGCAGTACAGCATACATTTCAGGCCAGAACACGTTACTTGAATTCTACAGAAAAACAGTCGGCCTCTGGAACTTTTCCTGCATGCTTTGATGGGATGGTTTCCTTGATATTTGCACAAGTAAATGATTGAAAACTTGGGTGTTCCGGAACACTTGGCAGAGCTAACACTTCTATGTTTGATCAGTTGACTGTACTTTATGTCAAGCCTTGCTCTTGCTCTGTAGATAAAAAATTAAAGGGATGTTTGTGTTAGTTAAAAATCTAAAAGAAGGAAGTAAAACTTCAATAAAATCCTCTTTTTATGTTTTAAATGCTTCATAATTAGACCACTTTTTTTACACAAGGAGCCAATGCAGTTATTGTAACACAGAGCACAAACACTTTAGTCAGAGTCTGTCAAAGGGGAGCGGAGTCCACTGGGATGTGATCTGACTGAGCAAAGAACTGACCATTGTGCTGCTGTTCATACAGGTGGGGAGAAGAATTCAACCTGTCGAAGCACCCCCAGGTAAGTGGCTCCAGTTCCTGAGCTTCAGTGCATCCTGCTTTAGAGGGACTTCCTGGTTCCTTTGGTCACTGTTTGACTTTGTGACCAAAGGGCATCTGGTCTACCAGCATGAGTGGGTGCCGAACTGTGAAAGGGGGCACCCTGATGGTTCGGGGTGTCGAGGCAGCAGAGTGTCAATTGAACACGTGTTCCTGCAAAGGCAAACTTGTAGACCTGGTTCTGAATTACAGGGCACTGAGGTGAAGGCCATCACCTACTCGGCCATGCAGATCCGCGATGATGACAAGCCAGAGCTCTTCGTCATCATTGACATATAGCCACCTGTTGGTGCGGTGGGGTAGGAGGTCACAGCCTGCCACGCAACCCCAACCTTCTGGCAGAAGCATAAATCGGGGTGAGAAGGTATAAAAGAAAGGGCTGATTACACTAATATACACTGTTCAGTAAGGCTCTATGCTAGAATTAAAGAGTGCTGTATGACAGCCAATTATGGCTTGTAGATGGTGTACTGGTTAAGGAATGATTTAGGTTCAGGGCTCTGGTATGAGTAGTCAGGTGTTGTTTTAAAATACTTTATTTAAACGAGTTAAATATAAAGTTATGTAGGTAATTTTTTTTTTTTTTTTTTTTTTTTTTTACAAAAGCAGCTGAAATGTAAAGAAAATGAAATAACATCCAAGCCAAACATTAAAACTGCAGAGCTTTTTACATGTTTGCTCTCAGGCAGCCATGTTCCTCTAAGATCTTTTAAGTATATTTAGGAGTTTCTATACCCTTGCTGGTGCCAGAATTTATTAGTACATAAATTGTGGATTTTCTTCTGGCCTAAGCTCATTTGGTTTACAGAACTGCTGACAGGAATGTCAAGGTGTTGATCCTTTTGCACACAATGCGTCTGCTACGGAGATACAGAACACTGTGGTTCTGCTGCTCCAGTGTCACTACTGAATGTCTGATGGTTCTGGCTTCCTACAGATCTTTTGACCACCAGCCAACTTCCCCCTGAAAAACCAAATAAAGTCATTTCAGTAAAGTGGTTTCATAGTTGCTTTACCCCCCCCCCCCCACCCAAATAGCCCCTTGAGAAGTACACGTATGGCATTGAACACACCAGAGCACAAGGGAGGTGACTAGCAGCAGGCTGAAGATGGATAGCAGCACAACCAGCCGGTGCTTGGGATTTTCAAGGTGCCCAACACAACCTCTGGGGTGGCCTGCAGAGAGAAGAGATCCTCATGGTGAAGGTGTTGGGAGTCCCCATACACTCCTAGTTATGTGTGTTTTCTCTGGAATTCATCAGTACTGCGATTACTGTCATATTTCAGAACACAGCACGCAGTGAATGTAAACAAAAATTAACTGCATTTTGTACCTTGTACTGTTGACAGTGTTGTGCACCTTCAGGGCATTGATACACATAGCCATGCAAGTACATTCGAACACATTACCTGCAAATAGGAATGATTGTTTTTTTGGGCTCATTGGCCAGCACCCTGACAGACAGCAGCATCAGAGTAGTCATTTGGGGTCATTGTGGTGGAAACAGGCATTGTACTGTCACAACACCTGAGCTCAGGTGATGCTCACAGCAACTTGAAGAGGTCAACAAGCCGCATGACGTGTGTGTGAGACACCCCTGAGCCTTACCCTCAAGTCTGTACCGACCCTGTGTTCGCAGTGACCAGCAAGACTGAGCTAGTCAGTACACAGGCCGCTGTAATTCCCTCTAACACCCAGGAGTGAAGGCAGCTGCTGGCACTCGAAGTCCCACCCATTTTTCTCCCTGTCTTCTCAACTGCCACACAGATTATTTAGACCCAAGTAGATCAGAAATCACATTTTTTGTGATGTTTATGTTTTTGGGTGTTGTGACTGTAAAGAGAGAAGCTGCTGGCTGCTAAGACAGCCATCCTGAACATCATGTAACTCTTTGCTGTGTCAGATCCCTGGCACCTGGTTGCTATCAAGGGTCCAAATCTGTAGGTTGTCAACTTCCACAACTTCCTTAACCGTAACTGCACTGACGTCAGTATGATGCACAGATTAAATATGAACAATAACGCAGCGGCACAGAGCAGTGATCCACAGGGAGGCCTCATTCACCCTGATGCTGTGCCATTGGGACCATCTGGCTAAATTGATATGTGTGTTGGTTTACTGTGGATACACCACAGAGGGGCCCCCCCAAGTGTTCAACCTCTCACCTACTGGTCACATCTTTAAACTCTGGTGGGGAGAAGGCTTTGATCAACACCCATGGGAGACATGATGGTCTGAACCCCCCTCCACCAATGATGACAATTGGAGAGCAGGAGGAGCAAACAAGCAGAACCTGTCTAGTCCTTCAACAAGCACACTTTACCCTGGTGGAAGCTCACAGTCCTCTTCAGAAGCTGATCCAGAACACGGTTGTGCAGTGTGAAGGTGAAGTTGGCCGCCAGGCTTGAGTTGACCAGCACCAGCTGGGACCGCAGAAACAGGAGGCCTTCCTGGCCATCCTGAGAGAATACCACAGACTCATGAGACAGGTTGTGGCCTGCAGGACCTCGCCAGCTGACCTCCGGCTCAGGGAAGCCCTCACTCTCGTACTGGAAGATCATGCTGGTGGGCTGGACCTCAATGCTGAGCCTCGGCTCAGAGTAGAAAGCTGGAGCAATGAAACAGCACAGCATGAAAAACTGCTGTCTTGTGCCAATAGTCAAAGGCTGGTAGGACCCAGTCTTGACCCGTCTGATCCACAGACTAACATTGCTGACCACTAAGACCCTGCCCCCTGAGATGGAAAGGGTCCTTCATATTTCATGTCCTGCTCACCTGCGTACTCCAGGTGAACCTCAGCTTTGCTCGTGCCCCCTTGGCTGCTGACAGAACACAGGTAACTACCAGTGTCACGGGGCCCCACATCTGCCAGCCGCAGGGAGGCATTGCCAGCAAGCAGCTCAGTGTGGAACAGGGAGGTACGGTTCTGGAAGTCGCTGCTCTGCTGCTTCAACTGGTCCTTCCCGTAGTAGAAGCTGTGTAGCACCCGGGTTCCATCCTCTGTCTGCCATGTGAGGACCAGGTCATCAAGAGCAGCATGGGAACTGACTGTATACCTGCAGCCCAGAACCACTGGCCGTCCATGCACTGCCATTACCTTCCTCTGGGGGGTGCTCACTTCAAAGGTACCTGTGGAGGGTTGTAGGGAGAATAGGAAACAAACTGGAAAAAACAGGATACAGATGGACTGAGTAAAATATGCAAATAATGGTCAAAGTCCCAGCTGAAACCAGGCCAGTCACTGTTGTCTGTGTTTGGTCAAAATGTTGTACAAGACCATGACTAAAGATTAAGTATTAGAGCTGATCCAGAACCCAGTCAGTGATGGGCCATGAACCAAGCTGTGTGTTTAAAGGAAAGAGCATCCAGTGTCACAGCAGGAGGTTGAGGGAGAATCGCTGCACTTGGAGACATGTCCAGTGTCATTCCATTTTTCCTTAAATGTTGTAGTGTTTATATAGCTCAACACCACAGAGGATTTCTTTTGGGCAACTGGCTATCTGATCATGGTTTGCAGCAGAGCTCATTGTTTGTTTGTTTTTGCCTTCATCGATAGCAGGAGCCCCCGCTTCCTCCTTCATTCCAACTCACTCCCCCAGGACTAGAAGCAATAGACCTATGAGGTTTCTATTCCTCCATTTGTGGGAGACTTGAACCATAAACAGGGGTGAGAACAGCCTCAGACACAAATCTCCATGCACAGACACACTGGACCAACATCAGTGAACACATCTGAAACACATTTGCTGTTTAAAAACAGAGTATTGAACAGTATCTATGTGGCCCGTGCAGGAGCCATAAAAAACACTTTGCCTCTCAGTTTCTGGATACAGAAACCCCAGCTAGCATGAACCCAGGTGACTGAAGCACAAAAGAAGAAGCAACTCCCAGTTGTTTTGTCTTATGTTAATACGCAATATGTTATAATAATACACTGCCCAGCCAAAAAAAAAAAAAAAAAAAAAAAAAAAAAAGTCACACTAATATTTCGTTGGACCACCTTTAGCTTTGATTATGGCACCATTGCATAAGCTTATCGAAATGATGCCATGTCACGATATTTCCATCCAGAGTTGTATTAATTTTTTGCCAACATCTTGTACTGATGGGAGAGTCTGACCGCTGCGTAAAGTCTCTAGCACATTCCAAAGAATCTCAATGGGGTTAAGGTCAGAACTCTGTGTTTGCCAATCCGTGTGTGAACATGTCATCTCTCATGCTCCCTGAAGCACTCTTTCACAGCTCAAGTCCGATGAATCCTGACACTGTCTTGAAATATCCCCATGCCATCACGGACAGGAGGAAGTGGAAACTTTTGATTCGCTGTGGCAACCCCTAACAGGAGCGGTCAAAAGAAGAAGGTGATCAGGGAAGAAAAAAAAATCCATTGATAGAAAAACCCGGTCATTCAGTATATTCAGGTAGTCAGCTCACCTCATTTTTTTAGGCACATACTGTTGCTAGGCCTGACCAACTGAAGAAACCCCACATCATAACACTAAGTTAAATGCAGGTGGTGTTTTTTTTTTTGGCCGAGCAGTGTATACTACATAACATATTATGTTTGGGTTAAGATCACATCAGGAAGACCTTGGGGTTTGGAGCACAACTTTCAGCCACCACGTGTTTCTTCAAAAACATGTTATGAACAGCAGTGGATTCCAGCACACACACACACGTGCTGGAAAACAGTGCAGGAAATGCTCTAAACATGATAATTCCTGCAAACTGTCATTTCCAGCTGAAAAAAAAACACAGCCCGCTATTTACCTGACTAAAAATGAATATTAAGGTACATTTTGGCAAGAAGCTAGCAACTGGTCTCCATTAAGAAACTTAACAAGGAAAAACAGTTGTAGTTAAAAAGGAAAACAGAAGTAAAAAAAAAAGTGAAACTCCTTGCTGAAGGTTTCTTAAACAACTGAGCAAAGTTCCTGCCAGTAAAACTGATTCCCACCAAATCCAGAAAGCTATTCTGTGGAAGATGAGCCTATCTATCATCATCATCCTCAGCCAGTCCTCATCCATCTCAGCCACCACCACCATCGGGATCCCTGTATTCATTTATTTTTACTACTTTAAATACAATGCAGGACCCGATTTAAACAAGTCTCTCACTCACACAGATCCACCTTAAGAAGCCACCTGTCGTGACAATGCAGCCCAGAGAAGACAAATAAAGACAATAACAGAGATGAAGGTTGAGATGAAGCTGAGCAACAAGAGGGTCTGGTGTTACCTGCACAGCTGCTCCACATACAGCTCAGCTGGAGGATAGTTTTCATAAAAATAAAAATATCATCCATCCTGGATGTGGGGGGGGGCAACCTGAGGACATTAAACACTGCATTTTACTGCACTTTTACTGTTTTTTTTTTTTTAACTAACAAGCACTTTCAACCGCACTTTAACGCGCTGTGAAGACCATAAATGTGCAGTTGGCAAACAAGAATAAGAAACGTAAAATTAAACTGCCATCGATCGCCGACCACGAAATAAAAACGTAAAAAGTGTCGTAAGAGTAAAGCAGTTTAAAAAGTAAAGCAGTTTCAAGTTTTGTGGCTGTGGGTGTGAAAAAGCCAGAGCGAGAGGCTAAGATTAGTAATTCTAAATATTAGATTTATGTGAAAGTTTGAACCGTTGTTTGCAGCAGGTTCTGCTATAAAAATAATAACCCGGTTGGACATGCAAACCTGGAAGCCGCGTCGATCTGTTTCGCCGGCACCTGAGCGCAGGAATGGCTGCTAAAGTCTCGGGGTGAAATGTTCGTCATTCGAGAAACTTTATGAAGCTCCAGCTCCGACACACAACCGCAAGAGGGCGGCGAACGTACACCATGAAAGCACTGCTCTGCCGGTTTGTAGCTTTTCGGAAACTTGCGGAGAAAAATTCAACAGATTCACGGCATCTCTTCTCCCCGACTGACCTCCCCAGCAGCCGCCATGGTCCACACACGTCCAAATATACATACGGTGTGTCCCTTCGTTAAAGATATAAAGATTTCGTGGTGAACACGCACGCACAAGCAGAGTGTAAAAATGTACTGTTTCTCTCGCAAGAGCGCCATTTTTACCCCGATTGACCGTTCACCTGTTTCACATCCGTGCGCCATTCCTTTGACCACCTGTAAGACCGTGGGGCTGCGCTGATGTAACCTTAAGTGCGCGTTGGCACAGCAGGAGGGAAACAGGGCCGTTCGGATGCCGCGTCAGCGCAGCCTAAACAACCTGGCTCATAATCGGCCATTTGTTGCCATGGTGACGAGGCATCGATTAGCCTCATCTCCCAGACGGACAGCAAGGTCAGAGGCGGCTTCCGGCACTTGAGTATAACCCAGGGCACCAATAAGCGGACCGCGGTCCGAATCCGGACCCAGACGTAACAGGCATCATTAAAGTGCGGGCCGCAGGAAGTTCCGAGAGTTTCCCGCATATCGATAGCGACTCCCGAACGCCCGCAAGTACTATGCAATGTCATCGAAATGAGTTTTTAGAGTCGCCCCCCAGGCAGACTCTATAGGTCTAGGATGTTAGAGGTTCCCTGCTGCACCCCCCCCCCCAATAACTACATATATAGGGATATGAATCATTCCAAAAATGTGAGATTCGGACCTTTGATAGGACAAAATTTTGTTGATCGGACCTTGTTACGTTTTTATTCGATACCCCTGGCGTAAAGAAATGCTGTACAGGGCCCGAGGGTCCAACCCCGCCTCCTCTCACTTGTGGGCCAATCACTTGTTGCCCATCTGTGGGCAGGGCTTCAGTGAGTGACAGCTGCAGAGGAGGTTTTTTTTGAGTTGGGCTCATGTAAGTTCTGTACTATACCTGCGAGTTTGGGTGGGCGTGGTTTACACAAGTTTGCAGTTTAGGTGGATGTGGTTTAGATGTTTTTGAAGTTTTAAGCAGCTGTGATTTATGTTGGCTTGCCACAACTTTGTAGCCTGAGATGTGGTTATACAAGTCTTTAGTTTTGGGACTATTGTTTATGCATGTTTGTGTTTTAGATGGTTTTGTGATTTTTTTGTGGCTGTTTTATCTGGCTTTTTAGTTTACATGGAGGAAGGTAATTGCTCACAGAGGCCCTGGCAGACAATTTTTTAATTCATTTACAGAAAGGTTAAACACTTTGTAGTGTTGTAATAGCTGAATGTGCAGTATTTAGATTTACCAGAGTAAGGTAACACTGTCACCTTACAGCATCTGGGCTGTTTATGTGTATGTTCAAATCTAGCTCAGTCTGTGTGGAGTTTGCATGTTCTTGCTATGTCTGTGTGAGTTTCATCCAGCTTCCTCCCACAGTCCACAGACATATGTTTTGGGCTAACTGGCCTCTCTAAATTCCTCTTAGCATGTTTGTGTTACTGCCCTGCAACAAACTGGCTTCCCACCCAGGCTGGACCCCTCCTAGACCACTGTGACCCTCACCAGGACAAGCAATTGTGAGTGACTGTTTAAACTCTCAATCACACACGTCCTTTAACCCATTTTCCAAACATGCATCTGACAGCCCACAATCCCCCTCACCCGCCACCCTGGTCCGAGACTGAGAGTGATGTGTAAGAGGAGCAGAAGTGGTGATCGATAACTTGTTCGGACCAGGGGCTCAGGGCGCCGCCCACATTCCCCTCCACACTCCATCACCTTAATTAAAACCACGACGGAGGATTTGTTACCTCCGCTGTCGGCTCATTCATACAGCACGCTATTAAAGTCATAATATGGAGCTCATTAAATATTTAACTACCGTCAAGGAGCAGGGCTGAATGTTAATGCCTTGTCGTAATATGATTAAAGTTTATTAAGATTTCATTGTTGAGTTTCTATTTAATCTCCTTCCTTAAGGCTTCAAGCCCTCTGTTTAATCATGTTACATTATTTTGTCAAAGAAAGGAATTTGGTAGCTACTGCTGATGAACCCCATAGTCATGCGGGCAGCTGAGTTTCCCCCCACATGCATGCGTCTTACCACACACACACACACACACACACACACACACACACACACAGACGTTCGGTTTATTTCTATGGTGAGTAGTTTCTGACCAGAGTGACAATAAATGACATGGTGACAGTACAAGGAGTGTTACAGAACAGATGGCTTGTTTCTAAAGTGACTGGTAGCAAAGAAGAAAAAATAAAAAAACTCCGAACTGACAAAGAGGAGAAAATAAAGTAGCAATGGCTGCACCCCCTCTTGGCCATCCTATTGTAGTGACCCGTGTTGAACTATCCGGTACAAAAGACCAGTGTGTCTCTGAAGGCGAGGAGAATGAAGTGTGAGAACATTAGCTGGAATCAGCGACTGAAATACAGCTTCAGTGAGTGGTTCTTCAGCTTGCTTTAAAGGTGCACCAGAAGTGGGTGTTTCATTGTAGAGGCACAGCCCAGTCTGCATATGGGGTCTGGGGAACATGAGCAGCTCAGCACCTTCTGGGTGTAAACAGGACTCCTAGTCAGTGAGGGATCAGAAAATTCAGGTGGGTCAAACCATCGAGCCCCTCCAAAGTTAAAAGTATCAGCTGGACGTCATATTTGTAGACACCAGGCGGCTGGATCTGCAACTACATTTACTGCAGCCCTCTTGGCCTGAAGATGCCTTTCAGGTGAATTGAGAAATTTCTGTATAAATTCAGGGTACCTTCATCAAAAGTATTACAGCAGGGACTTGAACCCAGCTCTTTTGAATACACAGACTCTAGTTGCTACACCACCTGTAGGATTTCACTGTGTCAGAACAGGCCATTTGAAAGGTGGGTTTGCTAGAGAATTACTGCACCACACTGGCAGGGAAGGGATGAATGTTCCAGAGGCCATGCCCCGCTGGTCAGAGGCTCTCACCGACAACACAACAAATCAAGAGGTCTCCTTACCACTCATACATCCTGGACATCCTGCCATTGATCCACCGATTCGGTTGCGAGAAGCCTGCGCTGAGGCGGCTGGGCTGCTGGACTTAAGCCAGACTGCTGCTCGGGATGCTCTGACATCTGACCTCGCCTGCATATCCATCTCCTTGCTGTAGAGACCGTTTTATTTAGTGATGATCATAGACACATAGCCACTAGAATGACCTTTAGCTGTTCTTCCTAAAACTGGGACCCCCAGCTCATTCAGGATGCCCCCAAATGAAGAAAAGTACGAAGTGAACCTACACGATGGAATTCTGCTCTTTATTCATTTATAGCTTTGCCCTTTCTTTTCTCTCCCCAATTTTGATTCTGCACTTACATCTGTGCCTCTGTTCTACCTATACCTGAGGCACAGAAATGCTCAGATGCTGGGTTCGACACAGAAACTAGAAGCTGAAAAAAGCCATGGGATGTGGCTCAGTTGGCTCTGGAGAGAGATGATCACCCTCATCATCACAGGAGAGTCTCGGGTTTCCGAATACTGCAAATCAACAATTCCTGCGCATCTCTCACATCACAGATGTCCATCCCCAGGAGATGGTCGGGTGTATCACTTCGGCGCAGTGGGTAACATGAACAGAAGCTGTAATTACTCTTTGGGAGCAGCTGCAGCCATTATAAACAGGTTATTGTTAGTGTATTCATCCGGTGCCCATCAGAGGCAGCCGACCTGTTCCACTTGAGCCTTCGGCCCCTGCAGAACCGCACTTCAAGTTCACACTCCTGAAGATGGAAGGGAAATAGAGACTTTGTCCCATCTGACACCCCTCTCTCAATGTGCAGCCATGCCCCATTCGCTGCTCAGTCACACAAGCAGGGGAAATGAAGTTACTGAGCAACTGCATTTAAACAGCGTTATTCACACTAACAGAGTATAATTTTGATGTACCTGCATACTTTATTTCAACTTTCAGAAAAAAAGAATTTCACTTTCAAAATGAAGAAATTTAGCATGACCCATTTTTCAGTGACTATGCAACATGTAGGGCACTTTGACTCATTTCATTTATATAAATTTATGAAGCCATACGAAATGCTGGACACATGTACTATGATGATGGGGCTTGGAGACATTGCTGCATCTGCAGACTATAATACTATATCTATATAATAGCAGTTTTATCATTTACCTCTCATTCTATTATGGCTGTCTGCCTTTATCTAGGTGTGTGTGTATATAAATATGGGTCAGTGTGAATAGTACTGTATATGAAAGTACACCCTCTTTCATTTCTAAGGTTTTACGTGTCAGGTTATAATAAAAAATCATCTGGTCCTTAGCAGGTCTTAAAATTAGGTAAATACAGCCTGAGATGAACAACAGCACATGACATATTACACCATGTCATTATTTATTTAACAAAAACTAAGCCAAAATGTAGAAGCAGTGTATGAAAAATGAAGTACACCCTTACTGCTTCCACAGGAATTAAGAGGGTAAGTAGAAGCCAGATGCTGCTAATCGAATGCATTTGATTATTTGGTCACCAGTAAGTGTGACCACCTCTACAAAAGCAGAAGTTTTGGTAGTTTGCTGGTCTGGAGTGTTCAGGTGTGTGTTAACGCAATGCCAAGGAGGAAAGCCATCAGCAATGATCTTAGAGACGCAATTGTTGCTGCCCACCAATCTGGGAAGGGTTATAAGGCCTTTTCCAAACAATTTCAAGTCCATCGTTCTACAGTGAGAAAGGTTATTCACAAGTGGAAACATTCAAGGCAGTTGCCAATCTTCCCAGGAGTGGACATCCCAGCAAATTCACCCCAAGGTCAGACTGTGCAGTGCTCAGAGAAATTGCAAAAAACCCAAGAGCTACATCTCAGGCTCTATAGGCCTCGGTATGTTAAGGTTCATGAGACTACAATTAGAAAAAGACTTGACAAATATGGCTTGCTTCAAAGTGTTGCCAGGTGAAAGCCTCTTCTCTGTAAAAAGAACATGGCAGCATGGCTTAGGTTTGCAAAGTTGAATCTGAACAAAACACAAGACTTGTGGAACAATGTCCTTTGGACAGATGAGACCAAAGTGGAGTGTACAGCGCCATGTTTGGCAAAAACTGAACACAGCATATCAGCACAAATGCCTCATACCAACTGACAAGCAGGGTGGTGGAGGGGTGATGATTTGGGCTTGTTTTGCAGCCACAGGACCTGGGCATCTTGCAGTCATTGAATTGACCATGAACTTCTCTGTATACCAAAGTATTCTAGAATCAAATGTGAGGCCATTTGGCCGAAACTGCATTGTGCAACAGGACAATGATCTCAAGCACACCTGCAAATTTACTACAGAATGGCTGAAAAAGAAAAGAATCAAGGTGTTGTAATGGCCCAGTCAAAGTCCAGACCTCAACCCAATTGAAATGCTGTGGCGAGACCTTAAGAGAGCTGTGGATAAACGATTCCCCGCAAACCTCAGTGAACTGAAGAGTGAGCCAAAATTCCTACACAACAATGGGAGAGACTGATAGTCATACAGAAAACGATAACTTCAAGCTGTTGTTGCTAAAGGTGGTGCTACAAGCTATTGAATCATGAAGTGTACTTGGTTTTTCCACACATGGCTTCTCCATTTTGGCTTAATTTTTGTTAAATAATGACATGGTGGAAACTGTTGTTTTACGCCTGAGGTTAGATGTAAATAATTTTAGAACCTGGTAAGGATCAGAAGATTTTTTTAAATTATTATTATTATTATTATGTCCTGATATGTGAAACCATAGAACTGAAAGAGGGAGCACTTTATTTTTCACATGACTGTATATATGTGTGTATATGTATATATGTCATACATAATGTTTAATTTTTTTGTACAATATTTAAAAAATAAAATAAATATATTTTAATATTATTACACTATTATTGAACATATATGCACTTGTCTGATACATTTTTCCAGTAGACCTTACAACGATGTACCCTTTTATACAGCAGGGTCATATTTACTGCATCGGGTGCGGGTAAGTACGTGGATCAAGGGAACAACAGTCGGAGGTGAGACTTGAACCTCACTTCGAGTGCGAGGTGGTAGCTGTAACCATTATGTCACCTCCTGCATTATTATAATAGCATTATGAAAACACGTACATGTTTCAAATACACAGTAATGTTTCAGATATTCAGCTCTCTTTCCCTTAATGTAAAAGTTAATTCCCTAGAAGGCGTGGTCGACAGCGAATGGGCGTGGCCTCGCGTCACTTCCGCCAACTGAGCTCTTTTTCCTCGTTCGCAGAATTTTCTCCCTCAGTCGTTCAGAGCGATCGCCGCAGTTGCACGGCTGCGCGGCAACTTTTGTCCCGGTCCTCACCGAAGCCCAAGCCTCCCGTGCGAAAGTGCACAGCGAGCGGTCGCCCGGAGGGAAACAGCCGTGTTTTTTTTTTTTTTTTTTTTTTTTAAATACCACAGACCAAGCCGCACGATGGAGAACGAGAGCAAGTACCTGCCTGAGCTGCTTGCCGAAAAGGACAGCCTGGACGCGTCCTTCACTCACGCCATGAAGCTCCTTTCTGCAGGTACACACACACTTAAGACACACACACGCAGAGGCCGGCGGCGCGCTTCTGTGCGCTCGAGACGCGCGGTCAGCGGAGGGGGGGGTCGCTCGCGCCGTGAACAAAAGGACTTCCGCGCGAGGACGGTGCAGCTCGCGCCAAGCGCGGGCTTTTCGGAGCCACGTGGAGCGGAGAGAGTTTGGGTAAAAATCGGCGGAATCCTCATTTATGGGTGTTTATGATGATTCTGAGCTGGGTTTGTTATGATCACTGAGGCGGCTTTTGGAGAATTCATTCTTGCGTGTCTGCAGGTTGAACGGGCAGACCACCGAGATGGAGGGACACTAAGTTGACTAAATACCGGTCAGGCCCCAACTCAGTACCGTTGTGGGTATTTGTTCATGTTACCGACCAGGCATTGTGAGTATTTTCTTTTGTGTCCCAACCCCGGCGTTGTCTATGTTTATTTGTCACAGTATCGGTATTTATTTGTGTCACAGGCTGGAGATTTTGGGTATTTAGTCATTGTGACAGGCTTGGCATTTTAGTTGTTTGTTCGAATCACAAGCTGGGATTTTATACACAGCACCTTACAACGTTAAGCTTCTTGCACTGATATGCACAGATACTACGGTTCAGGGGTGCGACAGCAGCAGGTGAGGTTCGAACCTGTGACATGAGGGCTACTCTAAGCGCTATGGCATGTACTGCCCCACCGATGACATAGGCAGGAGTTTTTTTTAGATTATAGTGACACTGGGGCTACATAAATTGCCATCTGTCAGAAAATACATTTCCAGGTGCGAAGGTCTCCCATGACCACCACCTGTCCAGTGAGTTCATTACCTTCCCCTGATGGGATCATTTGGGGAAGTTGTCCCCGATTTCTTGCAGGTTTGAATCCTTCAGCTGCTCTGCAACAGCTTCGGTGGTCACGTGTTCTGATGGGATAGGCCTGCTAGGGGGGTTGGAACAACCATATGATGGCCGCTCTGAAATCCTGACCTGGTCAACATCACATGAGCATTTGGAAACTGTTTGATTCGTCCCAAAGTCACGGCTGTGTCAATGATTAATGCTTTTAACTGTTAACAGATAGCTGAGGACTGTAAACGTGGCAAAGCCACAATCAGACTGGGCCCTTGGTGGGGGTGTGTGGGGGGGGTGACCATGCGGTAACTGTGGGCTCGGACAAAGCAGCAGGAATGTGGACCACAAACCACAGGGAAGGGATGCCGTCACTGTAGTTGGAGCTCCTGGGAGCTGGTTGACCGCCTCCACTCCAGACCATTAGTGGTCGCCCTCCCTTCCCTGGGGTTGGAATCCCATTTCCAGATGCTGAACTGACTGGCGGTGATGGAATGGGTCCAAGAGGGAAATGCTGTGTGTCTGGTTTGTGTTAGACAAACATGCCTCAGTGTTGTTAACATCTTCAGGCTGACGGGCTCTTCTTCTCCTCCGGGGCTGTAACACTGAACCCCCCACCCTGGCCACCCATCGACAGTTGCCTATTGTGCATCGCTGATGCTGTATGAAAGCTAAGCATGTCAACTGTCAGTCTATTAGACCTGCTTTACCTTCATTGTGATTCAGTCAACCCCAAATGCTGTCGAGTTGAAATTTGACCTAAAACTCATGGAGGGCCTTCGGAGGGGAATCCTCGGCTACTTTTGCATGCTGGTTGTGCATGGGCAGTACCTAATCCTCCTTGGATGTGTACTGGGCTGGCAGACTACCTGGCTCTTCACCCTTCTCTCTCCTTATTCTGGCCTGCAAGGGGCACTATTTATTCCTGCTTATGACACATTTTTCTGGAGGGGACTTGGAGTGTGAGCTTGGTACAGTGAGGGTACACCGATTAACTCACTTATACAGCTTTGTAATTTTCCTTCCAGTTAGGGAAAGGACATCGATCAAGGGCAGCAGGAGGGGGATTTCAACCGGAATCCTTTAATTTTAAGGTGATAGCTATAACCACTACGCCACCTACTGTTCCCAGCTGTTTATCTTTGACTGCTGGTCTTTTTCTCATGTGTTATATGTGCGTGTTGGACAGCAGCTGGGGTGCAGTGCTACTCAGGAGGGTCTGCCTGCCATATGGAGAACGCGGGTCTAGGGTCCGACATGAACCACCTCCGTCAGCCTGGACGGGGACCCGTGCATGTGTGGTGGCTGTGGGATCATCACATGAGGCTCGTTGTTTGAGAATCCCAATTTGGTGGCCTTGGTGTCACCGTGAGAAGATATGATGTATGTCAGTGCTGTGGAAATTAAATAAAAATGTCTCACATTGTGTCGATGACAAAAATTGAGGTCATTGAATGCAGCTGACTTGTCTATGCGTGTGCAGAGATTGACCGCATCCAGAATGGGGAGACGAAGAAGGAGGAGGATGAGACCTACCTGGACCTATTTGCTATGAAGAATGTCAAACTGAAAGAGAGAGTCCTCATTCCAGTGAAGCAGTACCCAAAGGTGAGGGGTGATCTTTTGATGGGAGTGGGGTTGAGCCAAACCAAGCCTTTGGTCTGAGCAGGTTGCTGCGTGCGTGTGTGTAGATGGGCCTCACTGGTCTTCTACTGTGCGGGTGCAGTGTGGGCTGCAGAAAACCTACTTCCTGTGTAGGAGAGGAAGTTCTGGGTCCCAAAGTGACCTATGTCCTCTGGGGAGTGTGTGACTCAGCGAAGATGTTTTCTTTGTTTTGTTCCCCCCCCCCCCCCGTGTGTTGATAAAATCCCCCCCCCCAGTTACTGGTGTTCCTTGGCTCCTCAAAGGTGGGTGTGAGAGAGAACGTGTATGATGGGACCTGCTGATGGCCTCCCTCTCTCTCTCCTCAGTTCAACTTTGTGGGAAAGATTCTGGGCCCTCAGGGCAACACCATCAAGCGGCTCCAGGAGGAGACGGGTGCCAAGATCTCGGTGCTGGGAAAGGGGTCCATGCGTGACAAGTCCAAGGTGAGTGTGGCAGTTGCTGCTGCTGGTTTTCATTAGCACTACAGTAGCAGGAAGTGACCCATCTTTTTATGAGCAGGAGGAGCAGCTCCGGAAGGGTGGGGAGCCCAAGTATGCCCACCTGTCCATGGAGCTGCATGTGTTCATTGAAGTGTTTGCACCCGTGCCTGAGGCCTACCTGCGGATGGCCCATGCCATGGAGGAGGTCAAGAAATTCCTTGTTCCAGTGAGTGTTGCTGCCCTATTTCCTAGCATGCACTGCGGGTCTCTTGAAAAGGTCTTTAAGGGTTGTTTGGACAACTCTGAGTCTTGTTGCATTCTTGAGCAGGACACGATGGATGAAATTTGCCAGGAACAGTTTATGGAGATGGGCTACTTGAATGGGGCGCAGGATTCTAGTGCCAGGGGCCGAGGGGGTCCTCCAACCAGGGGTCGAGGGGGTCCTCCCCTGCCCTCATCTGCAGCACGGTAAGGAAAAGTTGAACATTCATTTACTGTTCCAGTAGAGGGCCTTGTTATGCCAGTGACTCAACAGTGTCTCTCTCCTCCAGGGGCAGGGGTGGGGGTGTTCCGCCACGTGGAGCCACAGCTCGGGGAGGGCAGGCGAGAGGGGGAGTGGCGAGGGGAGCAGCTGTTGGAAGAGGTGGACCTCCAGCCCAGCCCACCAGAGGTGGAGCTGCCAGTAGAGCCCGTCCCCCAGCATCAGCCTCCAGGGTGCTTCCCCCTGCACATGCCCACCAGCACCCTCATCCACCACCCCCGGAGTCTTATGAGGAATACGTAAGTGAGCCAGGCTGCTGTTACACGGGCCCATGTGGTGCTTTGCTGGCCTGTGTCTGGCAAATTCCTCTTCTGTCACCTACGTGTCTTGCTTCCTAGTGTCCGTCCAGTCTTGGTGTTATGCCGTCTCTTTCCTTTCAGGCCTACGACGAGAGCTATGCAGAGCCCACCTACGAACCATATGATGCCTATTACAACCAACCCCCCCAGGGGTAAGTCTCAGTATCCATTTCTCCTTGCAGTGGCTCATTTTACTGTGGTCTAAAGTTCAGGAGATCAGAGAGACATCTTGTTCAGAACAGGAGCTGTTTCTCACAGCAGTTCAGGTCCCCCAGCTGCACAGCACATGGCACCGTTTTTCTTTCTTATACAATGGATTCTGGAAAAGTGTGCCTTGATGGGCCTATTGATGCCCACTGTGAGAGCCAGGCAGCTCACCGGTCTGGAGGACACCCATGGTCTTGTGCGAACTTGGAGAATGGCTCTGTGATGAACCACCAACTGGCCATATTGTCATGGAAATTCACAGGATTAGTCTTACCATGACTTTAAAGAATAGTGTGATTACACATTCTGTAGGATGTTTTGGGGGGGGCAAAGTAAGCTGATGGAAAAACCTTTGTTCTGCATCTGTTACCAGGGATACGGAGTACTATGACTATGGCCACGGAGAAGCCCCGGCATCGTATGAATCCTACGGTAAGATGACTGCCTGCTCAGCTGGGTGTTGCCTGCCTCCTGGTGAAACTCTTTCCTGTTTCCCTTGAGTCAGTGGTCTGCCTGAGGGGGGTAAAACCAGGTGTGACACACCTGTCTTTAAAAGAGTAGGCGGGGCAGTTGCTGACATGTTGCACGACTCTGTGTCCCGCCTCTCTCTACAGCCCAGGATGACTGGAACGGAACACGCGTGGCAAACACCGGCAAGGCCCCCCCGACAAGAGGCTCCAAGGGGGCATACAGGGAGCACCCCTACGGCCGATACTGAGCGGGCACTTTGCCCCACAATCCCACTGTCTCCCGCGGCAGCTGTCGCTTTTAACAGCCACTTTAAAGTAATTGTCCATTTTGGGGTTTTGTTTTTTCTACTTTGGACTTTTTTAATTATTTGAAAATTGGGCTGTACATTTGTTCAAAAAAGGATTGAATTTCTGCCTACTTGGCTATTTTATTTTTTTCTCACGGTTTAATATAAAAAAAAATTGGTGTTTTGCCAAATGCAGGTTTAGGTTTGGGGCAAAATCTTGGACCTATATACGTACTGGCTAGCAAAATTTAATTTTTCTTTAAAACCATTCCGTTGAGTCAACGTTGCAGATTCCCATTCATGCTACATTTCAAAGTTCTGTAGCGATTCGTTGTGTAATATAGGTAAAGAAATAATGCCGAGGGTGGGGGTAAATTTTTGTAAATGAGAAGTAACTAGCTTTCGTTCCCATAATTTTTGATTACCTTGAGTTTTGAAATCTAGCCCTCCTAGACACTGTCGAGATGTTCTGTCCTTAAGGATCCAGTGTGGTTGCGGTGCTGGGCTGAGAGCTCCCCGCTATTCTAAATTCAGTGCCATGTTATTTTTAAAGTTTAAAAAGTAAAATAAGACCAATGTGAAGGAATTCTATAAAGGGTTGGGACATAATCTCTACAGTCTTTCTCCAGAGGGACGCTGCAGCTTAGTTCAATTCTGTGTACATACTTCAGTTTCCACTTAACTATATATTGCCATTTAAAGATGTACTTTCTCCATAAAATGCACAATGCTACCTGTGTACGCTTGCCTAAATAGGTAATTAAATACTGTCCCAAAATGTTTTGCAGCAGTTTGTCAATAAAGCCTAGTTTTTTTTTATCAAACTAAACTTGGTACCTTTTTGTTTCTGGTATTATAAAATAATGCAATGTCGTACTTTAAACGCTTAAATAATACAGGTTAGTTTCTTCAACATGTTCAAACCAGATATCAAATTTAAGTACTTGCATGTACTGTAGTTTGAAAAGGTAAAAAGGAAATGCTACGAGACGTTCGGTCGGCGGCTCGGAAACACGGACGAGAGCAGCTTATCTCTCTTTATCTCTTATTAAAAAGGAAATAGAGGTAAGACCCTTTACGGCATCTTTAAAACAAACCTGACAGCTTTCTTTTTAACCAATGTAATGTTTTCCCAAATATCTCCTTAGGACTTTCAGGAATGCCTCAAATGCTTGGGTTTGTGTCTATTAATAAAATCCAGCGCCAGGTGACTGCTGTTAAATGTATTGTTAGTTTCTGAAGTGACAACTTGAACAACCATTCGGGTACAGCTTACAGAGCTGCGTGCCGTTCTCATGTCAGCTCTTTTTATTAGAGAGAAATATGGCAGTGCAGAGAAGAGGGGGCTGGTTTAACTACAAAAGGTAACACTAACCCCAAATCTGTCATTTAATATATTTTTAAACTGCTTAGTGACTGCGTGTAACTTCAAAAGTTGTGTTGCTACTTAAATTTAAAATACAGTTGCCAAGCTGTTTCCAAAATTAACTGTAGTAATACTAACATTAATATACAGGTGTTTTATACAATACTCAAATAGAATGTAATGCAACTCTTGCTAAAAAAAAAAAAAAAATTTTAAAAAGTGATAAATTGCAAGTCTTAGGACAGTGACAATTTAGTTCAGTTAAGCTGCTGCTGTAGTTTTCATGTGAAGGTTAATTTTTTTTCCTAATGTAATTTTAATAATTTAAAAGTTGCCTGAAGGAAAGTCAAATGAGCTGGAGTTGCATGACTTGCTTTGTAATGTAAACGTTGCATGATAATGTCTTGAATGTTCATTTGTTTACTTCCTGTGTTTGGGGGTTTTGGTTTTGCAGAATGAACATTGTTTTTCCTTTTACAGGTGGTACATAAAGCATGTGGATGGTGGATTGAACCAGGTGTCCTGCTGTCTGCAGCCTATAGGTGTGTGCCAGATGTTGATATTAGCATGCACAGATGCTAATACACTTTTCTGACCACTGTTTTCTAATGGCTGGTGGACCTAACCGGGATACATGACTGTGCTTTGTCCCTCATAGGTGTGGGCCCTGGTGAAGTGGTATGTGGAGCTACCCAGGTCCAAAGGCTGGTACTTCCTGATTGGAGCAGGGATGCAAAAGCAGTGTGGGAAGACAATGTTTTCCATGCACACTGGTGTGACCACTTCAGTTTACACATTCTGTGTTTGAGGGAGCTCAACATAGGGCAGTTGAAAAGCTTCTGCTGCAGAGTCAAGTGACTGAGCTCTGATAGCTGTAGCCCCCAACAAGGCTGATGTACTACCAGTCAGTCCACATCCAAGGCCACAACTGCCCTGGATTACTGCTACTCTGGTGTTTACCACAGGGAATTGAGTGATTTCTTGAGGTAAGTATTTGCTTCCACTCCAACAAACACTGTTTTCTGTATGGAAAATAATCCCAACAGATTTCCCAGATACGCTCTGTTGGAAGATGGGCAACAGTTTTTGCACATTATTCAATCTTCCCACATGCTCTGTTTCCATGTGGGGGGGATGTGAAAGGTTTGTATATATTTCTGAAATGCCTCTACTAAATATACATATGTTTGTATTTAATAAATGCTCCATCATTTCCAATACTGTGTCTGTTGTCTTTGCTGGTATCAACGTGTCCAGGCTCCTCCTCCTCCAGAGAGCCACATCACAGTGCTTCCTATCTCAGAACCTAGCACCCCTGATGGAGTAGGACACCTGTAGGTCCTGTAGAGGTGTGGATGTGGTGTGGACCGTTTCCAGGGAAGTCCAAGGGATGCAGTCATGGACTGTGCTGCTTAGGAGGCCTGATGTTGATCTTAAACTGATGGCAGCTTGAACTTCCAGGTGATGAGATGTAGGAGTTGGGACATAAAAAATGAATGTTGCAGGAAAATAAGTTTAAACTTTGAGTTAAGACCAGTAGTACTTGATCCCCTTTGAGTTCTGTTGCCCTTTCACCATGGTCCAGGAGTTACTACATTTCCTTTGCGTTGTATACCTGTTTAAGTGTAGAATGACAGTGATCCTTGAACTTTTAGCCACAGTGTAGCTTTGACAGAGCATATAAATGGACTACTGTGCATTAGAGTATCATCTGAGTTGTTTTCACATACTGCACTGTCCTCTTTGCACTGCAGATATCGTTGCCTCCAAGTACAGTAGCTGATATTCTATACAGAGGCCTGATATTGTTCTGTTTACAAAGAAATCAATGGGCCATGCAGACAGCCTGAGAGGGCCAAAGTGCAGCTTCCAAGGGTGAACTGCTGATCAAAGTGGATAAAATGCAGCTTTGTGAAGAGCCCTGGTGCTGCTTTTGCCCTGTTGGCAAAAGTGACAGTTGTGATGATGGTTTCAAGGGGATTCCACTAATTTTTTTCTGCAGATCGTGAGATGAATGTGAGTAAACATTTTTCCTCAAACTTCTGAAGGTATGCATACTTGCACCTGCTTTTGAGTATGTCCTTTCCAACACTGTGTAAAACGGTAACTGGAAGACGTTTCCTTCTGGATGTCGAGTTTTTTGAAGCTGGGAGTTGAGGCAGTTTGTAGAATAAGAGAAGAGATGATCTCCTATACACCTCTACCAGAGGCAGGGCCATTTCCATCCCAGCTCTTTGACTAAACACATCACGGTGATGTTACGCTAATGGTGGTTCTGGAAGGGGGTTTAATTGAGTTTTAGGGTTTCTCACAGCTGCTGCTGTTGAAATTGAAATGTTAATAGGTGGTGGGGTGGTGAGTTAGTCAATGTGCTCTTTCTTTTCCAAAGCACTTGCTACCAGCTGAAAAGTACGGGCTTCTGATTTCTGACTGCCCCTACCTTCCATTTGGTCTTCAGGAACATTGCTTGTGGTGACCACTGGTATAGTGGGGATTGCTGATGTTTGTAGGTTGGGGTGCAGAGCGTAAAACCGTCCATCAACTATGGCAGCAAAACAGCGTCTTCTCTGCGTTACAGGGACCCATTGGGAGATCTGAAAGGGGTTTATCTGTGTGACACACCTGTAAAAGGTTTGCCCCCAAGCTGTTACCAACAGCTCAGGCTTACAGATCACCCAAAAGGCTCAGATATTCAACCGTAAAATGGCTGATGCAATGTTGGCAGCTGCTCAAACCAATTAAAGTTGCTTTAAATAGTATGCTTTCCTCTGTGGGAGGATAGGAAGTTTATTTTCACACAAACTATGAGCAAAGCAGCCTGTAGTTGGAAAGTGGTGTAATTGATTTGAGAAAAAGACTAGTTTTTCTAACTTCAGGCACAGTAACTATAATTGGTTTTCCTCAATTTGATTCTGTTTCTCCTTGTCACCAGGCTGTTTTTGTGTCTGCAACCAACCTCTTGGTTCCGAAGGTGAACGGCTCATTGCTGATCATATGTCTTGGGGGTTGTAGTAACTTTGAAGTCCACTGGTTAATGGTGCTGAAAAGCGGGGGGGCGAGTGAGAGATTTACCAGCAAGTATGTAGTCAGCTTCTGGGCTGGCTAGAAGAGCGAGGTTCTGATGGAACCTCTGCTGGCTACTGCGTCTCTGAGGAAGCGAGGAATGATTGAATGAGGCTTACAGGTCTGCCGATAATGGAAGCACACCCACCCCCTGTTGTGCTCATGTGCAATAAGAGCCTCGTATGCCCTTTACACCTTTATTCTGCCTTCCCTCAGGCAAAGCTCCCTGCATAAGATCAGGATTTGCTGAGATCATTGGTCCCTGCAACTTTCTTAATGTCTCAATTCAGCTTGTCTGCAAGCTCAGGTCCTGCTTCTGCAGTCTAGTGATTTAGTCAGAGGGTTTTGAGCTAAATTACTCCATGTCATCTTTGTGAATTAAATGTTTTGGGGTGAGAGACCATTGGTGTTCTCATGCCACTCTTAAATGGAGAATCACTGTTTAGCATTGTACCTGTATGCTAAGTTGGCTCCCCGAGGAGAAGAAGGTCAACTCCTGATCAGTGAGGGCTTCTCAGCATAAAGAGAACCTCTCCAAGCTTGTTCACCCTTTTGGGTGTGTAAGTGTGTTGTACTGATGTGACAAATGTAGCGCTCTCCTTGTTCTCATCAAGTGTTAGGTACTCAAAAGGAACTATTCCTCTGGCATCCTTTTCGCATCTCCCCAGCCACTGTAGGGTGTTAGAGATGATGGGTCATCCAGGTTCACTTGCTTGAAAGAACCTGGTACAGTTACATAAAGATTTTTTTAAAAAAAAGTTTTAACTGGTGCGTTCCTCTGCATGTTGATTGTGTTTCAAAGCAGAAATGTTGTGATGCTTTGCTGTCTTGAGTGTTTTCAGGACATCTGTGCCCTGCAATCTGGTGCATTGCACATCTTGGATGGCAGTGGGTGCAGCTATGCTAGTGTGGAGCTCTTTGTCAAGCTGATACCAGCTTTCTGAGATGCGCGCACACACACTCTCTGTCTCTGCTGGTCCTACAGAAGGAGGAGGAGGCTTTTGATCACACTATTCCAGTGTCTGCTTTGGCCCCACACTGTAGGACCAGATGCTCTGAACCTTCACGAAGGATCAACACAGAGCCCTCATGAGATGCCAGTGAGGAAGGGTCAAGGTGGTTATCGATGCAAGAGGGTGGTGGCAGTGAGGTACACACTGTCTCCCCTTGCCTATTCTGAATATTAAAGTTGTAACAGGAGGGGAAAGGGAGGCGATAATGACTCGCCGTCCTTGGCTGGTTGTACATCTAACAACACGTTTTTAATGAGCTGATGTTTTGCTTTTCATCCAGCATCCAACCTATTGGAAGTAAAACCTTTGGTTCCTGAGAACCTAAAGAGAACATGATATCTTACCTCTGCTTTTACATAACCGTTTGTTGCATAAAATGTATGAGTATAGGAACTCTGAGTCCAGCTTGTGTAGAAGTAATCTGCAAAAATGTACATTCTCCTCCTGTTTAGTGAAAGGCATAGCTGAAGGAGCTAGTAGATTTTTTATTTATTTATTTTTTTTCCCCCTCCTTCCTTTCCTTTTGAACCATTGCTGTACAGCTTTTAATGTAGTTGTAGCAGCGAAACTGGTCTTCGGTTTGGTCCTAGCCCAACGTGTAAACAGCTTTCTGCTACCATAGTCTTCTGGACTCTAAGGGAGGCTTCGCAGTTTCTTGTGTTGAATTAACCACAACATTGTTCCAGTGAAGCATTGTGGTGCTTCACGAAGATGCGTAATGCTTTCCCAATGTGTTGCTAGGAATGCCAGAAAGTGCTGTCACCCTTGGTGCCTGGTGCCAAAGTGATTTTCAGCCTCTTTCCAGTGTAGCTCTAAGTACCGCTGGCAATAAAATGACCTTCTAAAGCCATTGTGCCATCTTAGACTGCCAACTAACACTAGTTTTTTTTTTTTTTTTTTTTTTTTTTTAAAGCTGACACTTTTCTCAAGTGGTGAAACTACTTGCACTGATTTTACCTATTTATACAGCTGGGTAAGTTTTTCAACTCTTACTGAAAACCTTGAAGGGTGCTACAGCAGGAGTGGGACCTGGGGCTTCAAATGAAACCATCCGCTCACAAAGCAACTGTGCTAACCATAGTGTCACCTGCTGATGTTGGGTCTGCACATCAGCAGGGTGCAAAACACCCCTGGCACCGGTCCACATCCCTTTTTGCGAATTAGTCCACCTTTACTGCAGTAAAACTGCGCCACTGAGACTTTAATCGAATGTCACACTGGCATTGTTAATCCCCCTCGAGGTGATGGCTTCCCTGATGGGGGGTGGAGCTGAGCTGTGACCAAGTTCAGGTGGATGCTCAAATAGACAGACACTAAGGACACAAGCAGGATGATCTGAAGGGTGCAAACCTCATGCAGGATAGCAGCTCCGCCTGTCTGATTGCTGCTTTTAAGCAGCTTATGCCTGTTTGCAACTGAAACGGTTAATAACCTGCTCTGGAAGTGACAGGGCTTTTGCTCAAGTCCCATGGAATCCACATCTTCTTTCAACTTGTCCTTGCAGCACTAGAGCCATAAAGCTCTTGTCAGTTTGCTGAGGATGTGGGCTTTACAGCTGGAGTTCACATGCGGGAGCTCCTCTCGGCTGTGATCCTCTTGGGTGCAACTTCTGAGAGGCCCCTGTGGAGGGTTGTATGGATGTGGGCGTGACTATCGCAGCCCTCGCAGTGACCGGCCGTCACTGCGGCACGTTCCGAACTTGATCGGGAGGAAGCCTGACCGTGCCGCTCCCGTGACTCAGCTCTTCCTGCAGGCAGAGTGTGGGAGAGGTGTGGGCAGAGCGCAGTAGGGCGCAGGGCCAACCTGGCGATGCTGTGGGACCACCTTGGAGAACACGTTGCAGGAGGGAGCAATACACGCTGGGAAACCAGGCGTGATATTAATAGAAAAGAACAGATTTTAGCACCGCTCCACCAGCACCTCCCACTCTAGTGGAGCGGCGTGAGTTGGGCACGCTGGCACCCACACGCTCCTGCTCTCAAGCCCCCCAGGCTGTCACCACCTAAATGGCCCTTAAGATGGGAAACAAGCTGCAGTCTGCTGACCGCGCCACACCCATCACACCAAAGGAGGACAGGGGCATGGAGTTCCATCAGAGATACGTCTGTGAACCCAGGAGCAGAGGCACAGCTGAACGTCCCCCACCCCAAGATGAACTGGTCCTGATGGGAGCAGACACGTCATACTTCCAAGGATATGTGTAATGAGTCTGGGCTTTGCAGAGGCTGGAATATGTAAGTGGAACATCTGCTATCTAATCTATTATTACATATTTGCAAAATGTTCTGGACCCTCTCCCTATTGTAGGACCCCCACCCACCCACGAGGGAGATGTCAGGTTACGTATCAAATAACCAAAAGACCCTCAGAATTCTGTTCTCTGGTGCATCATTGTTGAAGAAGCCACCTGATCAAAAGCTGCAGTCTGGAAAAATATTTTCTATATCTTCTAAAACTTAAAGTTCATGCTCTACATCTCAATTTCCCCTCAACCCTCCTCCCCGAATCCTGCTAGCCTGAGGTCAGGGCTGTTCCCATCTCCGTCACCTGCGGTCTCCTCTTGCCCTAATGTCTGTAATGCGGACACCTCAGTCTAGGAGGGGCCATGTGGCACATTTCCCCCTCGGTTACACTGTCCACGTGGACCAGGGTGTCCTTGCATGGCATCTCTAAGCCAGCGTCTCCTCTGAGGCCAGGACTCCATTTCGTCTCTCATACCACCACTATTACCTGGAGGAGATGCTGCGACATCTCCCCGTTGCAGGGGCTGAATGTGGGTCCCTCAGTTTGGGGTGCTCTGTCACCTCACACAGAGGAAGGATTATTTCAGGACTGTCAGCAGCTCATCTGTCTCGCCAGGCAGGTTCGCTCGATGACATGGGACCGGCAAATATAGGGAAAACTCACAGAAAATGGAGCCCGACAGCTGTCTGAGGCACGGATAATGGGATATTGTGCCGTTACGAGCGCTGTGAATATTTGCCTTTTCAGCAGGTGCTTTGACTTGCAGATAAGCCAGATGGAGGGCTTGTTGGCATGGGGGTGGCACTGTGGATTATGGGTTTTTCTCCAGCTCTCGGTCTCCACTGAGAGCCACGGGGTGCTGCAGTTACTGACCGTAAGCTTGCCGTCACAGTGAGCAAAAGGTGTGTTCCTCCACAGAAGGCGTGGAACACTGGCCACCATGATGGGGTTCCTCTGGCTGCTGGACATGCAGGACACCAAAGTTCAGGAGCAGGTCAGGTGTGGTCAAACCCTGGACGTTGAGCTGCTGACCTCCTGTGGGGTCTGTCGCTTTTTTTGCTTTCTATGCAGCACAAATTCTACCAGGTGTTTTGCACTCATGAGTGCTGCTCCAGTTAATTAATTCAGTTTTATACATTTAGTTCTTCCCTCAAGGCAACTACTTCTTTGGTGGTGAACATCATTTTCCGGAATGTTCTTTATCACTAGCAGTAGTTTTACTGCTGTGTGGTGTGAAAGCCTCTCAACAAAAGTGGGAAGTGAAACACGTTGGCTGGTGTGGAGATGTTGCTCAGGGCAGGATGATCGGCCAGTGTGCTGAGCGAGACCCACCTCCTTTTTCTCTTACTCGTGGACTAATATGATGGCCCTTGACTGATGTTCTCCTCAAGCAACACAGGACCTATGGGTGAAACATGCTGGAGAAGATGATGTGGAAGGTGCTGCAACCTCACCCAGACTGGAGTGGTGTGTTTGAGGCTGGGCTGCTCTCAGTCAGGTGTTTGTGGGTTTCCTCATTGCCCCTCAAGTACAACAAATAGGGATACAATCATGAAAAAAAGTTCACACCCACACCGTCCAGCAGATTCCTTGAGACGGAAGCTGGATGCCACCATTGTGTCACCTTCACACATCTCCATCATCACCATAGTTCAATGCCGCTAGTGTGTCTTTGTAGGCACAGTGTGAGACTGTTTGGAGTTTGTATGTGTTTGTGTGTTTTCTGTTACATTATTAAAGGCTTGGGTGTTACTGCTTCTCCTAGTGACCCACCCTCCATTGAAATTCAAATTTGATGTACTTTATTGGCAGCAAACACAACCCGTTCACACTGCGTCTCCTGGCACCTCCTCGCTGCTCTCTGACTGCCCTCATTCTGTCAGGGAAGGAGGAACACACTTGGTTAGCAGGGCTGCAACGGGGGGGTGTTTATGGTCAGGATAGTGTTGACAGTCTTAAGGAGGGGAGGGGAGGGCAGGCCCTGATCAGGTGACCACACTTTGACTGACAGTTTGTCGGCTGGATCATTTTTAAGCTTCTTATAGAAATATTTTGTTCCTTATCAGGATGTCATACTTCTAAAATCTTCTGCAGAGCCTCAGCTCCTGAATGCAGACTTTAATGAGCTGCAGGTCCAGAATCTGCTCCAGCCAAACCCTGACTTTTCTGGGTCTCCTCCTGATCCTCAGGGAGAAACGGGGTCCTGCAAGCTCATAAATTTTAAGGGTTTGTGGCGGGAGAGGAGATGGGGGGGCTGGGGGTGTTTTCTGTGGCTCCTGGTGACACTAATGGCGTTCTCACTGAGAGAGGAAATGCAGCTTCCTAATGGGCCTCACTCAAATACCCAGGTGTCACATGTCATTCGGGGGTTGTAGAACAGGTGGCTGTCGTAGGATGAACCTCGACTTCCACAGAAGGTCAACGTTCATCTGCTGATCTTCTTGCGACTGCACTGCTACATTTTTCATGGTGGCAACACTGCTATGCTGCTGTTAGTGCATCCAAGATGAATAAATCTTGAAACTTGCTTGACCTGAGCAGTTCACCTGAAATGCAGTGCTTACGAAAGAGTGATGCGAGATCCTGTGGGTAACTGGAACTACGGTAAGAGTGCATTCCGCATAACTGAAAATGTTCTGGGGTAGAAGGTAGACAGTTTTCAAAACATGGAAAAATGGGGCTGCCAGAGGTTCAAACACCTGATCTGCTTCAGCATCTCTGTAATCATCTTATAAAGATAAAATTTCAGTATAATTTCTGAAAGTAATATGCAGATAAAGATGGAGCTGAACCTCAAATGATATTTTAGTGATTACCACAATATTATTACTATTTATGATTATTCCCATAATAACCCTAGTGTACGCTCTGTAGCTCTGATTCCTCCTTTGAAGCCGTATAGAGTTGTACTCGGGCATTATCTGAAAAACAACCTTGTGCAGGATACTATGATGTACTGGTATCCTCTCATGGGGAAACCCAGCATAGTCCAGCACCTTGTTGCTTCCAGGATAGACTCTGGACCACCAGAAGCCTAGAGTGTGAGACATGGATTTCTATGGAAGGAGATGCGGCAGATAAACTGTCCACAACTCCAGTGAAACTAAACTCACGGTCTTCCCTTTCTTGGGACCTTGTGACCATATGTTCTGTAAACCCTGTCAAGGTGCATTGTGGGGGCTGCTGGTCCCACTGCCATACTGCCCTTGAGCAAGGTAATTTACTTCCTTTTAATTGGGCTCTGAGAGGAGGTGGCTCTCAGAAGAGTGTTATGGACTGTAACTGTGAGCACATTAAGCTGTCACCGCAGGTCCCTGGAGGAAAACCTGACAATAAAAAACTCATAAGGTGATATGTGATAAAACACTCCTAATGAAACGTGGAAGAAAGTAATGGGCCCCACTGTCCTGCTTGTGTAACTACTTCTTCCTGGTCAAGTTGTAATGGTCCCTCTTGACCAGCAAGACCGCTGCAGCTGGTGCTGTAACTAGGAACAAGCAAGACGGTTATGCCAAATGTCGTCCATAATAACAAGGAGGTCTGTTGCGGTGAAATTCCACAAATGAAGCAGTCTGGAAAGAGAGCGACAGGTTTGTGATTTCACCCCCAGGCAAATGGAACAAATGGGAAGGACCCCCAGTTGGGATTCCTTAAAACAGAGAGATGTCCATCCAGCTCCATAGCAGAAAGCACCAGAAACACGCTGCATCCTGTGTATGTCTGCCAGTTGGTTGGAGTTCTTAATTGGACCTACAGAACATACATGGCTGTCTCTGGGCATCTTGGGATGGGTATCTAAGTAAAGAGCTGCTGGTGCAGATGGTGTTTGGGTCAGTTGATGATCAGGAGGTTCTCGTTCTCTGGTCTCTTTGCGGTTCCTTTCGACCAATTCAGAAATCCTTCTTAGGCTGCCGTTTCCGCATTTTGATGGTCTTGCAAGTGGGGCTGTTAGCGGTCAGCTGCCTCCTCTGAGCTCGGGGCCACTCTGACTGTTGAGAAGGTCATGAGGTCAGTAAACCGCCGGAGTTCTGTGAACTGAACAGCTGGGTCAGCACAAAATGGAAACATGTGTACTGGTTGTACTATTAAGTCTGGGTTGCTGTGTAAGTTGCTCCACAGGGGATGTGGTTTCTTCTGCTTTTTGGCACCTCCTGTGTTCAGTGTTAATAATCCACACTCCAGTCTCTGTTGGATCATGCAGATCTTCCACAGTCACCAGCAGCCTGTGTGCTGCTGTGGCCTTTTTAGAAAAAGATGGCAGTAAAGAGATGTTTGATGTAGAAGAAGGACTTGGCTGGCTTCAGAGTGGATCTGATTCCTTTCTAACTCATCGTTGATTAAAATCATGCGGTCGGTGGGAAAGGGTGTGACTGTGACCTCTGAGCCCGTCAGCATGGGAATCTGTATGGAAACTTCCAGAACACAAAGAAAGATGGAATTCATCATGGTACTCAGAGACACTTTCCACCTGCATGCTGGTTCCCTTCACTCTGCACTCATCTTATTTGCTTTGGCTCATTACCTGCTACGCAAACCGCCAAGTGCTTTCATCATACCTGAGGAACACATCCCAGGAAACTGATGCTGAAGGCATTCTTGGCCTCTACATCAGTGATGTCACCACCGTGTGGTACAGGAGCCCCAGACCCACATCTTCACTGCTCTTCAGCAGGTGTGTGCTGAATGTGCGTCTCTGTGTCTGCATGACAGGCATCCATTCTGACCACCTTCATGCTGTCTTCTCCAAGTTTCCTCGATGGAGAAGATGCTCTCGCGTGCAGCAGGGCGATCATGGTTTTGAGTCTACGATGCCTTGGAGGGCTCTTAAATGCAGGAATTCAGACACAGTGCAGAAAAAGAGCTTTCTCAGCAGAACCAAGAGCATCTGTTTGTGCAGGATGGAGGAGCGCGCTGGGGTAGAAGCAGAGGAGCTCGAGGAATGCGCTGCAGCTTTGGAGAAAATGACTAAAAAAATACAGAATTATTCTCAGTGATTTGGGCCAAGTGCAACATAGGAAGGAACCAACTCGTCCAAGAGTGGAAATGCTGAGAGGCAGAAATGCCAATTTGCTCTTGGAGGCAGAAGCTGAGGACTGGGTAAGTTGCCAAGCAAATCCTGCATTTTGGATTTATCTGTTGATAAGCTTCTTCTTCCAGTTGGGGCAGCGCTTTTGTTTGGTGCCGGTGATTCATTTTCTGATGACATCCTGTCAGACCTTGAGCGTGTGGAGCAGAGCCGCGGAGGCCTATTGGGGCTGGCGGGGGGGTGGGGGGTGGAAAACGTACTGCTCTCATCATCTGGATGTGTTTCCTGGCTGGGAGGGCCTCGCTTTGCTGAATACGGGGGTTTGGGCCAAGGCTGGGAGTTCCTGCTGACAGGGTGACACTCCTGACAGCGTGTCCCTTTCACGCCTCAGACTCTCCGGTGATGGCAGGACCGTTGACACATGCAAGATGTTAGACAGCGACGCTGACAAAAGTGGACGAATGTCTCGTGTTTTTCTAAAGTGCTGTTCCGCAGTGCTGCCATGGGGAACAAATAAGACTTATTAAATACAAGTGCACAAAAAGTGGGGGAAAGGATAAAAATAAGACATTCGGATGTAGCAGGGATAAAGGGGGACTATTGGCTTCGGGTTTCATAAACACGTTCAAACGCTCGTTCTCCACTGAAGTCTGGAGTGTGTTGAATTATTCCGTGCCTCGGATTCACTTTGAAATTCAGGAGGGCTGCGGTTGGGAAGGCTGCTCACGTAGCAGAGCTCAAGAACTCCAGCTAGCGGGAAAGTCTCTCTCTCACTCACACACACACTCACACACTCACACACACACACACACACGTGTGCTCTTACACACGCATGCCGAAATCCAGCGTGACCTTGGAAAATGGTGCTCTAATGAAAGCAGGGAGGCCAGTTTAATGCTGTTTAAGTGGTCTTTGTCTGCATTATAGTCCAGGCAGGACTGATTAAAATTTTTTTTTTGTGTGAATTTGTCTACTTTTCTGTGTGGCGCAGCCATCAGGTACCCCTGCCTGTTGCCGGCTGGATGTCCAGAAGTATTTAATTCAGTTTAAACCTGGATGTTGAGTCCAAGAGAAGGTTTGGTTACCATGACGTCTCAACGCAATGTCTGCTTTTCCGTTAAAGCAAGACTGCATGCCCCCCATCCCCTGTTTAAGTGTACTGCTCAGCTGAGTGATGATGTGGTGAAGTCATGGGACATGCAGATGGACCAGATTTCTCCCAGGGCAGCGTTCAACCCGAAAAGGGACTCACAGGATCAAAACTGACCCACATGTATTAACATCAAAGAGGCGTGAAGATTGTTCTCAACCATCACACCTTGTGGAAGGGGACTGGTCACTTGCTTCTCCGCGTCCATCTCAGCGGCTTAGTTCCACTTGGACTTGCCTGTCAATGAGACGTCACTAAGTCCAGCTCCAGGTTTTTTGCTGCTTCAGAAGATGTGACCCAGTATCCGTGCAGCTACACGGTGACTTGGAGCCCCTCCCACTTACCATCCATCCATTCTGCGCCTTTCTGGAATGTTTTCTACAAGATGGAGAACAAGGTGAGCCTCCGGATGTTTGTCGCACATCTCCCATCCTCTCATTAATGTATGAATTGCTAACAACCCGGGCTTTGCCGCTTCTATTCCTGTTGCCTAGATTCTTCGCTAACTGACAGCGGCGTTTATTTATTTCCGCTCCACGCTGCATCTACATTGTTGTTACGTGGGTGGAGAGCGCAGGAGACGCGAGGCATCCGACACCCCGGCAAAGCAAGCTGTGATGTGTGCAAAACTCCATATCATAATCCTGTCACAACATGGCAGCACCTTGGTGACAGGTGTGACAGAGGAAAGCTCTGTGACAAGTGCACACGCTCGCTCACTTGCAAAACATCCCCTGACAGGAAGTGACGTCACTTGCACACAAACTTTAAAAGAAATGCCAGCGCTTATTAGGGTTTGTCACTTAGGTTCGGTACTGCGGATTTTCCCAGGAGCTCAGTCCTTCCGGTTTCCCCACTTGAACACGGTCTTCTGTACTTGTCAGAACCGAGCCCCCCGCCCACATCGTACCACCCCGCGACTTCCAAGGTTTGCACTGGTTTGATGACTGTTTGGCCCGGTGCGGTTGTGTCCAGTATCTGTGGCCAGTCTCAGCTGATGGTGGCCACGGGGTTGTGGCTGTGCTCTTTTTCTACACGTTAAATTCCTCCAACTAATGTGTCTGTTTGTACCGCAGTTTGTTACCGCGGTGCTGTGGTGAAAGGTGATGCATGGTGCGAATGATATGTAGATGTTTCGGTATTAAACTGCCACTCTGATTTTTGTTGGGTATCTATGGAGATTAACTAGCAAGTATCTATGGTGTAATTATGTTTGTGTTCAATTATTAACGGTCATAAAACATTTACAGGCGTCGCAAGTGACATGGCAGAAAATTAATTTGTTTGCAGCGGTGGCTCACGGACGGCGAAGGAGGGAAATCATAATGCGGATATCCATGTGACCTCTGACCCTTGGGAAGGGTCTGCAGTTGTGTCCTTGTTTAGCTCTACGGCCGACATCATGGGGGGGGTCCTCTTTTCGCCTCGGGCATTCTCTCTCTCTCTCTCACTCACACACACACACAAGGGCAAGATGGATAAGACCCCAGTGAGCCTCTTGTGGCGATGGCGTTCGGAGCGCGTCCCTAGTGAAGACATGGACACCTCAGCTCCTGCTGTGCTGCAGGGAATTATGGAAAGATCCAGCAAGCTCAGCTGCAGGTGCGAACGGGCCGGCTCCGCTGTTCCAGCCAGGAGGGGAGAGGACCTCCGTGCAGAAGGACGCGAGCTTGGCAGCAAGAAACGACGCACGTCTGATGCACGTGTGTTGCCTGCTCCCTAGATGGCAGACGGAGCCGAATGCGATCGTGGTGGCAGGCACAGCGGTTAATGAGGCCACAGCGGCTGTCATCGCTGTCCCTGTTCGGCCGACCCCCTAACAACCAGTGTCGGGAAAGCAGCTTTTCGGCTCCACCCTCCGTTTGGCCAGCAAATCCTCTCCAGCGCCCTCGCTGCCCGCAGCTGGCATTGCGTCTAATTACCCCGTGTGTGATGGGCTGCCATGGTTTTGACAACAGCATCGGTGGAAGATGAGGGGGAAACGTGAAGAAAATTAGCTGGCGGCTGCGTGTTGATACGTTGAACATTTCGCCCCCTGGAGGCCTCTTTGCACAACGCAGCCCGGTCAGCAGCATTGGTGGTGTGTGTGTGTGTGTGTGTGTGTGTGTGTGTGTGTGTGTGTGTGTGTGTCTACTTCTGCCACCAGGCTGGGCTGCATGCCCATCTCTGTGCGTGTTGGAACAAATGGGCGTCCTTGCACACCTCAGCTACATGGAAGAAACTGGGTTTTTGTGAAGCATCCAGTTTGTGGCTGCAGCTTCAGGGTCTGCGTGTGAGATCCACTCAGTGGGTGGGGCACTGTTTGCTGTCACTCAAGCATTACAGATGCCAAGAGCGATGTCTGCAACAGCTTTGCTACTTGTACGTGCGTGTCAGAGAGAGAACAGAACAGATATACGGGGGAGCGCTGAGGAGTGCAGCAAAGGACATATGAGGCCATGACCCTCCCCTTCCTGCCTCTCCCCTCACAGAGGCATCCAGAGGAAATCGGGTCCAAGTGCATGGTGTGTATTGTGTAGCCAGTGGAAACCACAGGGCTTTCCTCAGCAGTCGGATGGCAGCTGTGTGTTTATGGGCCACGAGGGAAGAGACCCCAAGGGAGGCAATGAAATCAACATTTTCAGGTTCTCTTCCTAACTCTCATTCACAAGTTTGACTGCGTTTAGCTGAAGAGCGACACCTGCAGCTGAACCCGCTTGCTTTTTGCACCTGCAAAGTGTGTGTGTGTGTGTGTGTGTGTGTGTGTACACGTACATACATTCGTCTGGGTTGCAAGTAGGTCTTAACTCCCAGGGAGAGAATCTTGTTTTCTTCACATTTCTCTACTAACATGATATTACATTTATGTTAATATCATAATTAATCTATTATAATTAAATAATATATAAATAATATAATGAATACATTTTTCATCACCATGACTGTGATGAGCATGATGTTTTTCCCCAAGCTGCTTACCCTGTTTTACCATTTGTGCAGCAGGGTAATTTACACATTGTCACTTTTTGGGGTCGGTACGTTGGCTAAGTGCAGTGCAGCAGGGTGTGGCCTCCAAGCACTACGCCCCCTGCTGGTTATTTGTATGTGTGCATTAGCACAGATGCTACAGTTGTGTTCTCTGTGTCCTCTGCAGCTCCACATCTGAAAAGGACAATGGTCTGGTTTTACAGTTGGATCCGCGGGGAGATGTGGCCTCGTCCGTTCCTCCTCTGTTCCTGAGGAAGTCGCTCATTTTCAGCGAAGGCTCAGTTGTGATGGACGGCTGTCGGCCCCCTCTGCATGGACCCCCGCTGCTGCGGGACAGTGAGTGAGAATGATTTTCTGGGAAGAGCATATTCCTCCTAATGGCTTCACACATCATCAAAAATTGAATTAAATAAAGTTACCTTTGGAGAAATTGTACATTTTCTCACTTTATTGAATTGCAGGTGGTGCTGGGATTCTGCCTTTCATTGCAAAGCAGCCCAGCGCTAGACAGCATTAACACGGTGATGGGTCTGGAACCCACCCAACCTGGCTGAGTGGCGCCTCCCAGTGATCAGGCATCTGGTCAGGCCTTGGTGAACCATGGAGTAAACTGCACAGAACCCAGTACTCACGTGGCAGAACACCTGTTTGTGTGATTCGTGAGCAGAGATAATCACAGAGGGTGTTGGACTCAAATATTTAGTTGTGAGGGGATCAGGAGAAATATGGCTCTGAAGGAGATGGATTTGAGACCCTTGAGTGTTGGGAGGGATTCAGTAGTTCTGGGATGCAGATGGAGCTCATTCTGCCATATCAGGGAGAAAACAGAATTTTGGGTCCCTGTGAGTGGGGCTGACCAGTGGCCAGAGGAGAGGCACAGCACTGTTTCTGGGGTGGAGTGTGTGATCGGATCATGGAGATTTCAGGAAGCAGATCTGTTAATAGGCTGTGAAGAGAGTATTGAATGGATGTAGGAGTTGGAGGAAGATGGAGAGAGGAAGACTGGGAGCCATGCCAGACAACCTGCTAAGATCTTCCTGACAGCTAAGACTCAAACCACTTCAGTGCTGTTCCTTTGACTCTAGGCCATCCAAAAGTGGAGAGCAGGATGGGGTGGGTTGACCGTGTTGAAGCCCTGGAGCTATGATCGTGGCTGTAGCTGTGAGGGGTGCTTTGTAGAACACAGAAGTGTTAATGTCAGGCCTCTAACCTCTGCTCCCTTCCACTCTACCTGATCAATATGAATGAAGGTCAGAACCCGGCTGTCCACTGGGGGCCATTCTGAGCATCTGTTACTGGATTTGGTTCACAGACTCACACACTGTATTACAGCCCCACTGGGTGAGCCGGGTCAGATTACAGCACAAACCTCGGCTAAAACCAGAACAAAAAGGGAAGCGTGTATCTCACAGAGGTCTTCAGATGGCCGCATTAACACATGATTTATGTGTTCTGGGGTCTCACTGTTTCCCAGAAAGGTGTTTGTAGCTGCGGTCCAGCATGACATCGGCAGGCTGTTGGAAAACCAGTGAAGGCACAGCAGGCGAGGAGGCGAAATGGTTCACCAACAACGCCCCCCTATGGGGTTCACACTCATGCAGCTTCTCTTGTTCACAATTCAACGAGGAGCAACACAGACGTGCAAGACGGAGCCTCTGGGGATTCTGTGTAACACATTTCTGCTCGCCATGAGCTGTAAGGAAAAGCATCTGCTACATTTTTTTATTGTATATGTAAATGAGATTCAGAACCCCGCCCTCTGCCCCCCTCGTTCTGGTCAAGGCTCCGGCTCCCCAATTGCATGCTGTGCACTTTGTTCCCTCTTTTCCATCTCCTCTCATTTTTGCTCCCATTTCAGCTCAGATATCAGGATCAAAACTGTTTAAATTTTTTCTTTTTTTGCTCGGAAGTTGGAATCCTTTAATTGCTGGACTGTGTTCTCTCTCTCTCTCCCCCCCTCTCTCTCTCTCTCTCTCTCTCTCTCTCTCGCTCTGCGTGGGCTGATGTGGGCAATCCAGAAACATCCTGGCACTGGTGTGGCTGACAGCCGAGTCTGTGCCGGGTCAAAGCCCACACAGATGAATCACTAAACTGTGAAGAGAGCTGGATTCACAACATGAGTCTTACAGTCTGTTGTCAGAGCTGGAGACCACACCCACCTGGATCCCACTGCCACTCTCCAGGATGTAATAAAACACAGGTGGGAAAAAGGTACCCCCTGCAGCCCAGAACCTGGTATTCACAAGCAGGCATTTAATAATCTCACTGGATTATGCGGCCTGTACTGACCCCATCCACTCTGTCGGAACACCGGAGTGTGAAGCTGTTGGGTTAGCAGCGTCTACAGTCTGTCCAGAGCTCATACCTTTTCCCAGCAGCCTCTGCAACCTTTGGTTCCAAAGAGCCGATGCAATTAAAACTGAACAAGCAAACCCCCAACCATGTTGTATCTCACATGCTTATAATTCCCAGCATGATCTGCTGTGCCTGATAGAAGACCAACGTTTGAGGCTTGGAAGCGCTTCAGAGGTTCAGCTGCTCACCTTCCTTCTGACCTCATCATATCAGGTGTGTGTGTGTGTGTGTGTGTGTGTGTGTGTGTGTGTGGAGATTTGAAGAGACTCAGATTTTGGTGGGATTGTGTGACAGGTTGGAGTTGTCATCTTTCAAATGTCCCAGTTACAATCCAACCTTCTGCTATTGTGTCCTTGATCATGGTGTCCACTCTGAACTGATGTGATAAAAATTACCGTTCAATAGATGGGCAAATCAGTGTAAAGCTGCTTTGTAGAACAGCATCAATGTTAAGGTAAAGCTGCCCCCTGTGGACTCCTCTTTGGCCCTGATGATTTCATCAAAGGGTGGCGTTCTCTCCACAGTGAACACAGCAGGCTCCTGGACCTGTGGAATGTCACATTCTAAACATGTGCTGCAGCCATGTGGAAGGTGAGGAGAGATGAGGAAAGGGAGGGCAAGGAGAACACCAGGCCACCAACCCCCCATCTCATCATACTTCTGGCACAAAGAACCAGAACAGAATTAATTACAGAGATTGAAAGACTCATTCATCTCAGGCAGTTAGAAGAAGCTGATGGGTCATGCTGGATCTCTGACTGCTTCGCTCTCTCTCCATCTCCCTCTCGCTGCCTCTCCCCCCATCACTCCAGCGTATAGAGTTGGCTGTTTGTACTGGGTGCTGCAGAGTCTCCTTCATACTGCAGTGCCATGTAGCTCAGTAGGCACACATGTAGATACACATAACCTGCTGAAGTCTGCAGGAGTGTTATGGTGCTCTGAATATCACATCAGCATGGGCATACAGTCTGTTCTCCTTCTCCCCCACCCCCCTACATCTCCCAGCCAGTGGAACCTACACTCCTATGTTGCCCTGGTCAGACTGCTGAATCTCCTCTTTTGGCCAAACGTGTGTGAGTGAAGAACTTTGCCGTGTTTGAGAAGCGTGCGTGTGTCAGGAGTCCATAGCCACCGCTGAAGAACAGGTCTCTGTGTAGGAAGGAGATGTGCTGAACGAACCTTTCTGTCATTATCAGCAGTATTGCAGCCCTAGTCAGAAGGGGGTGCTGTTTCAATTTTCATTCCAGCAGTGCCGGTGAAGTCCTAACAAGAAGACCCTGATAACAGCCACACAGAGAAACAAAAGGCAGGGGGTGTCAGTAAGGGAGAAGGTGAAAGCAAGGAGTCCTGCTGAGGGATGGTGGGAACAAGAGACTTGTTGGTTGGGTGTTGCCACGGGAGACACGGTGTGTTTTCACTCCCTGGGAATCAAACGAGACAGAGCTGGAGCTCCACTTCCAACACACACGCATACATACCTTGTGGAACGATTCCTAGAATTTAATCTTAAAGTTTCCACGAGCAGGACAGGAGACAATGCTTTGCTGAAGAAGTGACTCCTGTCATGGACAGAAAAGTCCAGAAGGCCAGGCTGCACTCACAGCTGGACCACACTCTTTACATCCCTGGTTGCTAAGGAGCCCAAAACATCAGTGAGACACAAAAAGACCAGATGAAAAAATGATTTAGTCTCCGCAGTGGCTTCTGGGACTCCGTTGCCTTTACTACGGTAGTTTGATGGTAAAACGTGCACTGAGCTTTCTCACTCACTGACACATATCTGACACTCTTCTCCAAAAATACTCTTGTCCACCACAGTCCCTGTGATTTGTCACCCTCCCTGTCCACTGAGGTCAACAGTGAGAGCCTTCCTGAATGCTGGAAGAGTTTCAGCAGCTCTGAAGGACAAGGGGAACTCATTCCATGCCACTGGGGACAAAACCGAGGACTTTGTGAGTGGTGCCATCAATGGCAAGAGGCACAGAAGCTGGACAGTAGGGAGCGACCAGGTCCTGGGTAATTATGGACACCTTGTTAGCAGGTAACACAGGATGTCAGAGGTGACACCTCATTGCATTTTTCCAGATTGTTCCTCCACCGTAGCCCCACCCAGTTCCCACCAGGGGGCGTCTCTCTGGACTTTGGGACCCAACAGGAAAAGGCAGCAAACTGCAGACTGATGTGTCCTCCTTTTCCTTTTTTAAATCCACTCTGTGAACATGGTCCCTGAGGAGTTGTACTGCAGTTAAAGATTAAAGAGGAAGTGAACCAGATCACCACCCACCCCCACTGTGCCAAACAGGTGAGTCAGCACTTTTCCTGCTGCCCTTTGTGCAGGTGGGGGGTTGTGGTCTGGCCTCAGACCGCAAAGCCGGTAAGAATATTCTCCACGTTCCTCCTCCTCCTCCTTATGAGGACGAGTGGCTCCTTGGGTTTGAATACAACACCAGTGGCCAAAAGGTGAAGACACGGAACAGCAGGGTGCATAAAGGTGAGAGCCACATCTGGAGACAAAAGAGTTCTCTGTGTGTGGATGTTGGATTGAGGACCTCAGGTAATGCTGGGATCTGCTCCCCCTGTCCCCAAGAAGTCTTTGTGTCTCGAACCCAGTGCTTCAGGAACTGTGCAGCCCCCCTCTCTAAAGTGCTGTCTATCCTGAGCTCCATGATGCTTGTGGAGCACAGGCGCTCGCGGCCCCTCAGACTTGGGCGTGAGGCATTTGGCTCTCATTGGTGCTGTGCGGATGACGTTTAGTCGAAGAGCTGTTTTAGCGACGGCTGCCAAATACCACTTTTTCCATCTTTAATGGTTCCATTTACTGTAAGTGGCCATGGCGTCAGGGTCTGGACCTTACACAGCTCCTGGTTTCCTGCCTCCTTGCAGTGACCAGTGAGTTTTGCTCAGAATGATTCCAGCACCGCTGCTCACTTTCTTCCTCTTGCATCATTAGCTACGATCCTGTGTTTGTCAGCCTGGGATTGTGTCCACTGGCAGCAGCGGCGCCCCCTGTGTCCGTGTGCTGAATGCGTCCTGTTTTGCCTGTAGATGTGCGCTTGAGGTTCAGGCCCTCCTGCAGAACCTGAGTTCAAAGGCTCCTCTGAGCTGCTTCTTCCAGCAAAAGATGGGCCAGATGGGCGTCCAGCCACTGCGGGGCGGTGAAGCGCAGAGCTTTGAGACGCACAGCCAATGACATATTAATTGCTCTTTTGGTTCTGAACCCCGGTGCGTGCACACACACACACACACACACACACACACACACACACACACACACACACATACATCTGTACACACAACCTCTCACACTATAGCCTTGCTATTCCATCTCGGGTTTTGGTTTTACCTGTGATATCTGAGCGGTGTATCTTGCTGCACCTCACTGTGGCTGCCTACTGCCCCCTGCTGGAGGGACGTCACTCATCTACATGTGTGACAAAACGGAGCCAAATGCACAGCATCCTGTCGTCCTTCACTGTCCACGCACAGACCATCCGCATGCCACCTATACCGCTTTTCAACACAGTCGGTGTGATGAGGCCTCCATAAAGACATCCGCATACCCTACAGGAAACATGTAGAGGTGCTGCTCATCTGGAGGTGAACGGCTATAATCCTGTCTCAATACCCCCACTCACACCCTTGTAATCGCACTGCTGCACTGTTGCACTGTTAGTCTGTGATGCTATCAGAGTTTAATGGGACCCCCCCACCGTGACCCTGGTCCTTTCACCCTGCTGGTAGTGGCCAAGAAGCAATTGCCTTATCTTTGGTGTGATCCTACATGTCAGATGGGTTCAAATCCCACTGCTCCCATAGCTTGAGGAGGCCCTCCTGTCCCTACAGATCAATTATTTATGACCTCTCCTTTTATTTAAAATTTAGATTATTTAAGTCTGAATTTTTTACAAAATTAAATAAAATCGCTTATATAACTTTTCTAGGAGTATGTTTATTCATTTATGTATGTTGTACCCAAGCTACTGATACACACCATTATTACAGTTCTGTTTAAACACTGCCCATGGCGTGTAGAGGCCAAAGTAGTATGGTGGGTCATCGTGGAGATGAGAAGGTGAAGCTTACAGCCCTGGACAAGGGCGATTAAGAACGAGGTAGCTCATCTTGTTGCCATAGGATACGGATGCACCCTAGCAGTGCCGCTCAAGTTCTGGGGTCAGAGGTGACCCTTGCTCTGTTGTTTCCTGCAGGTGGATCAATAAATTGTTTGACCATGATTTTGCTGGAGAGAAAAACATAACTATTTATTCTGTAAAATAGTTTCTTGTTCATTTTGAACACTTTTCTCCACAGTAACAAGCAGGAATCTACCCATAAATACAGCAGGGTCACTTTTACCATTTCAGTTGAGGGTAAATACCATGATCAAGGATCATATAAGTAGGGGTTGGGATTCAAACCCATAGCTGTTTCTTTGAAGGTAGCAGCTACAAACCATCCTGCTACTGTTGCACTAGTTCTGCTCTTCGATCAAGTCAGAATGGACTCCAAGTTGGGTGTTATGGGTCCAAACTCCAATACCACGGTAGCATTCCATCTGGAACCGGAACCCACAACCTTCAAGGACCAGGATGGCCCAGTGATGAGGAGGAGTGCGTTGAGTTCAACATGCGTTTTGTGGGTTTCCACAGTGAGTGTTACTGGGGGAAGAGGTGACCACAAGGTCACAGTTAAACCACGGTTACCCAGGAGGGGGGCACAACAACTTTGAGTCGCTTATTTCTCCAAATTGGGTCTCAAACACACGACTCCCATCGCACATCCATACTGTTTACTGGTACTTCCATGGCAACCAGCTAGGAATCTAGGCGAAGACCAAACAGAAGCCCTATGGAAGCCCCCACCCAAGTCTGGTGGGGACACAGCACCACCCATGTAGTGCTTAGCACTGATAACTGCATTCAGCCATCATGGGTTTAAATCCTAGTTCCTGCTGTAGTTTCCTAGATCACGGTACTTACCGCAGTCAATACAATATAAGTAAGTGTTAGAGAAGTGAGTAAATGTAAATAGACAGCAGGTAGGGGCAACAGCAGGTAGAACTACGGGGTGGCGCTGCAAGGGCAGACCAGTGTGTGTGCAGGTGCGTGCCTTAAAAAGCGCAAATTTAAAAGAAAGTGGGGGGTGTAGCCTTGTAATCGAGGGCCCAGGGGTTCGAATCCCCGTGCTGTTATAGCGCCCCTGGGCCTTACCTCGCCGTTAGCCACAGTTACACCCCACCTGTACCGGCGGGCGCTGTCCCTTTAAGAGCGCGCAGCTCGGGGCCCACGTGCTCTCCGCGCGCGCGCGCGCGCCCGCCAGCGGAACCATCTCGGCGCGCGCGCAGCCGACGGCATCCATGGGGACCCATGCGCTGCTCGCGAGCGGACCGGGCGCTCGTGCCGAGAGGCGCTGAGAGCGGCGGAGCGCGAGGAGTCCGGTGCGGGAGTGTTTTTTGTTTTGTTTGTTTGTCTTTTGTGCACTTCTGTCCGCGCGTTTAGATGCGTTGTGTTTGGTGTGCGGGGCGCAGGCCGCGGCTCTTCGCGCTGCACGCGCCCAGCCGCCCTCGTCGCTGCTCCGCGTTGTTGTGCACTCGGCGACGGCAGTGCCTTCAAAGTTTCGGCGCAAAAAAGTCACTGCGTGCAAAGCTCGGCTGCGTCGCGGAGCTTTTAACGATTCGCGTTTCAAAACAGGTCATAGCCGTTTGTAGGTGATAACTGTAAGTAGGGACTGTCTGCGGGCGGGCGGGCGGACGCACTTCCGCACGTACCGCAGTGGTGTCACGGTTGTGGCGACGCTGTCACCATGTCGGTGTTAACAGTAATTTCGCAGCATTTCTGTCCGTTTGAACGGTGTGCGCGACACTGTTGTTGTAATCGTTGCTCGCAGTGTTGTTGTCAGTGTCACTGTCTTGCTGTCAGTGTGCTGCAGTCACACACGTTGCCGGGGTAACCTGAGGTGACCGCTGGCCGTGTCCTCCATAGGAAAGTGTCTATCACCCAGATTCTTTATGTACTTCAACACCATGTGCATTAATAATTGGCAAAGACATAGCTCTTTGGTGTTTACACCAGGACACCCTTGACAGATTCTGTCAAACAAGTCTCTGTCTGTTCCCAGAATCTGTCCAGTGCCCTACTTTGGCTGTAAACAGTGATGTTTATGACAAATATGTATGTGCCCCTACTTGCTGAAAGTATAGATGCACTGTTAAGTTTCTGTGTGTGTGTGTGTGTGTGTGTGTGTGTGTGAGAGAGAGAGAGAGAGAGAGAGACCCATGTCGACTCTGGCCCTGTGCTCTGAACAGGTACAGAGGACAGTGACATACAGCTGACAGCAGGTGGACAAATCACCAATGGCAGGTGGACGGAGAGGGGCCAACCGCGCCTCCTACTGTCGCTCCCCACTAGGAGGCGACTCGGGTTCGGTCAGCAATGGCAGCCACTCGACAAGCTCACCTGTGACAGGGGTCCGGTCGCGTACTAGGTGAGTGATCGTTCCTATGGAGGTCACCTTTCCTACTGACTCAAATAACACTGAGCTTTCTTTAACCAGCATAACAGACAGGAATTGGCAGTGGAACAGATTTTCATTGGCTGAAACACAGGCAGGAGGATGTGGTAGTCTGCTAGATCCCTCCTTACAGTTTTGTGTGTGTGTTGTTGGGTCAGGAGCGGCTCCGGTACGAGCATGTCCAGCCCACCGTTGGCCACCCAGACGGTGATCCCACTGAAGCACTGCAAAATCCCAGACCTATCCATGGACCACAATGTCCTGTTTGAACTGCACCTTTTTTTTTGTCACCTCATCGCGCTCTTTGTGCACTACGTCAACATATACAAGACAGTGTGGTGGTACCCGCCCTCACACCCGCCCTCCCACACATCACTGGTGAGTATGGTCAATGTCGTTCGGCTCTTGGCGTAAACGGTTCTGAAGGATAACCACACATTTTCGTTCATCTCCTTGCAGAACTTCCACCTCATCGACTACAACATGCTGGTGTTCACAGTCATTGTTCTGGCGCGGAGGCTCATTGCGGCCATCGTGAAGGAGGTCAGTTTACAGTACGTTACTGCATTGCGGTTTAACCAACATTTTAACCCACTAACTTGCTTCTTCCTACAGGAACTGTTTCAAAGATATATATTACGTTTAGCAGAGCTACAATTTTTTTTGATTGTTGCTTTCAGCTTTAGGGTGGAGGCTAAATTAGAGTTCAGCGATTCCTCCACATCAAAGATTTTGTATTCAGCTCAGCCAACGTGTCACTGGGTATGGTTAGCATAGCAGCCATACTGTTCAATCAAACAACCTGTTCAAAATGCTCAGATGTTTGGCTTTAGTAGGTAATACATCTCTCAGATACGTCGCCCAATCTCCCTATGAGGGGGGACAAAAATATAAATGTGGGTTTCTTGAGAGGAGACCAAATTTTTGCAGCTTTGAAAAGAGGCCGCAAAGTGACAGTATTTAAAACATTGTCCTTTTAAGGGTGCATATGAATTGAATGTTTGTTGTGTGGACACAGGCCTCCCAGAGTGGGAAGCTCTCGTTCCCCCACTCGATGGCACTGGTGACTGGACGCTTTGCCGTGCTCACACTGACCGGTTGGGCACTGTGTCGCTGCCTCATTCACCTGTTCAGGACGTACTCAGCCCTCAATCTACTCTTCCTCTGCTACCCGTGAGTAGTAATGTCCTTCTTGTGCACAGAACATGGATTTTGCTGCTTCAGCTGGCAGAACTGGATCATCTTTCCCCAGCACACAGGTTTGGGGTTCAGTTGAACCGTGAATGAGGGCTTCTTGCTGAACAGACCCCTACCCCTCTCTCGTGCAGATTTGGCATGTACATCCCCTTCCTGCGGCTGAGCTGCGACCTCCGGCGCACCGGCTCGCTCTCTCCCGTTGCCAGCATAGGCTCCAAGGAGGTGGGTGGGGTTAGTGGGGGGCGGGACTACTTAAGCGTACTAAAGGAGACCTGGAAGCAGCACACGAGCCAGCTGTATGGGGTTCAGGCCACACCCACACATGCCTGCTGCCTCTCGCCGGACCTTGTGCGCAAGGAGGTTGAGTTCCTCAAGGTGGACTTTAACTGGAGGATGAAGGAGGTGCTTGTGAGCTCCATGCTCAGCGCCTACTATGTGGCCTTCGTGCCTGTCTGGTTTGTCAAGGTGGGTATTGCTGTCCACACACTGCAGTCTTCCTGAACTTGGTGCAGTGTCTTCAGGATGACGTTGCTGTTGTCTCTTGCAGAGCACGCAGTACGTGGACAAGCAGTGGTCCTGCGAGCTGTTCCTGCTTGTGTCCGTGAGCACCTGTGTCATCCTCATGCGGCATCTGCTGCCATCCCGTTACTGTGACTTACTGCATAAAGCTGCCGCCCACCTGGGCTGCTGGCAGAAGGTGGACCCTGCCCTCTGCTCCAATGTCTTGCAGCACGTGTACGTGGCATGCAGACGGGGTCATGGGTTGAGTGGGTCAAATAGTGTTGATATTTCATTGATCAGTTTGGTGTACCTGTGTCTTTCTGTGAGTCCTCAAACCTTGATCTGTATCTGTGTTGTCTCTTCACAGGTGGACGGAGGAATACATGTGGCCCCAGGGTGTGCTGGTGAAGCACAACAAGAATGTCTACAAAGCCGTGGGGCACTACAACGTGGCTGTGCCATCTGATGTCTCCCATTACCGCTTCTATGTAAGTGCAGCTGTGATGTAGGTCACACTCAGCAGGTGGTGTGGTGCTGGTTTGCTCTTGTACATTGACATACACAAACTTCTCCCCTTACGGATCCAGTTTGGACTGGAAGTCTGTTTGAAAATCAGTTTGTTCACAAGTCCTTTATTAATAGTCTCCTGTTATGACCCAGTGAATCGATTGTCAATACAGCTGTCAATGGAGAATATAGATGTAGCTGTAATAACTTTAACATTTGCATTAAATTCATCTTGATGTAGCTTAAAATTGAAATAACTTAAAAATGTATTCTCCCCAAACTCTCAGTGCTGATCATTGACCAATTTTTCTCATAATCACTTACATGGTTGCTTATTATGTTCCACAGATGAGTTGTAAATGCTGTAGGAGTGACTTAAGGTGATCCCACAAACTGATAATGTTTGCTGCGGATAGGAATTTAACAAAAATTGATTGTAAAAGAAAATGATACTTAAGATAACAACTCATCTGGTATTTTGAAGAAAAAAAAAAGTCACTTGGGGAGACTATTTTGGAGTATTTATGTATTTTAGAAATGTTTGACCCATGCAATGTTTTGAGCATCCATATTGTGTAGTAGATGATAGCAATGTACTTTTCTGTAATGATGAGAAACAGATATGTCCAGATGTTACACATTAACACACAGAACTCTGACTTTTCCTCCTCCAGTTCTTCTTCAACAAGCCCCTCAGAATATTGAACATCCTTATCATTTTGGAGGGAGCAATGATTTTCTACCAGCTGTACTCACTCATCTGTTCAGAGAAGTGGCACCAGACCATATCTGTGGGGCTCATCCTCATGAGCAACTACTACGCCTTCTTCAAACTGCTGCGAGATAGAATTGTTCTGGGCAAAGCCTATTCATATCCCAGCAGCCCCTCCGTGCAGAGGGCCAGCTAGCTCCTCGGTGTCCTCCAGGGACATTGCAGGATACACTTTTTTTCTAAAGTTGCATTCTTTTGTGTTCTTGTTGTTGTTGTTTTTGTTCAGAAACATAATGAAAAAGTCATATTTTTGTATTCCTTAAAATGCTTCTGTGTTTTACTGTTTGTGGGGAGCGTTTGGCTTGGAGATGGAGGCAGGAGTGTGTGGACAGTCAATGGAGTTCTGCATGCTGGAAGCTGTGGGCTGACATTGTCTCAAGATGGTGTGCAAGTGGGCCTTCACCCCCCCCCACACACACACACACACACACACAGGTGGGTATCATTACACACATCTGCAGCGCTCTACATCACTATAAACCATGAGTTGGGTTCCAGAGAAGAACGATATTTCATCTCAGCCGGCGGTTGTGTGCTTCCCGGTCCAGGTGTTCGTCTTTGGTGGACAGCAGAATCCTCAAACAGTAATGGCTGATATGATAACGTGAATATTTGTTAATACATTTCCCCCTATTGCTGTGAACAGCGTGAAACACGTTGGGGGCCACGGTGCGTTTGTCTACACGGAGATTAAAGCAGACCCCGTTCTTTTCCTTAGGGATCCTTCTACATCAATGCATCACCTGCAACGAAAATATGGTCATAAAGCGTTGTATAAATGTTAGAATTTAGCAGCACTCAAAATGCACAAGTGTTACAAACTATGACTCAATGTTGCGAACGAGTCTTTCCCCACTGCGCTGGATGGATGTTTCCATCTCCCGCACTTCACTGTTCTTCCTCCATTTCTCGTCGGTTTCCGTTTCCCGTCGGGCGCTCCCGCATCCTCTGTAATGGCGTGCCGGAAGTGTGTCCTCTGCGCCGCCATGTTGAGTGTGGCAACCGGGGGAGAAGCGGCGCAGCGAAAAGTGACCGACAGAGGGCGTGGTGGTGAAAAATGTTGTGCGCTCAGTGTCCTGTTTTCGGGTCCCTGCTGTTACACCACTATCCAAAAATCCCGACACTAAAAACTAGTTCGTTTAATGTTTACAACAAATATACGTCAGTCAACAAATATAAACCAACGTGACGCCGAAGCGCCTCACGCATTGCACGACGCACACCCGCCCTGGAAGGGCTGTCACCAGCAGTAACGGTTTTCAGGGCGCCTGTGCCTTTAAATGCCCCCCCCCCCCCCAAGCCCTGCGCGCGCTGCCGCGGCCCCCCCTCCGCCACTTCGGACGCTGAAATCGGGGCGGTCGCGCGAAGCTCGAGGCGCACCGCGAGGAGCAGCCGTGCGCGCGCGCGCGCCCCCGCTTTTCGGGTGCTTGGTGAGCGTCCGTTTGTTTGTTTGTTTGCTTTTGTTTGTTTGCTTGTTTATTTGTTTTTTCGTTCGTTCGCCATAGTCGGTCCACTGCTTCACTCCGCTGTCCGCCAGCTCTGTGCGCGCGCGCGTTTAATGCACGTATTTGTCTGTACATGCTCGTGCCATATCGTGCACATTAATGCAAATAAGCTGTTTAATTTTTCCTGCATTTAAAATCCTCCAGAGGAGAATTTATACGAATAAACAGACTACCGTGTCGACTGCGTGTGTTCGATGTTTACGCTGCGGGACGGTGGCGGTTTATTTGACTGTTAAAATTTCATGGAGAACCCGGATGCTGTAGAATGCCATGGGGACACGAACTACTTTCTCAAAAATTGAGCTTAAACCATATACTGTACTTTACGGATTACTGCAGGTCTGTTCTGGGTTTACACTGCACATAGAAACAATAATATACTGAACCCATGACCACCTGGTCCACCTGGGAAGGGCACCACCTGGTCTGTAGGAGGAGCATCTGTTGAGGGACACACCCACAACCGTCCACCTCCGGACCCAAATATTTGAATCCCATCTCAGGGTAAGATATTTACTTTTCTTTAATATAGTCAAAATGACCCTGGATGTGTAAGTAAAACTTAGTGTTGTTCACAGCCCGGGCTGAGTGTGTCGTCCCGTCTTGTGTTGTCCTCCAGCTCAGTGTGTGGACGTAACCTCCCACCTCGCCGGTGACATGGAGGACAAGCGGAAAAAGAAGAGCCCCAAAGTATCCCTGCCACAGCCTCCACCCCCTCCAGTCAACCCCCGCAAGGTGTCTGTGCTCCCCGCCAGCAAGAGTGCCACCTTCTCACTGGGCCTCCCGCAGCCACCATCTCCTAAGCCACGCGGCAAAGTCAGAAGATCAGTAGGGGGCCCTGGTCAAACCAAAGAAACTCTTGGTATAGCCGTCCCGCCTTCTAAGGGAACCAGGTGGGTACCGGACACGTCTCTCAGCTACAAGCAGAAATCTGCAGGTTTTGGCTAATCCCTGCCTGTCTTTCGGTCTTCTTCCTCATAGGCCGCACAAGGCTCCACCCAAAGCTCCACCTCCGGCCGGCCCCAGCAGGGTGGCTCAGTCGTCTCCCCTTCAGCACTCGTTCCTCACGGACGTGTCGGATGTGCGTGAGATGGAGGGGGGGCTCCTCAACCTTCTGAACGACTTCCACTCGGGGAAGCTGCAGGCCTTTGGTACTGTGTGTGTGTGTGTGTGGGGGGTTGTGCACACATGTGCACACATGTGCGCATGGCTGACACCATATGCCCCCCCAGGGAAGGTGTGCTCCTTTGAGCAGCTTGAACACGTGCGGGAGATGCAGGAGAAGCTCGCACGGCTCCACTTCAGCCTAGACAGCCATGTAGAGGAGCTCTCGGAGGACCAGCGCAAGTCGGCCTCAGACCGCAGCCTCGAGCACCTGCTGTCCAACGTGAGTTCCTACCATGCATCCGTCCTCATCTCACTTAACAACGGACCATGCCTTCTTATTAAACTCTTCCTTCTCTTGTGTTCACAGCTGGAGGAGCTCAGCAACTCCATGTATCCTTGAGGGCTGCTGGTACAGGCATTTGACCATGTGTGGTCACAGTTGTTTCTGTGACAGAGGAGCCACGCTGGCTTGTAGCTCCTCCCAGAAGCTTTACTTGTGTCCAGGTACCACAGTTTGCCCCTTAACAAAAATGTTTCCAGACAAAAGTTACATCTGGCTGAGAACCAGGACCTGCCCAAGGCATCCGGTCCCTGAGGCGATGCCACCGAGATGTCGAGAACCAATGGGGAAGAAAGGAAAGTGCAAGGGGTGGAGTTACCACAGTTCATTTACCCCCCAACTGCCACTGGAAACCCGAAGATGTACACTGGATCTTGCTGACTACACTGGATTGTACCACCCGTTGGGTGCCATGATTTACCTCACGTGCCCTAGAACTTTCTCTTTGCGAGTATTGATCATCTGACTCTGGTGCGTACGGGAATGGGGGAGTCAGGCTGGCTCAGACCAGCTGCTCATCTGTCCTGGTTATTTATAGGAAGGCAAGAGGAGGAGCGAGAGCAGCTACAGCACTGCTGTCAGGACCTAAAAACACACAATGGTTGTGCAGCAGCCTGGCCTGGATGGCTGGACATGGGATCAGAACCCGCTGAGTCTGCAGGCATTTTGCATGCTCAACATGTTTGTGTGAGTTTCCTACCACAGTCCAAAGATTTATGTTTCAGGTAGATTGGCTACACTAAATTTGTGTGTGTGTGTGTGTGTGTGTGTGAGAAAGAGAGAGATTGACCTGTATGTACGGTTTTCCTGTCCAAGGTGCCCCCTGCCTCACACCACCATCCCAACATGGATGCTCCTAATGACACTAATTAGCACATTTTTAAACTTTTTAATCTCTTCATAATTTTTTTTTTTCCCTGAATCACATGCCCTGAATTCAAAAATTAACCCCAAAATGTTATGTAACTGTTTTTCTGGAACAAAAAACACTGTCAGATATATTGCTAAAAATATTAACATTTAATGTTATGTTCCATTGTGAAATTTTATATAAACACATTTACATTATGAAAAATTCTTCATTTTTAATTGGATTCTGGGAGCTTCTGTAATGAGATTCCAGCAATTATGAAAATGGATAAATGAAAGGTGAATGAAAAATGAACAAACCCTCTGGTATAAACAGCCCTTTAATATCCTTTACTGGGTTATGGTCAAACTGGAGGCTGATTTTTCACCTTTATGAGCTACAACAGCTGAACATGGGAAGAATTTTCAAAGTTGGCTCCTTGATGGTAATTGCGTCTCGAAGGAGATTTTCTCTTACAAACCCATTTCCAAAAAAATGCACTGTTTACATCACTGAGTTGAGTTTGTGTTAGGATTTGTTTGCAGTGCTGTCAAGCCAGGAGATGATTTCCCTTTAGTGTTTGATGTTTGATGTTCTGTTACCATTTTGTCTTGGGCTGTGATTTAGTTTTTTTTAATAGAGACAAAAAAGCAAAGTTTGCTTTATGTAAATTTTGACCGTCACTAAGTTCTACTTGTTAGTTAATAAGTACGGAAATGTACAATAAAGTTGTTGAAAGTCAAGACACTGCTGACAGGTGTTTGGTCACTTGAACCCATCATGCTGTTTGGGTCAGCAGGTATTACGACTGCTGCCTCGCAATGAAGACCTGTGTTCTCGTACCCCCTGCTGCGGTACCATTTACCGCGGTACTTTGACTGCACTGCTCACTGACTCTGCTTGTATAAATAGTTAATAGCTATCTAGTTCACTGCACAAATATAACACTGCAAGTGGGCAGTCCTGGTTAGTGGCAGACAAGCTATAGTTTTTAATTTGGTTTTATTTGTTTACAATCTACTTTTATGGGCCAAGCACCGTTGATTCATTGAAAAGATACCTGTAAATAAAATGTTTCCAAGTTAAAACTGCTATTTTCATTTTCTTTAAAACAACTGCAAAAACCAACCTATTTTCAACCTGATAATGTTGGAGTACATAAATTCACAATAAAAATGCTGATTTAATAAATATGGTTAAGTACAGTATGCAGTCCAGGCAATGCTTGTATCCTCCCATTAAGGCACTGTATGGTAAACATGTTGTCGGAAACTCCTTCCCAGTTATTTTTACAATATAAACTTTATTTTTTCCAGGTCTGCATGCTGCCACATCCCAGAGACGGCGCGGATGCTGTAAACTCCCTTCCTCCTTACAGGTCAACGCTTGTTAAACGGTGCGCAGGAGCCATTGTGTGAGGGCCGCCTGACAGCAGGTGGCAGTATAGCGTCTCCTGTTTCCGCCGCACAGCAGCACTTCCACCAATGAGGAAGAACCACTGCCCTTGTTTTTTACTCAGGAAGTGACGTTTGACCCCACTTCCGCAATGCCGTTCGTTCAGTTTGCAATGGAGAGGCGGGAGTTGGAAAGAAGAGTGATTCTCTTGCAGGTGCGAGATTTCGAATCAATATATTGACGAATATGTTATTGCTCGTAAAGAACTGACTTTACATAGGAAATGCATGTTTACATGGAAGATCAACGGTGCGCGCAGCAGTTTATATGTAAGCATGCACTGCACTGTTACAGATTTGTTAAATAAGAAGTAGAAGATGGAAGTCTGACCATCTAACATTAAGGTGGTCATTATTCTCAGTTCTCATTGTGTTAACTAATACCCTGACTAGTGTTCTTGTGAAACTGCTTACCGTGTGGTGAGAACAGTTATTTGTACCCCTTTACGTGGCCGTGTCTCTCAGTATATTAAACTCCTGGTGTGTTATAATGCTCTAGAGCTGTGTTATTAATGTGTAAAGGTCTCTGTTCCCTCAAGATTAAAGTGTTTTTTCTCTATGAGTGAAAGTGCTGTTGTGTGTCCTCCCACCTCAGGCAAGACTCCGTGGGTTTCTGGTTCGAAAGGAGCTGAGCTCCATACGTCAGCAGTATGAGGACATAGTGAGGGAGATTGAAGGAGATGTAAGCGCTCTTGTGTGGAAGGGCAGTTTAATGCCAACCCCTCATTTCACAGCACCTGTGAGTTTCTTTTGACCTTTCTAGATACAATGCCATTCCTGTCGTCATTCTAGCCGTATTCTTATAAAATATTTAATCTTCAACGGTGTATATAGGCACCCCAGTGCTGAACATGTGTTTGTTTGGTAGCTCCCTGGATGGCTTGCAGGTGGCACACAGGCTGTCAGAGGTGAACAGCTCAGCAAAGGCTATGTGACGGAGGAAGGAGGGGCTTCACATGGACAGACGTGGATGTTGGTACCTGAAAGAGACTGCAATCAGGGCAGAGTGTCCCCCCAAACAACTGCTGTGGGGGACCAAAACTCTTCCCCACCTCAGGGACACAGTGAGCCCAGGCTGAGTTCGGACGATGAAGCTGTGGCCAGTGGGATGTGGAAGAGTGAGACGGAAACAACCTCAGTCTGGGACAGCACAGTCATGGACCCGAGCTGCAGTCTGCTCCAGGGGAAAGGTACTGATGCTGAGGAGGTGGCTCATCTTGTGTGAGAATGAGGAGCACTGCAGCAGTCTCACCTGATAGAGGATTTTATGCCTTTCACAGAATGGTGAATGTCTTTTACTCCTGTAAGAATAAGTTCTGCACCACCTTATGTGTGTCTGTGCAGGACCCCAGTGCCGAACTCGGGTACAGGACCTACCCAGAACGCAAGAGGATCTGCGGCTGCACAGGAACAGCCTAGCCATGGAGCTGCTGTGGATTCAGCAGGCTATTGCTAGCCGCAAGAAGGTAAGGCTCTGTCACTTTCCGTGCTCTGTGGGGCTCATGTGCGCACCCCTAACGGTTGTACTGCACTAGAGCCCACAATGACATGGTGTGGAGTTCAGCTGCAGGACTCTGGCTAATTCTGTCTCCTTTACACCACAGTATCTGGTTCTGAAACAGAGGCTGGGAACTCCAGGGCGCTGAGGGATTCTTTGGTCACTGAGGCATCAGGCAGAGAAGAACAAACACCTTTCTGCTGAGGAAGCCAGCTGACCATGTCTAAGCAGCATCAGGAGTGAATTGTTCACATGTAGATGAGGGTGGACAGCAGCCTCAGGACTCTGGCTCTGGCTACGCTTCTGGCATCAAGGGCTGTTGGACAGAAATGAATGTTTCTGAAAATCTGAAAACTGCACAACACGCAGTACGGCACACTGCTTGGCTGTGTGTTTGGAGAAATAGTGGAAATCCTACTGAAAATGCACTTGTGGACTCATGTAGAATAAATTATTTCAGCTTCTATTTTGTCACCAGCAAACACTACAGCAATTCAGTTTGGGACAGTGATGTCATCTTTATACCTATATTTATAACTTTTGTACAAAGACTAATAATAAAGATTAATTTGATTTCTTCCTACCTCATATTGCACTGTAGTGAATTTAACAGTGTAGTTACAGCCTGGTCAAAGGATCTGCATTGTGATACCTACAGATGTCAGTTGCTTCCTACTGTCCAGCAAGAGTGCTGTTCTAGTTCACGTCTGCCCACTTGGTGGTGTCACATATAAGAGTCTAAAACCAGTAGTCTGTAGATTCTCAGTTTTGTCCCCAGTGTTGTGGAGTGAGCTCTGTCTGTCCCTCAGAGCTGCCGAATCCATCCCAGCATTCAGCTAGGATTTCAAACTCATCATTTTGCGACCCAATTGCGCTTCTGTACACAGTAGTGCTGAAGACCAGAAGTCTTCAAAATGTTTTAGTTTATAAGTTTGAAGTCACTTTTGAAACTGACAGTTTGTGAAAGTTTAATAAAAGATGCCCTTTAGTCTGCTCACTGTTTATTAAGTTCAAGATGCATTAAATTTTAAACTATAGCAAATTATTTTATAATGGAAGGAATGGTTAAAAACTGGAAAATATTTTCAGGAAATTGTAACCTGCATCTTTGTGGAACGAGAAGCATCCTGTGCAAGGAAGGAGACACTTCCTCCTCTCATTATGGGGTCAGTTTAGGGGGACTATGGCATGAGGTGGGACTCGAGTTCACAACCTTACAGTTCAGATGCAGCAGCTTTAACCTTTATCCCTCCTGCTGCCCGTGTGGTGCTTTTGCAGCAGAGTGCTGGTGTCTGACTGTGACCCCAGCATCCAGTGGGGCTGGAGAGAGTGAATGGAGTTCACAAAGAATTTAATGGGCTGGCCACAGCTGGGGGGGTTGGAGGTGTATTATTGACTCAGCCTTGAGTGCTTTCTTTCTCTGCTCCCTCTCCTTTTCTCTCTCTATCTTTCTCACTGGCTCTCTCTTTACTTTTCAGTTTTGTGCTTTATTGGCGTGACAAATGTTCACATGAGTTGCCAAAGCAATTTCATAATAGTATTAAGAACTCTATCGCTTTACTGTTTACTTTTGTTTCCTGTTACTGTTTTTCTCTCTGTCTCTTTTTTGTCACAGTTTTTCTTTACTCTGTTTCTCTTTACTCTGTAAGGTTTTTCGTTACTCTGTTTCTCTATGCTGTTTCTCATTCTCTGTCATTCTCCCTCCTCCTTTGTTGCTGTTGCCGTCCTCATCACGCAACCAGTTGTGACTGGTCCTGCTCCCATGGCAACGCAGAACAGCGACGCTGAGGCCGTGGGAGTGAGAGCATTGCGCCAAGCGTTCAGGGCACATCTAGGGACTACTGGCGGCTCTGGGGACCCTGGCTCCCTGGGACTAGTGCTTTCACCTGGGCTGCTGTCGTCGGGGCTGAGCAGCAGCATGGCAGCGAGCCGCATCGCCCCACCCCCTGCCAAAAGCATACTGGTGTTCCGCAACGGCGACCCGTTCCACGCGGGCCGTAAGCTCCTCGTGCGTCAGCGGCAGGGCTCCACGATGGAGGCCTTCCTCAACGAGGTCACCGAGGTCGTCGAGGCACCCGTCGCCGTGAGGTCCCTGCACACACCACGGCACGGCCACCGCGTGCATGACCTGCAAGACCTACAGACTGGGGCGCGATACGTAGCCGTCGGGTTCGAGAAGTTCAAGAAGCTCGAGTGAGTAGCACTGGAGGGGGGGCACTGTGGGGAGATGGTGCCCATCTGGGGGAGAGTGGACTGGGGTTGTGTCTGTGCTGTGCTCTGCGGGGGGTGCTCTCATGCTAGGTTCTCTGGGCTCCGTGCATGTTGACAGATCTGAAGTCATGATGTGTGACTCATGTTTCCTCCTCCAGCTACCTGAGCTCAGGGCCCAGGAGACCTGCTGTGCTCCACGGAGACACCCTCCAGGTCAGTGTGTGTGGAGACCCGTTACTCATTAACCCACCGGGGTCAGGATGCTGGAATGCAGCAACTGCAGTCAAGGTCCACTTTCTGAGCTAGTGTCTCCGTGGCGACAGCCGGCCACCTACCCGGGGTTCCCATGACGTAGCCTAACCCTGAGGAATGCCATTGAGCGCGTGGCCCATTGTTCTAGGGGGCGGGTTTCTCACAGTGGGGTGGGGCTGTCAATTGCGTGTCAAGAGAGAACCCACAACCCTCTAGTCAGGCTATTGGGTGGCCTTTGTGGGTTGCTGAGGTGAGTGAGGGTTGGGTGTCCCATGTCTCCCTGCTGTTGCCTCAACAAACAGCCTGTCAGACATTTATAGCTATTTATTCAGCAGATGTTTCTCTACCAAGGTGACGCCCAATTCACTAACGCCTGTAAATAACACACCTAAGGCAGCAGGGAAACCCAGCAAACACTCTCAGCCACCATTGTGTCTACAGTAGACTACTGCCTGTAACTCACCCTGAAGAGACCTGCTACCCGGATGTGTGCAGGACCTACCACCCATGTGGTTGACATTCACTTTGACATTCATGCACTTTTCTTCACAATGAGATACGACTGAGAGTAAACAAAGTGCATCAACATCAGATGAAAAGATTTGGCCGCAGACTCAGGATGAGCAAAGTACAGCTTGTGTTTCTCACACCACCATGTTGTTGGTTCACATCCCTCAAGCAGCTCCCTATAGCAGTTCCATTCAAACAGCAAATGCACAGATAATCAAAGCAGATGGTGTTGAACTCATTTATGTGGCTTTCAGGATCTGTATGTATGTTTAGTAAACAGTGTTGCACACTGGATTGTTCTTCTTCCTGTCCAACCTCTCTGTTGCCAAGATGAAAGCCACACAGAAACTGAATATCCAGGCATCATCCAGCAAGTGGAACAGGACTGAACCCCTGCCCTGCGTCATACAGTGAGCATCATCTCACACCACACACACACACACACACACACACACACACACACACACACACACACCACACCTGCGTCTACAGAATCCAACATGTCGATGCGTGACTGTCTTTCTCTCTCTTGGTGTTGGCGGGGACCACAGTGTATTTATTCGGAGCGGTGACCGCGCTGACCCCCCCGCTGCGCTTCATCCTTCCCAGGAGCCTGCAAAGAGAACTGGAGCAGGTCCTGCGCCTTGTGTCGGAGAAGGCGAGTCTGCTGACCGGCGCCGTGCGCAGGTGAGCTTGGACACACATACACTCAGCCAACAGGGCCACCCTGCCAAACAACACACTGCCACTGACCAACATAGGGTGCTGTGGTCAAAGCAGAGGTGCGCTATGCAGCGAGTGCCCAGGTTCAGATTGATTTCCATGTCGTTGCTGCAGGCTGTGCACTCTGGAGGGCCGAACCGTGGCCTCGGTGGATCAGCTGCACAGCGGTCAGTACTATGTTGCCGTGGGAACAGAGAAGTTCAAGAAGCTTCCCTATGTCGAGTTGCTGGTCTCCAAAGGAGAGGCTGGGCCAAGGTATAGGAGCGGGATAATTTCCCAAGTGACTAAGGGCTGTTTAAATGCCATGTGCCTCAGTCTCTCATTGTCTGTTTCTAGGAATCAGCTGAGAAATGGGCAGCACCCCAAACAATATGAGGTAAAACATTATTAACCCCGCACAGTGATAGTAGCTATCCTTTTATCCGATTAGATTGCTGCAAACGTGTTGGAGGGCAGTTTTTGAACAGCAAGAAGCCTGTGTCTTTTCAGAGCTCAATTTGTTCCCCAGTCCATCTAAGGCCCTCAACCAATTTCATCAGCTGTCAAAAATACTTTTCAATATTTATTGTATGGAAGTCAACCAAGGATTTCTTCACAAGCTTTTCCACTTTCTTAAACACATTTTCACTTAATCTGAGGAAGATAATAGCGACTGAGCGATTACGGGTAGGGAGGCCTGTATGTTGTCCTGGGATATAATTGATAAAAATGTACATTAATGTGTGTAATTGTTTTATTTAACATAATATGGTAAGATGACGGATGACTGACAGTCTGTTGGTGATGTGATTCCCCATCCACCTGCTATGTGTGTTTCAGACCAGGAAGCCTCAGTGTCCACTTGGAAACTTCAGGTTCAGCATTTCGACCTTGCTGGCCTCTCAGAGGTGACCCTTCCCTCAGCTGGGTTCCCCATGAGCTGAAATTCACATCTCATCTCTGTTTGAGCAGCAGTTTTTACATCGCCAGTGCTTACAGATATGCGAGAAACATGAAGGAGACATCAGTCATCTGTGCTTAAAATCTCCTGGGCTGTTGCAGGGTGACAGCCGGAGGTAGATCCCTGGGGGCGAGTAGTAGTACCAGTGCTTCCCAGGGTGGCATCTCCAAGAAGGCGGCTCACTCTTCTCGCCAAGCCTGTGGGAGTGCGCAGGGGCCGAGCGGGAAACAGGCACCCCCGTGGAGCCGAGAGTGAGTGGGCCCAACTTGGAGCGCATGCACGCTGCACTTTATGCACACACTGACAAAGCTGTTTTCAAGCAGATGCTGGCGTGTTTAAGGCAGGAGTGAGAAGGAGGGAGGAGATGCAGGGGGCCCAGGAGGTGGCTGAAGATGAAGACACTGCTGTGGAACTTCCTGTTGACCAGGTACTGAAACACACCCCTTTGCTGGTCTTGACTGCAACTCCCTCAGCGTGCGTACATGTGCTGGTGTGCACTTGCTCTAAGGAGGAACGGTCTGTCTGTTCACAGCACAAGCCGAAACCTTCCAGAATGTCCCGGATCTCACCCAAGTTTATCTTTTTGTGTTTCTAAGAGAGCAGCAGAGGTTGTGGAGGGCAGAAGCCATCGGTGAGACTCCCCGAGAGCACCAAGGCCAGGTACGATTGTGGTAGCAGAGCATTTCTAATCGTCTCTGCTCTCTCTCTCTCTCACACACACACACACACACACCTCTCTCTCTCACACACACACACACACACAAACCAGCTGTCACTGTTGAAGACTACAGTCAACTGCATGTGACAAGTTGTGTAAAGGCACCTTTTACCGTCAAATGATGTTCATTAATAACCCTATCATGTTTATCAAAGTTACCCACACTTTTCCAGTTTCAAGGTGATAACTCTAACCACCAGGCCACCTGCTGCCAATGTGGCTCCTGTGCTAACACTTGATTGGTCTGTTTAAGGAGGTTGCTGAGGGAGGCTGGAGAAATGGCACCCCTGCAAAGCTTAGTCTGATGGAAGAGGATGGAGAAACAGCCTCTGCAGATTTGGGGTCTCCATGGCAACAGAAGGTAAGAACCGGAACCCTTGTGGTGTTATCAGGATCCGTGTTTTCAAGGTAATTCACACAGAGGAGTCTCCTGTTCTTTGCGGCCAGTCTCAGAAGCCAAACCCTCAGGGGTCCAGACCTGGGTCACGAACATCCAGGAGGTCTCTAACCATCAGCGAAGCCAACCAGACTCACCAGTCAGGGTTCAAGTCGCCAGACCAGCTGTCTGTATGAGGAGTGGCGAGGTCTGAGCCGAAATCTCAGGTGTTGGTAAAGTGAGTGCATATCCCAAAAGTCAACACTGCACATAAATACACAAGATATCATTTGAAACCCTCTAGTCAGTACTCACCACCTCTGCTCTTCAAATCTGTGGCACAGAACAACCTGGGTCAACACATGGGAGCCATGCACATGCGTGGTCATGTTGTTCACGTTAAAGTTTGTCCAACACACACTAACTATAAAGGAATCAAATCTCGCACAATGCGGCCAGTTTAGAGGCACCAGTCCACCAAGAAGCCACACACAAGGACCACATGCTAGCAACACACATAACTGTATTCAAACCCACGGTTCAGGAGCTATGAGGCTCCTCCTATGCCACCTGTCTGCACAAGAACAAGAGAATAATCCAACAAAAAAATCTCTTATTTTAAAGATGCAGTGTTAGGGGAAAAAGGTGGAGGAACACAAATGTGTTGAAGCTGTTCTGAACATATGAGCCTTAAGCTTCAATTTAAAGGCCGTGGTGATGTTCTGAACTTCATTTTTACAAGCAGAAAGGTACAAGTTTTGACTATTTGATGAAAATGACAATTTTTAGTGGTTCCAGAATCCATTGTATATTTTTTCCAATGAAATGGATGGTAATGAAGCTTTTTCGAATTCAGTTTACAAGATAATTCTCACTGTGCTGGGGAAACGTGTACATATTTTATTTTAGCTTTTAATAAATGTATTTTTTATGAAGAAACTTTTTTCTAGAATTGTTAATGTAGAGAAAAATAAAGGATGCGTTTATACTAACTGAAAAATTAGAATTTTAATGTCTCAGAGCCACCAGCTGAATGTCAGTATATTTTTAATTTACTTTCATTTTTTTTATAGGACCAAGAGTGTAGCAGTAATGAAAATACTTTTATTGAATATGAATCCAGTACCATTTATATATATTAGTACATGTAAGAAGTACTGTTTTTTTATTTTTACAAATGTTGAGCTTTATGTATACGTGTTTTCGTAGCTATTCTCATATTATGTAGTATATATTACAAAAAAATAAAAGCATTTGAAAAGGGACAATAGTTTCAGTGTTCAAAAATGTAATTTACTAAAATACTCTGTTCCTCCAGCACCTTTGACATCAAAGTCGCCTAACAGTGCTCTTTCCTTTAAGAACAAATCACAGCCTCAGGATTCCTCACTGGCTTTTAGGTTCCTTTAAGAAAATGCTTTGTAATATGTTAGAAATACGCAAAAATCACCGACCCACTGAGGGCTGGATTCAAAATCACACCGAAAATCAAAGTAAAAAATTGAAATCACGGGCTGATCCAACTTGCATGAATTTCGTCACAGCAACTTATAATGTGACCCAGTAGTGTGTATGGCCCCCACATGCCTGTATGCACTCCCGACAAAGTATGGGCATGCTCCTGATGAGACAGCGGATGGTGTCCTGGGGGATCTCCTCCCAAACCTGGATCAGGGCATCAGTGAGCTCCTGTACAGTCTGTGGCACTATGTGGCGGTGTCGGATGCACCAATACATAATGTCGCAGAGGTTCTTACTGCAGTTGGAGTCAGGTCTGGGGAACATGCGAGCCAGTCAATGGCATCAATGCCTTTGTCCTCCAGGAACTGCCTACACACTCTGGCCACATGAGACTGGGCATTGTCCTGCACCAGGAGGAATCCAGGGTCCACTGCCCCAGCGTAAGGTCTGACAATGGCTCTGAGGAATTCATCCCGGTACCTAACAGCACTGTTGCCTAGCACGTGGAGGTCTGCGCGACCCTCCAAGGATACACCTCTCCAGACCATCACTGAGCCACCCCTAAACTGATCATGGTGGATGATGTTGGAAGCTGCATAACATTCACCACATCTATCACATTTATTCAGTGTGACCCTGCTCTCATTTGTGAAGAGAATAGTGCACCAACAGCAGAGCTGCCAATTGTGGTATTCTCTGGTGAATGCCAATCGAGCTGCAGTGATGGGCTGTGAGCACAGGCCCCACTACAGGATTCTGGGAGTCTGTTTCTGACAGTTTGGTCAGAAACATGCACACCAGTAGCCAGCTGGAGGTCATTTTGTAGGGGTCTGACAACCTGAATGGGCTGCAGGTACTGCCTCATGCTACTAGTAGTGACAAGAACACTAGCAAAACACAAAACTAGAGAAGAATCAGTCAGGAAGGACAAGGAGAGAGCAATTGTCTGTGGCCACCACCTGCAAAACCATTCCCTTTTTGGGGTTGTCTTGCTGTTGCCTCTCCAGTGCACTTGTTTTCACTTTCATTTGCACCAAAGCAGGTGAAGTTGATTCACAATTGCTTATGCTTCCTAACTGAACAGATTGATATTGCTTATGTTTAACTGACTTGGTGTTAGACTGTGATGATTAAGTATTGTATATACATATAATACATACTGTACAGCAAAACCCTAGAATGGCTGGCATGACTGTACACTGCATGCACAATTATTAGGCAAATTGAGTTCCTCAGGATTAATTTTATTGTTGAACAGTGTTCTCAGTCGATCCAAAATGTTACTAAACCTCAAACCTAACTGTTAAAGAAAAAGTGAGTTGGGGAATATATGTGGACACAATTATTAGGCAACTAAATAACAAAAAGATTTTTTTCCCCAACTCACTTGTTTTTTCCTCAATTTTTAGAGTGTAACAAATAAGAAACACAAAATGAAAAATAAATAATATTTTTGGTCTTTCAAAAACATTCAATGACCAATATAGCCACCCTTCTCTTCAGTAACCACCATGAGCCTTCCATCCATGGAGTCTGTTAGTTTCTTGATCTGTTCATGATCAACTTTCACTGAAACAGCAACCACAGCCTCCCAGGTGCTGTTCAAAGAGGTGTATTGTCTCCTCTCACTGTAAATCTCATGTTTGAGAAGGGCCCACAAGTTCTCAATAGGATTTAAGTCAGGTGAAGAAGGGGGGAAAGGTCATTATTCGGTCATCTCTCAGGCCTTTGTTGGCAAGCCAAGCAGTGGAGTACTTGGATGCATGAGATGGAGCATTGTTCTGCATAAAGATCATGGCCTTCTTGAATGCTGCAGACTTCTTCCTATACCACTGATTGGCACAAAGATTGAAAGTATCTTCCTGAAACTGGCAGGTTTGGGAGTTGATTTTTGGTCCATCTTCAACTTGAAAAGGTCCAACTAGCTCATCCTTAATGATAGCAGTCCATACCAGTAACCCCTCCTCCACCTTGCTGGCGCCTGACTCATAGTGGTGCCTTGTGTCCATTAGTGATCCAGCCTCGAGCCCATCTGTCTTGTCCATCAAGTCGTTCTCATTTCATCTGTCCATAAAACCTTTGAAAAATCTTTCTTCCAAGTATTTCTCGGCCCAATATAGGTGCTTCAATTTGTGAATCTTATTCAGTGGTGGTCATTTTTCAGCCTTCCTTACCTGAGACATGTCTCTGAGCACTTTACACCTTGTACTTGGCACTCCAGGTAGGTTGCAATTCTGGAATATGGTTGCACCGGAGGCTAATGGGTTCCTGGTAGCTTCATGTACTTCTCAAGTCTTGCGCAGTTAATTTGCAACTCTTCTTCTCTGTGCGTTTTTTGCGACCCTGCTGACTATTCGCAACAAAACATTTGATTGTCCGGTGGTCATGCCTCAATAATTTAGCTATTTCAAAACTGTTGCATCCATCTGAAAGTCATTTTACAATTTTTGACTTTTCGGTGTCTGTTAAATCTCTTTTTTTGGCCCATTTCACCTAAGGTAATGAAGCTGCTTAATAATTATGCACACCTTATATCAGGTGTTAATCACTTTGGGTCACATCCTCCCTCATTGCACAAATACCGTTCAAAAGTTAAGGGTCATTTAGAAATTTCCTTGTTTTCCATGAAAAAAAAACATGAAATGAGTTTGAATAGAATATATTACAAAATGAATAAGAAATAGTTATTGACAAAGTTAGAAATAATGATTTTTATTTGAAATAATTGTTTCTTTTAAATTTTACTTTTGTCAAAGAATCCTCCATTTGCAGCAATTACATCTTGGCAGACCTTGGGCATTCTAGATGTCAATTTGTTGAGGTAATCTGACGGATTTCACCCCATGCTTCCTGGAGCACCTCCCACAAGTTGGATTGGCTTGACGGGCACTTCTTACATACTATTCGGTCAAGCTGCTCCCATAACAGCTCAATAGCATTGAGATCTGGTGACTGTGCTGGCCATTCCATTATAGACAGAATACCAGGTGTTTGCTTCTTTTCTAAATAGTCCTTGCATAGTTTGGAGGTGTGCTTTGTCCTGTTGTAGGACAAAATTGGTTCCCATCAAGCGCTATCCACAGGGTATCGCACGGTGTTACAAAATGGAGGGGTAGCCTTCCTTTTTCAAGGTCCCTTTCACCCTGTACAAATCTCCCACTTTACCACCACCAAAGCAGCCCCAGACCATCACATTACCTCCCCCATGCTTGACAGATGGTGTCAAGCACTCCTCCAGCATCTTTTCATTTGGTCTGCGTCTTACGAATTTTCTTCTTTGTGATCCGAACACTTCAAATTTGGATTCGTCTGTCCATAACACTTTTTTTCAATTTTCCGGTGTCCAGTGTCTGTGCTGTTTTGCCCATGTCAATCTTTTCTTTTTATTGGCCATTCTCAGATAAGGCGTTTTCTTCACAACTCTCCCTAGAGGGCCAGCTTCCCGGAGTCACCTCTTCACTGTAGATGTTGAGACTGGTCTTTTCCGGGTCCTATTTAATGAAGCTGCCAATTGAGGCCCTGTGAGGTGTCTGTTTCTCAAAATACACACTCTTGTTTATCCTCTTGCACAGTTGTGCACTGGGGCCTCCCACTCCTCTTTCTATTGCAGTTAGAGCCAGTTTGTGCTGCTCTGTGAAGGGAGTAGTACACAGCATTGTAGGAGATATTTAGTTTCTTGGCAATTTCTCGCATGGAATAGCCTTTATTTCTCAGAACAAGAATAGACTGACGAGTTTCAGAAGAAAGTTCTTTGTTTCTGGCCATTTGGAGAGAGTAGTCTCATCCACATTTGCTGATGCACCAGATAGTCAACTAGTCTGAAGAAGGCCAGATTTATGGTTTCTTTAATCAGTGCAACTGTTTTCAGGTTGAAATAAAATAATTTTAAAATGGTTTTCTACTAATCAATTAACTTTTTAAAGTGACAGACTTGCTTTAGTGAACACAGCATTCCATTGGAACTCAAGACTATTTGTTGCTGATAATGGGCCTCTCTACATTTATGCAGATGTTTCATTCATTAACAGCCATTTCCAGCTACCATAGTCATTTACAACATTAACAATGTCTGGACAGTATTTTTGATCAATTTGATGTTATTTTAATGGACAAAAATTGTTTTCTATCAAAAACAAGGACATTTCTAAATGACCCTAAACTTTTGAACGGTAGTGTACACATCCCCTGAAAATGATTAAATCCAATAAGCATTCAGGTTTATATGGATTGGAGTTGGAAAGTGTGAACAGACATAATAAGGTCAGAATACTTGCCTAATATTTGTGCACGCAGTGTACATGCGGACCAGTCGTGTGTGAGGCAGGGTCCTGTCTGCGGTGACGATTATGCAGCAGTGTCGCTCTCGTTGACAGAGCTGACGACACACAGTGTGACTCCCAGCACGGTGAGGGCCATTCCGGCCACGGCCCCTGGGGGGCAGAGCGAAGCCTGCATCAGGTCAAAGCCACAAAGGAGGTACAAGAGAGCAGAGCCACAGACACAGAGTAGCTAAACAGAGAGAGGGACTTGCTTTTGCCCCCGATGTCCTCCCCCAGGAGTGTGCCTCCCAGCAGGGTGAAAAGGAAGGTCAGCGAGTTGGTCAGCAGCACCGCCAGCGACAGGTCTGCAGACACGCAAACAGGGGTCAGCAGGGGTTCGTCCGGGTGCTCTTCATCAACACTGCAACCTGTGAGCGGTGGAGCTCACCTGTGGAGGCCAGAGTGAAGTAGTAGACCAGGGAGCCGCTCTGGTTCAGCAGGAAAGGAACGAGGTACTGCGGGGGACACAGGTCAGCACAGGTGAAACAAGTACCTGGTTTACAAGCAGGTCCAAGCGAGAGGCCCAGGCTGTCTGCTGATGGCTACGGCGTTGAACTCACCCGCACGTTGAGGAAGAGGAACCTGAGCTCCGCCAAGAACTGCCGCACCACGCCGCCGCCACGCACTCCCTCGATGCCCTCCGTGCCTTTCTTCAGGAAGGGGTTCGAGCCCCCCCACAGCAGGGCCACCAGCACGAGGCACAGTACCTGCGCTATTCATGTTATGAGCATAACTGGCATCAAGGTGAGAAAGCGGAGGACAAATAGTATTCGTTGCTGTATTTTGTGATAAATTCAACAAACACTTCCGCACCAGGAAAACAAGGCTGTACTTACCGAGAGACACCATGACAACGGCGAGGGAAGCGGACGCGCTCACGCTTACTTCCGGTTCCCTTCGACCCGGAAGTTCCTGTTTCTTTTTCAGTCTCTCTCTGCACGCGCCCGCCGGGCCCTTATCAGTCGGCCTCTCGCTCCGACGTTTATATTTCACAAATTGACAAATAAGTCTGCGAAAACAAGCGGACGCCATATACAGCGCAGCATCATGGTGAGTTTGTTTTCTGAACGTGGTGAGGTCCCGTGGGTTTTTTTTTTTAAGCGTTCCATGTGAGCGGCGAGTTTTGCGAATTACTATGGTGAGAATTTCATTACACGGCCACTCCATCCACATCTCGTCTCACTGGGGGATGTTGAGGATGATCGGAGAACTTTATGGAAACAGGAAAGAGCAGCGGCGACGTTGGAAGGAGGGCAAGAAGAGAGTTGAAATAAGCGAAAATGCAGTTGAGGCGAAGACGCTCCGAACACGACAAAGTGGTGCAAGAAGCTGTGTGCGTGCAGTACGGTAGACCGTGTGTGTGTCGTATATGCAGGAATAGTGATGGTGACTGTGTTTTTTGTCACTTTTTGGGGACCCCCACAGTTGCCCTGCTGTGCTTTCTCTCTCCCTCCATTTGCATCCTGCCCTCTTCCACCGTCGCGTGCTAACGTTAGTTGTGATGTCACGTCCGGAATCACGCCGTAATAACGTCACCATCGTAACGAAATGACCAAAACATGGGATGAAAATGGAATTGGGTACAAAGATGTTGAGATGTCAGTGACTGGCGATGTAGTTGGAAACATCATCTTACCCTTGGAAGGTCCCGGGTTCTGATCCCACCTCCTGCTGCAGTAACCTTGCCCACTTGTCACAGCCTGAACTGGTACAGAAAAGTTATCGCGCTGTTTAAAAGGCTAAATTGGTGGGATTGCTGCAGGAGAAATGTGTCCAGTGATGCTGTTGAAAGAAAGTCACATGCTGATGTGGGAGTTGTTTCTGTGGAGGTGCTGTGCTGCTGAAACCTGAATTGGTCTGTGTTCATTGATGTGACCCCTCTCTTGTTTCAGAGACCCATTCTGCTGCAGGGCCATGAGAGGTCCATCACCCAGATTAAGTACAACCGAGAGGGAGATCTTCTTTTCTCCGTAGCCAAAGACACGGTTGGTGTCTCCATTCCCCCCTCTTGTCATTCACACTTGTGGAAGAGAGTTACTCATGTATGCGCTTGCACTGTGGACACACGATGTCTTTTCCTGCTCCGGACACTTTTACCCCTCAGTGGAGCTGTGGTGTGCATTCGGTCTGTAAAGTCAACATCCATGGGTGCTGATGTCTCACTATCATGTGTTACTTCTCAGGTGGTGAACGTGTGGTACTCGGTCAATGGTGAACGCCTGGGGACATATAATGGTCATACAGGAGCTGTGTGGTGCGTGGATGTTGACTGTATCCTTGCCAGTCCTGTTTCACTCTGATTTACCTCAACTCTGTTTTCCAAAGCCCAGCAGGCAGTTGTGTGGACTGACATTAAGTTGGTTTTCCTCTGTGTTTTGTGGCAAATTGGGAAATATCTGGGGTGTTTTTTTTACCTTAACGCGAGCTACAGGGGACACCAAGAATGTCCTCACTGGTTCGGCCGACAACTCGTGCCGTCTGTGGGACTGTCAGACAGGTGAGTGCACTCTTTGAGAGCGGTACATGTTGATTTGTGACATCCATCCCTCACACAGCCCAAGCGTTAAGCATTTCCTTTGCACCTCACAGGTAAACAGCTGGCCCTGCTGAAGACCAACTCAGCTGTGAGGACCTGCGGGTTTGACTTCAGCGGCAACATCATCATGTTCTCCACAGACAAACAGATGGGTTATCAATGCTTCCTGAACTTCTTTGATCTCCGGGACCCCCAGCAGATTGGTAATCAGTTTGACTCTTGGCGTTTCAGACTCCCTCAGTCCATGTCCTTGTTTTAACTGTTTCCTACACGACCAGAGAGTGCCTTGTCATTGAAGTGTTTATCCAGGGGTTGCTTCCACACTTGATCCAGTGCAGCCGAACTGCTGTCTGGTCACACACCCCTAGTGTCAGGCGTGTAACAAAATACAAGCACTGCTGGGAGGACCAGGTTACCTTGCTTTGTGTTAACTGTAGCAGAAGAAATGTGGAATCATGGAGAACTTGTTTTATTTCTTTTTCAACCCATAGAGGACAACCAGCCTTACATCTCGGTGCCATGCAATGAATCCAAGATAACGAGCACCGTGTGGGGGCCGCTGGGCGAGTTTGTCATAGCCGGCCATGAGAACGGCGAGATCAACCAGTTCAGCGCCAAGGTAGTGCAGAGGCATTGTGTGGATCCAAGCAACAACATTACAAATTTTCTAACATGGTGATCTGTCTGTCCCGTTTGGTTTGTTACCGCACCATAGAAATGCAGTAAATTTGTGACAACATCAATAAGAGATTGGTGCTCTGCTTCCTGCAAAGTTCCTTTAGTTGGTGTGGCATGCAGCAGCAGTCATGTTGCAGAGTGATAATGTCACACTGATATGTCTGTGCTGTCTACCTCTTGTTGTACAGTCCGGGGATGTGTTGAAGAAGGTCAAGGAGCACACCAAGCAGATCAATGACATCCAGAGCTCTGTGGACCTCACCATGTTCATCACTGCCTCTAAGGACAATACAGCCAAGGTGTGGAGGCAGCGTTTCAATGTTACACTGTCTCCCAGCAGTGGGGCTCTCTCAGTTTTAGGGAGACATGTTGTTTATTTAAGGACATTTTGGTGTTCCTGAGATTATAGCAAAGCTCTGTTGGGGTGTATTGGCAGCAGGGTTGTACTGACCAACTTGGTGTTGTGTCTCCTCAGCTCTTTGATTCCATGACACTGGATCACATCAAAACCTTCAAGACCGAAAGGCCTGTCAACTCAGCATCCATTTCCCCTATCATGGACCATGTAAGGCTTTCCTAGAAACTGACAGCCCCCCCCCCCCCCCCCGTCCTCAGCTCAGACCTTCATTGCTCCGTGTGTCTGCCTGTTTTTTCCAGGTGGTCATGGGTGGTGGGCAGGAGGCCATGGAGGTCACCACCACTTCAACAAGAATCGGCAAATTTGAGGCCAGGTGAATTGACGTGAAAGCCGTTCCCTCTTTTGTGGGTGGGTAGGTGGGTGAAACTTATCTGACTGGGTGAGTGTCTGAACTCATCCGCCCTTTCCTGCTTGCCAGGTTCTTTCATGCTGCCTACGAGGAGGAGTTCGGCAGAGTAAAGGGCCACTTCGGACCCATCAACTGTGTTGCATTCCATCCCGACGGAAAGAGGTTTGTCCTGCATATGCAGTGTACTGAGATACTATATAGCTGTGTGTCTGTGTCATGGTGAGTGTGTGTGAGTACTGTGAATCCAACCTGGTGCATTTGGCCGGGAGTCTGAAAGGGTCTCGTCTCCCTTGTCTTGCAGCTATAGCAGTGGAGGAGAGGACGGCTACGTCAGGATACATTACTTCGATCCCCAGTACTTTGAGTTTGAGTTTGAGGGGTGAGAAGTACTAGGACTGTCCTGACAGTGCACCATTACAACACTGGCTTTCCACAACCAGTACATCCACCTACAGCGACCCTTACAGGACAGATCTGTAACCCAACTGCTCCATGTAGCTCTGACAGTTACCAGGATTCCTGATTGATCAGCACGGATTTGGGACTGCCTTGCTGTCATTGGTCCGTTTCCTCATCACTGAACTTTCTGGTGACTCTGTCCCCATCTTTTGTCACGTCACACATCTGCTTTGCTCCATATTCAATAAAGTATATCTGGCCTTACGATGGCGACTTGTGTTCACCTAACTGACGGGAGGGCATCAGATGATCCAGGTTCTGTCTGTGTGTTTCCCTCATACTATGAAGAGAGTGACTGCTGCTGATAGGTCATCTGTAGGCCTCTTCAAGGGTCAAAGGTTGGTCTTCCGTTTATCTTAACACTTAATGGAAACTTGTTCAGTCTCATTGTTAATGCCGTGGTTATTCTGTTGTGGTTGGGTCAGACATTGGCTGTGTAGCTTGATTCTCCAGGGGCTTTAAGGCAGTTGCAGGTCTCTGTGGCTTCTGGCGTCCCCTGTGGGACAACTATACAGCTAAGTATTCAGGGACGGTGTCTTTCTTTGTTTCGGTCCTCTGGTCACCGCTCTGCTGACGTTCAGCTCGTGGATCACGATGGTGAAACTGTCCTGAACCCTACAAGGGGAATGGGACCCACTTGCCATGGCCACAACCCCATTGTGCAGCACCCTTGAGGAGATGGGGTAGACATGCTGCAGTTTAGCGGTGTTTGTCAGAGAGGTGTGTGGTCCTGGTACCCAGCGATGTTAATCTTGTGTGCCACCCTGAGGAAGGCACTCCATCAGCAATGTAATACAGTTGTTCACAATCAGCTCCTTCAGGTTATTATTGTCCAAAACATTGGGGCAGAAAAACAGCCCTGACGAAGAGCAGTGGGTCATAGGTTTAGGCCAAGGGAAGAGACATGATGTCTTTGTATCAAAACAAACAAATACCCGATGCTTCATTTTTTTTTCAGTGTGGCAGGGCCACTGCCATCAGGGAACACCCTTGTCATGAAGGGTCTACAACAGTGTTTAGGTGTGTGGTACGTGTGTCAAAGTGACATCCACATGAATGCCGGGATCCAAGGTTTCCCACCAGAACATTACCCAAAGCATCACGCTGCCTCCGCCGGCTTGCTTTCTTCCCATATTGCGTCCTGCTGCCATCTTTTTCCCAGATAAACGATCTAAAAGCAAACGTGATTCGTCACACCAGACCACCTTCTTCCATTGCTCCGTGGTCCAGTTCTGGTGCTCACCTGCCCATTGTAGGGGCTTTTGACAGTGGACAAGGATCATCATGGGCATGCTTACTGGTTTATGTCAATGCAGCCCCATAAGCAGCAAACTGATGCACTGTGTGTTCTGACACCTTTCTATCACGGCCAGCATTAAGGTTTTCAGCAGTTTGTGCTACAGTAGCTCTTGTGTGGGATTGGACCAAACAGGCCAGCCTTTGCTCCCCACACTCATCAGTGAACATTGGGTGCTCATGACCCTGTCGCCAGTTCACCAGTTGTCCTTCCTTGGACCCCTTTCGGTAGGTACCCTCCACTGCATACCAGGAACTCCCCACAAGACCTGCCATTCTGGAGATGCGCTGACCCAGTCATGCAGCCATCACAGCCCTTGATAAAGTCGCTCAGATCTTTCCGCTTGCCCATTTTTCCTGCTTCCAACACAACAACTTCAAGAACTTAACAAGATAATGTTATTCACTTCACCTGTCAGTGGTTTTAATGTTGTGGCTGATCAGTGTATGTAGCTATCAACACTATTGCCAAAAGTATATGAACCCCCCCCTTCAATTGACTGAGCTGTTTCAGCTGCACCCATGCAGCGAATAAACACATTCTAGACTGTTGTATGCTTCCAGCTTTGTGGCCACAGTTTGGGGAAGCTCCTTTACTGCACCAGGATGACTGTCCTTCTTAGATGAATTAGTAACCTTGAATTATCCTTACTGTGTCTATGTGTATATGAATGTTTATTGATGGATTGTACCTGGGTTCGTACTCTACTGGACAAGCAGTTATTGATGACAGATGGATTGATGGATGAAGACATGGCCTTATCTGAGAGCGTGTAAGGATGAAGATGCAGTGTGCAGTGCAGCTTAGGAACAGTGTAACTGAAGGTTATCTGTGTGGCATCTTAAAGTGTTGCATGCCAAGTCCAAGTTTGTCTCACTTTTACAGGCTAAGAACTAGGATTCATCATACAGAGAGAAGGCACAGGATTCCACACCATCATCATACAGAGATCCTCTAACCTTTTTTTTTTATCATTGTAACACTGCAGCAAAGATTACTTTTTGCACATTTTCTAGTAACTTTCAGCAGAAATCTGTTAAAGGTGTAACCATGGAGATGTATACTGAGCTGACTTCCAAGTTTCCCTAAAGATGCATGTCTCTCATTTGTTCTTTTTCAGCCGTGTTGCCCCTCAGGTGTTTTGCAGGCGTCACTGTCCATGAGCGATCTCGTGTGCATGCATTTCTTCAGCGGTTCGCCACAGTCGGGGTCCTGCAGGTCTCACTCCTCAGCTGTGTGTGTGAGACACTCTTCCTGCAACCCAGCCTCCTTCTCCGGGCTGCAAGGCTTTGGATCTCCTCCCTGGCTTCCTCTAGGTGCTTCTTGTTGTGAGTCCACCTGAAGAACAGCCCTGGAAAACACACACATAACAGCTACTAAGATGGAAGGAAGACAAGGGGTTTGAACCCCCTAAGGTGACCTGTGTGTTTGCTAGCTGCGGTCGGTGGACTTTCTAGCTTTATTGTTGCTGTTTGTTGCCAGTGTAAGTGGTGTTGAATCTTTATAAATGTTATAAATATTCTTGCAATCTTGTTGCTGTAAATATCAAGCAAGTGCCTGCAAGGGGCTGGGTGCTATTTTCTTTGCAGTTTTCCCCTGGTTTGTACATTAGTTAGAAAGCCAAGATCCAACTGTGTATTTTTGTTTGTTTTTGCTTATTCGGGTAATTAGTTTAACATTGAAAGGATTTGGATTTTTGTGTTTTGTTGGCTTTGCTCACCCCTAGAGAAAGCGCTTGGTTACTGTGCTGCTCTCACAAATGCAAACACAAAACTGTATAACCATGGTGTAAGGTTTGGATGTTTGATTTCTTACAGGCTGGACCAATTTCCTCTACATTCTCTGTGTTCTGTCCCAGTCCTGGACTGAGCTGTAACCTAGCAACAGATGTCAACAATTTTAACAAGAATATTTTTGAATGTAGTGGTGTTATGATAGTAATTATTAGTACATGAACAAATCATTCTTCCTCCTCATTCTTCTTTGGTTTGGCAGACAGAAGAAACGGTTCTCCGCCATGAAGGGAAACTGGTGCACCCCCCCACCCTCGACGTCGTAGCGATGTGCTGTACCGTGCCAGAGCTGCATGCACTGTGGCTGCACGGAGGGCCAGATGACCAGGTCTGTCAGTTGGTACAGAGGGTTGGTGTACTTGTGCCTTTGGTCGGGTCTAAGCAGGAACCGGAACAAGCAGTGAGTCTTCTCCTTGACTCCCAGAGTGCACCTGCAACGCGACGCCTGTGGTCAGAGGTACGCATCTGACTCTTTACTGCCATCCGGTGTACTATCGCAGAACTGCGCAAAATAGCTGCGCCGGCCGGAAAGACCCCCCCACCTCTCCTGGTCGCTGTTGCACAAGAAAGTGCCGAAGTCAGAGGCGTAGACCTCCTGGGCCAGACGCAGCAGCAGGGCTTCCCCGAAATCGAGAGCCAGTGGGAACTGCCGTTGCACCTGCCACACACAGTCGAGCAGCAGCAGGAAGACAGGCGCCTCCTGCCTCGGGCGGGCGTGCGAGTGGCCCGAGTGGGCGTGGCGATGCTGGAACGGGTGTCCTGCCTGAAGGTGGCATACGATGAGGGGTGGACCACCAGACAGGTCCCCAGACGGCATTGTCAGACCAAGGCGGGACTCACCAGCACCCACTCCTTCTCCAGCAGCCGCAGGAAGCCCTGCAGCGTCCGACACTGTGGCTCCAGGATCAGTTGGGCTAAGGTGGTTAGCAGCAGGGTGGTGTCCGTTCCCTCAGAGCCGTGGACCAGCACGGTGCGCCCCTCCCTGGAAAGGTGACACCATTGCAGAATACAGCATGTGACATCATGTGAGAGTCACCTCACACAGCTCCAGTAGAACTAGCCCAGGTTGACAAGACCGGTGGCTGTTGCCACGACAACCCCACCTCTCCACACACTCAGCTAGAAGCCCTGCCGCCGCCAGTGTGTTCTGGACATGTGACAGCCACCGGGATGCCTCCAATCGGCTGAGCCAGCGGTCTACACCGTGGGACTGGTCGCTGCAGGCCTCCACCAGCTTAGAAAAGCTTTCCTGGAGAACCTTGCCCCTGTAGAAAACACACAAACACGGTCAAAGAGAACTATACACATTGTACCCCCCCACCCCATGTCCATAGGCCTCACTTCTCCAGGTGGCGGTGAAGCCTCCTCCAGGGGCTGTAGTTGGCTTTGGACTCAAAACCACCTCCCGTCATGCGTGCCTGCTGGGCAAGCGGTGCGGACCGTGTGTCAATGATGTAACCCAGTGGCGAGCTGTCAATCACCGCCTGGAGGAGGACCTCATCCTCCCTACAGCGCTTCCTGTTGGCTCCCTGTAGCGGCTGGCTGCATCGCATAATCACCTGGGAGGTGGGGAGCGTGTGACATCACAGTTGCACCCCCCTAACAGCGTGACGGATGTGTGTGTATGTAAGTGCTCTATTGTTGGTATCAATGATGGGTGTGTGTGTGTACATCTGTAGGTGTGTTTGCAGTCATGTTTGTTTTGGCAATGCGGTCAGATGTGGGTGTGTCGCTCACCATTCCGTTTGCCCGGTGGTAGTAACAAAGGACAGGAAGCCGCCCCCCCTGGCGGAACCTCGCGGCCTTCACCAGCGTCTCATCGTCCACAGAGACGGGCACGATGAACGCAGGGGGGTAAGAGGGACACACATAGTAGTCCCTGTTCACCTGGCTCAGCCGCCACCTGTATGTCTGCAGGACAAGAGGGGGCAAGAACAGCAGCATCCTTAGTCATCACTGTTCAGTTATCACTCTCCTTAGCCATCTGCTCCACGCTCATCCCCGTCACTTTTCACAGTCATCACTACCCAGTAATGCTAAATGAAGATCTTTACAGCATCTCTAATTTTAAGATGGTTGCTAGGGCTGGATTGTTGCCGAGCGGCACCAGGCCACCCCCACAGGAAGCAGAAGCAGCTACGGGGAAGCGGATGGGGGGTCTGAGGGGGGAGAGCAGGGGTTTCAGTAAAGCACCGCCCCTGCGGCTTGCTGTCCATCCTGTTCTTGTTGTGCGAAAAGGAAGCGATAGCCACGGCGCTAACCCCCCTCCCCCCCACTTCCTCCACATGTGCCGATTGCTTCCTGTCCTGCTTGCAGGGGGCCAGTCAGGTGACTGTCTGCGTGTGAGAGAACTCACGAGCACGGCGATGTCGCCGAAGTCCTGCTCAGGGGACGAGAGGCCCCAGGGGTCCTGCAGGCTGAGGAACGAGGGACGGTAGTAGAACGGGTAGAGGGCAGTGACTTCATCCAGCGAAGACAGGACCTGTGAGGACAGAGACACCAGTTACTCTGTTTCACCCACTTTGACAACAAGGTCATTTTTACTCTGCCAGTTCAGGATAAGCACCTTGAGCAAGGGTACTGCACCTGGAGGTAGGATTCAAACCTGTGTGCTTTAAGGAGGAACCTCTAACCACTGTGCCCCCTGCTGCCCAGTTAGTTTCTAACTTTAGGTGGTCCTTCATCTGTGTTTTTACTGACACACGTCATGGTAAATACCGTATTGTTCCAGAGTAAAAAGTGACGAGTGCTGCTGTACCTCGATGGAGTTGGCGATGTTCAGGCACTCCTCCATGCCTGGGATGTCCAGCTGGAGGACCTGCAGGTCTTTGCACTTGATGGTGATGCTCCCTGATGACTCACAGGCCCTTCGCAGTGAACAGAGAGCTGTGAGCTTTCCCACAATGCACTGCTACAGCGCCGCTCCCCCACATGTGGGGAAAGCGGTATAGCGGAGCAGAGACAAGCGGGCGGCTGCTGGCGGGGGTCCCTCTGGCCACGCTGGTGGCGCTAAAAGGTGGACATGAGCTCAGAGCTTCCTGCTGTGTCAGGAGAGGCACAGGTTCCACATACAGCTGCCTCTGTTTCAGCAGTGTGTGTGTGTGTTGTGGCAGAGAGCTGTGTCGGAGGCTCCTCACGCTCTTGCGCACAGAAGCAGAAGCACGGTGGCCCCCGCAGAGCGCACAGCGAGCGAAGCGAGGCTGCGTGTTAGAGGGGTCTCAGTGTGTCCAACCTTTGTGTGGGGTCTGATCTGCTGAAACGCAGGCCTGAATGCTCCAGCAGGTTCTCCACGCTGGTGAGGGACACAATGATGACGGCAGAGGGTTAGCGCTGCTCTGCTGAAATGTTGGGTGGGGTGCAGAGCCCTCAGGGGGGTCTCCTGTTTCCTCCCTCACCTGTGTGACTCTTACCACCATGCTGACTGGTGTCTGCAAGAGCTGTGGGAGCTGAGGTCCACTTTACACTGCTTTACACTGCTTGGTCAGAGGGCTTAGAGGTGTGAGACTAAGTTCCAGACAGTTGAGGTAGAGGAGTGAAATATGAACATACAGGTCAACACAAGTTAACAGTTGTGTGTGAGACAGGTGGTTCTAACGGGACGACCCCCCCCCCCCCCGGTGCGACTCACCTCTTCTCCACGGCATCCACGTTCCTGAGCAGCAGCTGCAACTGAACGCCTTCGTGTCCATCGGAGCCCGAGAAGATGAGGTGGTGCCCAGTCACACAGAGGGTCCCGATGGCCGGAGGCTGGAGCGGCCGTGTGAGAAGCACCTTCTCCACCGTGGCCGTCTTGATGTGTTCGGAGAGCTCCATCGGGACGTGGGTTCAAGCGCTGCGCTGAACACGACCTGGGCTTCGAACCCGTTGTACTGCGGTCAGTCCTCAGGGTGCCGAGAACATCCGTGAGCTGCTTCTCCGAGCAGAGAAGCTCCAAACCGCCTCGCCTCCCCGGTGGTCCTGCTTTCGGTCTCAGGCAGGAGCGAGAACATCGCCGAGGAGAAACGTGAGCAAAGCGAAAGACCTCCTTGAAGGTCGCGGAAGTTCTCTGAGGAGGAAACACCGGAATAAAGACGCGCTGCCACTTGAGGGTTTTATTCATGTTTAGCGAGTTTCCTTCGCCCTTTGAGTTGTGGTTCAACTTTTATTTTCGCTTCATAAAGATCTGAAAGTGCGCGGTTTAGCAGTGTGGTTTCGGTCTTTATAAACACAGCAAACAGCGGCGTTTCCACCTGCACAGCCGGGCAAATAATAAAAACCCCTTTGGCATTGTGTGTAGAAATGAACACTGGAAAAATTCGGAAAACTGCGTTCCCAGTGCTGTATGAATGCAGACGATTTTAAATATTAAAGAGTACAAGAAATAGCGGCATTGCGCTGTCCTGCGCGGTGTAGCGGCGCCGTGCCAGTAGGCGGCGCCACTGGCCTGAAAGTAAAACGTTTATTCCCGAACGAAACGTCCCGGTACGCGAACGCCGGCGCAGTGAAAGCACAAAAATTTCATGTAATCCTTTTATACAATCCGATATGCCAGTTCCACGTCCTTGCACATTTGTTCCCGCAGGGATCTGGGACCAAACATGTCCGCCAGATAAAACACAGTTTTGGGGTAAAAAAATGTACATTATATTACATACACAAATAACCAGAAGACTAACCGGAATAACGTCTGCACAGCAAAATATGGTTTCATATAGTTGTATAATTTTTTTTATTTTATTTTAAATGACATAACGTCGCCAAAACATGCTATGTTGGCTATGTAACCCTGTTTTGGCCGTATAACCAAAACATTGTTACATAGCCAAAAGTTCATTTAACAAGAATGCATTGAGATATTTTTTTAGAAAATCAAAACCTGTTTTGCCCCTGAACTTAAGAATCGCCGACCGATTTCCAAACACTGCTGTGTCCACAAGAAACGATGCCAATGTGTTGGTCGGTGTTGGTTAGTTGTGGGGTTGGTTAAAGCCCGTGGGTTATGGGGAAAATTATATTCCTGAGACTTAGAGCTCTCTGTGTCCCTCAGAGCTGCTGAATCCCTCCCAAACCCATGTCTCCCGGAGCCATTTCTCTCCTGACCTCCTGGCAGCCACATAAATGAGCCCGGCACCATCTGCTGCGATTTTCTGTGCTCCTGCCCAGGTATTTGCCCTCATAGATAGAGAGAATAAAAATAAAAAATACAGCGCAAACAGGTGAATCGGTGTAAGTCGCGCAGTGCACAGACTTCCCGCTGCAAGTCGCCTTGGAGAAAAGCGTCAGTAAACGTCGGTGGGCCTCGGTAAGCGGCTTTAAACGGTGGCACGGACTGCGGCTCCACCCGCTTCTCGGTGGGCAGAAACGGGGCGTCGCCGCTGCGCTATAAACGGCGAGAGAGCCGCACGGAGCGCCAGTGGACTCGGCTCTTCGCTGGGGGTCCCATCCTCCTTCTCTCTCTCTCTCTCTCGCTCTCTCTCTCTCTCTTTCTCTCCCTCCCTCTGACATGGAGCTTCCAGGACCCCGCGTCCAGGAGACCCTCGAAGGTCCGGCCGAGGGGCTGGACAGCGTGAAAGCCCTGGCGGCGAAGCTGAACCTCCAGACCCGGCGGCCCTCGTACCTGGAGTGGAAGGAGCGGCTGCAGAGCGCACCCTGGAGGTCGGCCATAGCGCAGTCACGGGGCCCCCCTGCGGAGCCCCTGGAGACCAGTGGGGACCCGGAGGTCGTCTCCCCCGAGGGGGCCGTGTGCGGCTTCGGGAGCCTCGAACGGGCGCTGGACTGGCTGAGGAAGGAGCTGGTGAGAAGCCGCCAGAAGCCCCCAGGGGTGACACAGGTTACGGGGGCTGTAAACACACCGGCGCAGGCAGATAGTGCGGTCGCAGGTGGTCGCTCGCTCACCTTCCGGGCTCAGGGACGATAATACCTGGACTTCTCCTCTTGCTTTTCGTGCCGGGATACTTTTTGTCCGCAGGGCGCGAACCCGATGCGACAGGGCGGCGTCACTTGCTCAGGTGTGTTGCGACAGGGACTCTTGCTTTGCAGTTACGATTCTCTTGCTTCTGAAAGGTCCATAAAACAACAGCATCAACAATAATAAAAATAAAAATAATATAATGCGGTCTGATGCATTTAATTCTGCTCACACTGACAGTTCAGTGCCAAATTTGTCTACAGGGGTGCATGACGGACAGAAGAATAAGGCGGTTCCAAACCCCTGAAATGAAGTGAAATGTGGTCAACTGCACCGTTTGCCGTCATTTTCGTGTGTCCAAAGTCAAAGGTGCTTTGAGTCACGGTTGTTCGGCTGCTCCTCCCTGCCTACAGAGGGCGATGCAGCTCGAGGACAACCGGCTGGCACGGCAGCTGATCCAGCTGCGGGCCGAGATCCATCGTCTCAAGGTGGAGCAGGTGTGCCATCGGCACAAGGAGATGCTGGATGATGCCACCCTGGAGCTGGAGGAGTGCGAGGAGGAGCCAGATCTTCTGTGCGACATCCCGTTGAAGGCAGCCTTTGCCCTCTCCACACCCCTCAAGCACCTGGGCCTCACCAAGATGAACATCAACTCACGCCGCTTCTCCCTCTGCTGAGGTGTATATGCCCCCCTGCCCCTCCTTTAAGGACTGACTCTGGTTTGGGGCCTCACTGTGAACCCGAGTTCACGTTGTGGTCGAACCCAAGCCCGGGCTCCTCCCTCATGCGGCACCACAGAGTCCAGGACCTGACAAGTCCTTGCCTGTTGGCTTTACCAAGTGGAGGTGGAGAAGTGATGGTGCCTCAGGCTCCTCCTTCCCTGTGCCTGCGTGTTATTTTATAAAGACACTTCCTCACGGTGGATCTTCTCACTGAAAGAGGACCCCACGCTCACAAAGGTTAAGTATTTCGACTTCCTTTTGCTTTTGTCTCTGAAACAATGGTTGAGGCTCAGCGATGGTTTCGGCAGCAGCGAAGAGTGTCTAGAGACCGCAGGCTATGACCAGGTCTCCACCAACTGCCGATCCCATGGCAACGGATTTGGTGTTGGGGAGGTGCTGGAGTCAACAGAACACTGAGGGAAGAGGTTACCATGGTGCCGAGCATTTCTTCTAGTGAAAACTGGATTTTTACTTTGTATTGCAGTTTTAGGCGGCCTGGGAGTGGTTGTCACTAGTGTGTGTGCGCGTGTGTGTGTGTGTGTGTGTGTTATTGGGGAGCCACTGTGGTCTGCAGCCTGACTGCAGAGGTGAAGCAGACCACCGTGAGGGGGACTGTGGCTCTGAGTGAACGCTCAGGTGTAGGGACATGGACAGCTGTCCCCAGTCTGAAGACGTCATTCTAAATGTTTCTTTCAGCAGTGCTTGAAGTGGGACAGCAAGTGCTGCTACATCCCCTATTGGCATGATGGCTACATTTCGGTTGGCATCAGCAAACTATAAAGTAATACATGTTGAATTTTTGTGCTGGATAAAAGATATTAGAGATAAAGGGGTCACAAACTGCATCAATAAAGAAACAACAGTAAAGCAGCGTAACTTAGTGCACTCTGGGTGATGAAATGTAGCTGTGAGGCTGTTATGAATACCGACCCTGTTCTATAGCAGTGTTTTACTGGGGTAGCAGCCCAGCCAGAGAATCTGGTCAGGAAGGCTGGAAAAGAGTCCCAGGAGACTATGAGAAATATTAGGGTGCAAGAAAAAGTCCCGTTTCTCCAAAGTTTGGCTACTAGCGCTGTGACGTCTACTTTCCACCCCAGAAGACCGCAGGAACAACCCATGAGATGGTATCTGTCCCTCTCCACCTGACTCTTCTCTTTGTAAAAAGTCGGTTGTGTACCATTTGGGTTTTGTAAATACAAAATGCAGATGTAAATAAAGTTTGCTTTGTCATTTCTGCTGTCAGTGTCCTTCCCTAAACAAACAAAGGCAGGGATTGGAGGCCCTCAAACATCAGCGGGGCAGGTGACATTCATGTGACACATCATCTCCGGCTGCGTAGGGAGTCTCTTCATGCAGACATAAACCTTCAACCATGATGTTGTTTCTTATCTACAGCGATGAGAAACGCGCTACTCATCTGGAGAAGTTCACTTGATACACCCGACACCCTTCATCGTGCATTCCAATATATAGAATTATGTGAAGCTGTGCTGAAAGTCAGACAGCAAAGAACTGCTGCGCTGTGGAAAGATGGAGTTAAAGAGGAGCACAAACAAGATGTCTACAAGGAGATAAATCGCAAAATACGAAAATGCGATTAGACCCCGTGCGGATCATGTGAACCACGCATGTGACGTCATGTCTCTCAGGAAAGAGAGAGAGTGTGGTGCCAGGAAGAAGCACAATGTGGGCTCCTGCCATCCCTCACGAGTGGGGTTACGTGGGGGGGGGGCACTAACACGAAGATGAGAAAGTACACAGCAGTGTGACTGCGCTGTATCACCGCCATCACGGTTCAGGAGGGTACAGGGTCGGCCTGTGGGGGTTTTCCATGTGGGGGTGGAGGGGGACACATGGCTCAAAGTTAGTTCATCTATGTTTACGTTTCGTCGCTCGTGGGGGGTTGCACAGAGAATTTCAAATTTTACAGAGCACCAAAAATGACTGCCTTACTGCCTCCTTCACAGACAGAGCAGTGAACTCCTGACATTTATTATACCACGGTGAACCACGGTGAGTCACTCACGCAGTGTTTCCATTGTCTTCAAATATGCTCATTTGCATGGAAGTCACGTCTAAAGCAGCCCACCTGCCGATGTGTGAGGTGAAAGACGCAACCACAGCGATGTGCTGATTCGCTCTTTGCCTTTTGCTGCAGTTCGCATACAGAACCCCCGAAAGACTGAAGGAGCGGACAGCAGAAATCACGCAGCCACTAAGTTACAAGCAAGTAAGGAAATGCAAGGCCGTGCACTTAAAGCAAAGTGTAAACAGTTGCGCAGGTGAATGAGTGCAGTGTTGAGTTACCAGCGACCTCTAACACACCTGAAGCCCTTTCAGCTGCGCACACATTGTGCTTCTACCTGCCCTCTCTAGGCTCCTATCCCTTCATTCACTCTCCGTCTTTATTGTTAAAGTCAATTCAGTGCCATTTGTTTCCATTTTACCTCAGTGCTGACTACACCTGATCTCCTGAATCCCTTTTAGTTCTTTTCTAAGTAAGAATGGTTTCACCCCGCTGGCAGAACAGAACATGCGTACAAGCCATCATTCAGCAGATTAAAGAAAGATTAACAAAATAGGGCAATAACCTGCTTTTGAATGTGTTTCTCAGTGGCGGCGGCAGCGCAGACCACACTCACTTGAAGGGGGGTGGAACCTCACAAGAACCAGGTGTGTCCAAGGGAAAGCAATAAAAGGCTATGAGCATTAGCAGCAGAGTTCGCTTTAGTAGTTTTGAGATGAGCTGCTACTTCCAGTTCTGCATTGAGGCTTATTTCCAGCTTTCTTTGGCACCGTTGTTTTGGTTCTTTTCACTATTTTGTGGTACCTACGCTGAGGGGCCATTTTTGTTGAATTACAGTGGTTGAGACCCCAAGCAGGTGCTAAGGAGCTGGACGAAGGAAGAGAGAGCTTGAAAACAAGCAACTCAAAGGCTCATGATGCACTGCTCAGGTAACAGGCATTCTGCACGGGTCACGACAGTCAGCCGTTATTTTCATACGTTCTTCTCACGCAGATCAAACAACAGCAGCGAAGCCTTAAAACAGTTTTCCCCCGTGGCCTTCCAATAATCTTCAGCTGAGCAGAATCCAACAGCAGCGACCGTATCGGACTCCAAAGAATTCCTTTACCCTCAGTCCATGGGGGCATTGTTTGTGGAATAAACCAGGTCTTATTAGAATTTCAATAGCCTGAAGCTTTCCTGGAGCGCCCAGCTTTCTCAGAAATGAGCTCATCTGCACCGTCTCCTGCTTGAGGGAGACAGCCGGTGCTGTGGAAGTTCCCCCCTGTAGTCTGACTTGCGGAAATTTTCCCTGGCAAACAATGATCTCAACAATGCCAAACACCAGTCCCTCATAAAATGGTTTGGCTCTAAACCAGGTAAATGGTCACACAAGGAAGCGCCTGAAAAATTTCCTAGAAAAACAGTCTGTATCGTGCAAGAAAACAGTGCCATTAGCCTCCTGCTACATGTAGGATCTGGAACATTCTGGCTTTGTCAGACTGGGGAAGGGTACTCAAACATTTTAATGGAAAGCCAAATTTAAGTGAAAATGCCTAACTTTCCTTTTTTCAAATGAACTTCACCGATGTTTTTTTTTTTTTTAGAGTATTTTGTGACTTGAATGACTAAGGGACCTAGAAAGACCCAATTCTCAACCAGGCCAAGAGTGTTGCCATCATCCCTTGTGGCATTGGTGTTAGAAGTGGGATAGGTCTGATCTAAGTGCTTGGCTGTTTCACACTCCACACCCCCAAAAGGAAAACTGAGTTAGTTTCCACGTAAGACAGCAGAGGGTTACCTGGGGGCACCATATGGGGTGCTTTATTGTGATTCTGGAAGCATTAATAAGAACCCACATCCTACTGGCTGTGTGTATGAGGTTATTGCTAAGTGTGAGACTATTTGCTGCCTGCTGTATTCTTAACCTGCTAGTAATATATTTTAGTCATTTATTTTAGAGGTTATCAGTAACATTTCCAGTTATTTGAGCAATTATTTGTGTAATTTCTGGTTAAATCCTCTTTCTTTTCATCGGAGTCTTGTCAGCAATGCAAAATTCCGATAAACAAAGCCAAGGTTTGCTGCAGAAGGAACCTGAAGCACTAAGTTGTGTTCTTCTTGGACACAGGAAACCAAATGGTTTCAGGTATTTGCTTCTGTGGCCCTCTGTGTGGTAATAAAAAAAGTTATTTGGGAGTGGTTGAGCTTTGACAGTAGGAGTTATTTTTGAGCTGGAATTTGCTTTTTTTTAAAGTCTGTATCTCATTGTGTAATGTAGGCATGAAAATAATAGTCACATGTCTTCAAATGTAGAAAATATTTTTTTTGTGATAACTCAGACCTTTCCGAGTTTCCACCTTCATACCCTTCCCATCCTTACCATGAGTCACCAACTTACCATTACAGTAGAAGCAGATAAGAGCAGACAATGAAGATGACTACTGTTTCCCAGAAACAAACAAGAGAAAAAAATCAGAGGTGGTAACTGTGGTGACAGAGGATCGGGGAGGATGCTGTTGTTTTACCCTTCTTTCATTTTGACAAATTAATTTTCCCCTTTCAAAGGCAGAATGATATTGAGCCCATGCTCGGCTGTCCTGAGCGCCACCCTGGAGAGAGGAAACGAAACGCTCCGTCATGAAAGGTGCAAACACGAAGAGGTGGCGCATCTTCCTGCTGCACACTCCTCCAAGCGTCTGTCTCTTCTGCTGTCGTGTATGTGATCGAGGTCTCGCTTCCGGAGTGTGCACTAGGCCTCGCTTTGTGTGTGTGAGCTCTGCTCTGCTTCCTGCCACTGAGCTCACAGACTCTGTTCTGCCACCACAACAGGGTCCTGTGGTGCAGCAGCAACAATAGGACCACTGCCTGCGCAGACACAGAGGACCAGAAGAATGAGAAAGAATATAAAATAAGACAATTTTGTGGCTTTCCTGCTTCAGGCTTAGGACAGGATGATGGCTCTCTTGAGTTTGACACTCCAGTCCATGTTGCTGGCATGTGAACTCTCCCCACCAGGTACACAAAGGTCTCACCTCTCTGTCTCAGTCCTACACATCGCCAACTACATGCTAATCTTTCAGTCCAAAGAAATATCTAACCAAACATCCTTCTTCTGCAGAACAACACATAACATTTAGTTCTGAATCTGTGTCAGTCTCGTAAGACAATTCCGGAAGCAAAATGGTCTGTGCACCTTCCCTCTGGTCCTGATGAGTTCTTGACCTAAGCTGTGAGGCCACTGATGCTCAAGGTTCCAGCAGTCCCAGGTTATCTCCAGGTGAACCACAGATCCGCATTCCCAGTCGGACGTCACGTTGCTTGGTCCAAGATCACGTTGTGGCTGCAGGCAGGAACATCAGTAAGCAGGAGGTGATTCTTTAGCTGCAGCCAAAAACAAAAGCAAAGCAACGCCTAAAGAAAAGAATCAGAATAAATGCACAGTGACAAAGCCATTGCTCTTCTCCTGTGTGTGTGTATGTGTGTGTTTATCAGAGCCATCTGTGGAAATGTGATGCCCAGGACCGCGACACACTTTACACACTACAGTATGTGCACCAGCACTCAGACCTGGCCATGGAGCTCCAGCTACATAAGCTGTTGAGAATGGTGGTGAGAAAAATTTTGTTCTCTTAACCTTTAAATTCTCCCCAAAGCAACATGGTGTTATCATGACCTGCACAACCGCAGACTCTGTAATGTGCCTTGCAAAGGAACGCACCTGTTCATTGCCAGCAGAAAGTTATGGGGAACTCTAAAGTTCACAAACCCACATGGACACCGTGTGTTGCTACAGTTTTAGACAATGTGTCATGTTTGCAGCATGAGAACATTTGAAGAACACAGGTTCAGCACCATGCTGGTGGCTCCTTCCTCCAGGGCTCCTGCTCTGCTGGCTTGACAGGGCAGTGGAGATCCCAGCGAGGCCTTGAGCAGGATGTGAGGGAGTCCCTCCTCGGTAGCAGGTTGCAGGGCTGCTCTGATGAAGCCCAACGTGCGCCATGGCACAGCTGTGCAGGCTGACACTCCAACGACAGGAAGCTCTTCTGTTCTTCTGTGTGGCTGTGGTGCGTCTGCGTGTGCCGCTGCGGGTGTGGAGAGGAGGGGTTGAGGCTCTGCGCTCCGCAGGCCAGAAACCTGCACCTACGAAGCCCAGGGACCAGAACTAGATGCTCACTGTGCTGCTCTGGGGCACAGCCTCTTCCTCTAGGCTATTTCTGCCTTTGCTTCCTACATCTTCTGCTGCATTTTTCAACCAAGCAACAGCCTCCCTGGCCATGGAGGGGTCAGTGTGGACCGCAGATCAGTAGAACCATCAACCACCTTCTGGACTACGCTCAGATTTAACAGGTAGGTGCTACATAAATGAAATCAGTTAGATGTGGTCAGGCAGGGCTGTGGATGTCAGGACAGCGGTTACTAGCGGTTGGCGTTGTGGTCACCAGAATCTGGTACTCTAGATGCGCTTTGTGAAATGCAAGTGTCCGCGGGACCCTGGAAAAGATCTCCAGCAGACAGCAGGGTGAGCTGGGATAAGGGATGATGGGCCAGACTGGGGGGTCCAACTGGAGTAGCAGGAGGCAGGGAAGCACTGGATGTTGTGAGGTGGTCATCTGGGAGCCGCCCAGACGGCAAAAAGCACCAAAGCGCATCGAGGCTGCTGAGCTGACATCGCATCCTGCGGCTGCAAATATCTTTAAAACTAGAACTACAACAAACTGATTTCAAAAAGTTAATAATGAAATGCTTTCTTACATCTATTAGTAATAAATGATTCACTAAGGTTTTCAAATACCAGCGTTTACCGTGTTACAGATGCCCAGTTCCGCTGCACGAGTGATCGGTAGTGTTTCCTACCAAATGTGCTAGTCGGCAGAAATGGCGTCGCATTTAGTTTTAATCACTTCCATCAGCTGCATCTGTCAAGAGAAATTCACACTCACACACCGGCTAAGGGTTATCTGTCCAGTTAGGACTTGGTGTGTTTTGTTGTACTTTACATGCAATACAGACAAATGACCGAAGCACAACAGCAAGTGCGTAAGAGAAGGTAAAAACCATCTTTAGAAAAGCAAAAACTTTGTGTTAATTACACCCCGTGTACCGCGGTATTACACTGTTTGCTGGAGCCAAACCAGGGAAAGAGGTCCAGGTCCACACAAAGGGGCTGAGTAAACAGATGACCCCAGAGGTCCCTTCATTCGCTGCTTTGCTTTTGGCTCGAAAAACACCGATCACGTCTGTTGGTACAACGGCAGGTCCTTCAACAGAGAACCGACACCAAGGCGTCTGTAGAACAAAAATGTGACAAATTTTCGGCAAATGCGAGACCTTTTTGTTCAAATGAATGTTGTTTTTTTAATATCTAATGTGTTCAATGGCGAAACGGAAAATGACGTTACTGTAAGCGAGGCCCAAAAGAGCGCTTATCTTAGTAATATATCATTTGAACGTTTGAAAATACAACTCTAAGAGCCAGTAGATGAAAATATCAAACATTTTTGGGACTAAATTTAATGACTTCTAATATTACTTTAAGAAAATTACATCAGAAAGTGTTCCCATGCAGCGAAAGTCCTGCAATACGTCAGGTAAACCTGCTCAGGTGTGCGGCACGATAACATCTTTCAGGTGTGATGAATTAAGCACTCATCTTAAGCATCGGTTGTGTGTGCAGTCGCGTCTTGCTTGCTGAGTCTCTGACCTCTCCGTGTTGCTCTTCTCAGTCCGAAGAGAAGCAGAGCCTCCGCTCGGTTTATTGGAACATCATGACGGTCTGGTGCCCCTCGCCTCACATTAATTCATTTTTCAGATGCGTTTCTCCAAAGCGGCACACAGCTCAGAGCAAACAAAAGTGCAGCCACTTGGCACAACAGCACTGTTTACCAGGGTACATTATACCAGTAATTTCTTTGAGCAGATGGAGTGAAGGGTTATGAAGCTGTCAGGAGTTCAGGAGAGAAATGGATGTCAAAGAGATGGGTTTGGGCAAGATTCAGCAGCTCTGAGGAGCAGGGAAGTTGATTCTACCACATCAGAGCCTGTTGCGAACCTACAGATTTTTTTTTACTTTGGACCTCTTACAAATGGAACCACTAAGAGGTCAAAGGTAGAGGAATGTAACAGTCTGGTTGGAGTGCTCAGGTTTGTTTTTGTCCCATTCACCGTTTTCAGAGTATTGAGCTTGATGCTGGCAGCTTGTGGAGACAGACAAGGAGGAGAGTTTATAGGAAAGTATCGCTGATCATCTTCAGCTGGTGGGCAGTGGAAGTATAAATGGAAGAGCAAAATAGCATCATAACTTTGTGCTCGAAGAGTGTTTTCTTGTGATGGCCAGAGTAGGTAGAAATTAGATCATCTGTGGTTTACAAGTCTCAAATAGATCTGCCCCCTTTGTGGTCACTTTTGTTGTTTCCGTCTGGTAGTTTGGTGGGTCAAAAGTGTGACCGGAGCCTTTACCTCTTTGTGACACGTGGAATGGTCCCAACAACCCGAAACCAAACCTTGGGGTAAATGTGAGGTCTTCATCAGAACTTTTGCTGTGGTGTGAGACCTCCTCAGACCCAACCCAGAGGACCACATAGTGCTGAAAGGCAAAACAAACAGCGATTCGCAGAGTCCCATGGAGTGAGGGGCCGACACGCATGACTTCACCGATTTCTAAGGAGGCTGAATGAACGAGAAGAGAGTTGGAAGAACAAGGCAAGAGGGGTCAGGTGGCCACGGGTTCCAGGAGCTTCATCCTGTTCTGCTGTCCTGGGGCCTCTTTAGTCCAAAGAAAAGACGAAACTATGAGTCACGAATCACAAAAGTGAAGCATCTGGAAATCTTCCAGCTGCGTTGGGGTAGATGTTAATGTAGACTGGTGTGGCTGTGGTGTGAGACCATCAGACAGGACCCCTCCAGTTCCTCAGCTCCCCTTATCTCTGTGTCACAAAATGGCGTCCCCTGCGAACTCCTCGTCCTCTGTCTTCTGCAGCCGGAGCTCGGCTGCCATTGGCCACTTGCTGTGCCGCTACCAGGAAGTACATGAATCACCAGCAGCTTGGAGGTTGGAGGAAAGCTGGTCTGCTCTGCTCATCTGTGTCAGCTCATCTCCTCCACCATTTTGCCTCTGGATCTACCATCCACATGTGCCACAGGTTCACATCTACACAGATGTCCACCTCTGCCCACTTCTTGTCCCTCATCTCCATCCCTGCTACTGTTAAACCTTTCACCTCCAACCCTGATCCTGTCCTCATCCTTAGCTTCCTCCCTGCCCTTGTTGTCCTCAACGTCCCAGGGCTCCGGGGTGGCAGGAGAACGGTTGCTAAAGGCCTTGGGTCCGGTTCCCGCTCCCCGCTATGCTATCCTTTTTTTCCCTTAACTGATACAGTAAAAATTACTGTGCTGTGTAAATGGGTCCATCAATGTAAGTAGCTGAACAGCGTGAGTCATTTTGGAGAAAAATGTCAGATAAATGTATAAAAAAATAATAATAGCGAACATGCACTGATGTTTCTGCTGGTCGGCTGTGACTCCAGTGAGAATTTACACCGGCTCCCATGGCACAGAATCACAGCGATGAAACCAAGTGAGTTTGAAAGAAGCCCGTGAGACCTTTTTGAAATAAGATTTGAGGCGCAGCAGTGGCTGACTGGAAGGTGATGTTGTCACTGGTGTGAAGAGTGAGCTGAGGGGCACCCTCTTCTCCTTCCTCACCGATGTTCACAAAGACTTGAGAAAATGGTGGAGAACAATCGTAGTAGAAAATGCGATGTGACTCTCGCACGGTCTCGGTGACAGTGTTGTTCATGCCTGACAGCGGCGGCAAATATCACTGCACCATCTTACCAGCTTCGGTTCTGTCGCTCCTGCAGCCCGGAGGCTTTGCCTACAGCAGGTATCTTACTGACTACTGCCACAAAGGGTTCGTGCACAGTTTCTCATTTTTTCTTGCAGTGTAGAGCTTCTACTGTAATTTAACTTGTTTTACACTCTTTACTTCCATTCCTCTCGTATGTGTACAGAAGGTGTGGTATTATTAGCTGCACAGTAAGTGGGTTGTTCGCCACGTGAAGTGTTTGTTTATGAAACAGACAAGTCCTGACCTGGAACAGAAACCTCTGGAGGAGATCAAATAAATCCTTTTAAAACCCACATTGTTTAGGAAATGGGCTCAACGGGCCCTTTAAACCCTCTCAAGCGGAATTGATTCGCGGTCCTTTGCAGTCCGTTTGTCTGCTTTGCCAAACACGGTCTTGCCGTGCGACAGCAGGAACGCGCCGGTGTTGGCGGCAACATTGGCATCAGGCAAGACGCTGCTGGAACGCAGTCACCCCAGGGGGTTTGGAGAGACCCCCCTGTCAGCAGATGCTGAGGAGGAGGGAGGAATCTGTACAGAAGCACCGTCCTGCAGACACACACGAAAAGCACAGTTATACACACTACATAAGGAAATGTGCACAAATTTAAAGGCGTTTCCACATTTTATTTGTATGTGAATATCCAGCACGTAAAATATTAATATGTGCTTTTACACATACAGTGAAGACTGTGAGGATGAAAGTGTTGCAAATCCAACAACAAACACTGAATATAGAGTAGAAAGTGAAAAGTGTTGCCGACTGACTTCCAGCATCTGCACTGTTTGCCTCTTTCACGTTTTTCTGAGGAGTTGATGCTCATCCTGCGGTCCCTTCACCACGCTTGTGACGTGCCGCTCTGTCTCAGCAGGCAGGATGGGGTGCAACTGCAGCTCCGATTACTATGACGATGACTGGATCGAAAACCTGGATGTGTGCGAGCACTGCAACTGCCCGCTGCCGCTGCAGAACTCCAACCAGGTGAGGCCCGCCGCTGTGCTCTGGCCAGGTACCAGGTGGAGGTTTGAAGGGGGGCCTACGCTGTACTCTCACAGAAACATGAGAGCCTTGAAGAAGTTGCCACCCATGAGCAGATGCAACCGGTTCCTGCGTGCAGGAAAGGGACCCAGCAGAGTATTTTTAGACCGACCTCACCGGGGTGCTCCAGTTTAGCGGAAGCAATGTTGTCTGGATCTCCGCAGCTGCCAGTGGCCCCGCATGGTGCACCTGGGCTCACAGCTGGGGGTCTTACCTGTGGAGCTGCTCGCAGGGCTGAAGGAGGCCAGCACGCGTAGCACAGCTCCACCAGAGCGAGATGAATGATGGGGGACAAGCAGTGAGGTAACGTGCAGGCAGGCTCCACTCGACCATCTTTGGAACCCGGTGGTACTTCAGCAGACAGCATCCAACTATAGACATTTAGGTGCATTAAAGATACAGTAAAAATTAGTGAGAACGCGAACTTAAAAATTAAAATTTTAAAATCCTTCAGCTGAAGTTTACATGCTCATATGCCAGTTTTATCTGGTTTTACATTAAAGCAGTTTTGGGCCTGCATCTCCAGCTTTTACTTGGAAAGCTTGGGTTCTGTCCTGAAGGGGGCGCCCACCAGGCCCGCTCACGGTTGGAGCTGTGTGCCTCCTCCTGCGTGCAACTACCAGAACAAGGACTGTGCATCTCGAACCCTGATCCCGTCGTGTGTGCCATCCACCAGTGGGGGAAATACAGCAGCTCCGCTATCTTTCAGAGTGAGTTTGCACCAAACTAGGTTGCTGAAGCAGCACCAGCGGTTCATGGTCGATCCCCTGCGGGGTGTTGCTGCCACCAAAACCATCGGTGCAAATTGATGAAGGCGCCATGATGCCTCACAGAGGGGTCGCCTTGTGAAAAACACACGTTTGGCCAGTTTGTGTCAGAGTTGCCCCTGGAGATGGGATGATGGAGAGAATTACTCCTCAGTTCCTCGTAGTGGCGCTCCATCATCACCCCTGCCACAGGGGTCTGTGAAACGGCTGCAGTGGGTAACTTGCTCTACCCAGGGTTTTGTTCTCTCTTTTCGACAGCGGCACCTGAGCCACTTCCTGCTCAGTAAAGGAGCTGGGTGTTTGCTGCAAGCAGCTGCTCTTCATGGCTTCCTGTTCATGTCTGTGTCTCTGCAGCATTACTAACAAACCTGTCGTTTCAGTACACAGACAACTTGATCCCGTATTCGAACCAAACTCCGCCACTGTCCCCCCTGCCCGGTAAGTTCTCCTCTGTGTGTGTGTATGTGAGAGAGAGAGACACAATACCACAGAGAATTTGTCTATAGCAAGTCTGATATTTCCAACGTGTGTCTTCCTTCTGGAATATTCGCGTTTTCCCCTGAGCCTCTCTTCCTCCATTTCAGATAACCTGGTCATCGCCTTGTACAGCTATGAGCCTGATCACAGCGATGACCTGGCCTTTCAGAAAGGAGACAAACTCAAAATCCTCAACACGTGAGTGTCAGCCGGGTCCTAGCGGTCGTAATGCGGGTCAAGACCCGCACCTGAGGCCGTAAAGGTGTTGATAATGCCGACTGGACTGCGCTGATGCTGCTCAGCTGCTGCCTTCCTGCTCTTCCAGAGATGACCCTGAGTGGTACATGGCTGAGTCGCTGGCCACTGGGCAGAGGGGCTTCATCCCGTTCAACTTTGTGGCCAAGCTGGACTCCATAGAGACTGAGGCGTGAGTGACACACAAGCTGGGGGGGGTGTCTAGGGGAAAATATCACTTTCGTTTTCATTAAAAAAAAAATTGTTATTTTAAAAGCTTAGCCAGTGAGTCCCATTCCATATCAAGAGTTTCAGCTCATATTATTAATTTTAAATATTAAAAGAAAAGTGACAATTCAGCCATTGCAAACAGATGTTGCGCAGAGCCGATGCACTCTTCTGCGGTGATGTCACCCTGGCGCTCACTTGCGATCCCCTGCCTCAAGGCCGCTAGGCGGTTAACGCTCCCTCCGTGTCCCGCAGGTGGTTCTTCAAGAATCTGTCTCGAAATGATGCCATGCGGCAGCTCCTGGCCCCTGGAAACGCGCCAGGGTCCTTCCTCATCCGAGAGAGTGAGACCAGTAAAGGTACCGTGTCCTCGGGTAACCTCCGCCAGACTGTGTGTCGGCGCTGGTAGGAGACTGTCTGATTTACCGGCCGTGCTGGTGCGGAATGGCTTTGCTAGGTCCTCTCTTGCGTGTGAGGGACATGATAAAGGGATGCATAGGGACACTTTTTACACCGCGTAGCTGGATCCTTCCCAACGACTTGTTGTGACACTTTTTAAGACTCCGTGCGATCGATCCTTTAGTCTCCCGATAGTTCCTGTGCTGCGTGTCCCTTGCTGTTGCTATGCTGTGTGGGGTGTAACTGTCTTCACCGGCCATTTTGGACCTCATCTTTCCTCTTCTTCACCCCTCTAGGCTCCTACTCCTTGTCTGTGCGGGACCTGGACCCCGAATGCGGTGACACAGTCAAGCACTACAAGATCCGAAATATGGACAACGGTGGCTATTACATTGCCCCCCGGATTGCTTTCAGCACCCTCTCAGACCTGGTGCAGCATTACTCTCGTAAGCAACCTTCGACCCCCCAAATACTAAAGTGGTTTCTTAAGCTTTTCCGCTACATTTGAAACCGCATTTTCTTCTACAGCGAGACGAAGAACGTCAGATGTGTTTATGGGCCGAATCATTCAACAATGAACACCGAAAGGGAGTTTGTGGAGACGATTAAACTTCGATTTTACTTACTTTTTATTTTACGTTTATTTCATCTTATTAACTTTTATTGTGACTTGGTGGCCCCTGGGTCTGAAGCTGCTGTTGTACAGATGATTTTAACATTAATGAACACCAGTGTCCACGTAACGGTGGAAAACTAAGCCCTTTCTGTCCAGTTTGTGCTCACTTTATCTTCAGCGCGTTCACATTTTGTTCACTTTCTGTTCACTGTGCGGTCACGTCATGCTCACGGCACTGAACAGATGTGTTCTTCTGACCCTTTGTTCTCTTGCTGGAGAAGTGCATTTTGCTAAGAAGTGAACCAAATCTGCTTTTCACACGAGTCTGACAACCGGGGAAGTCAAAGGAGTCGATCGGTTCGCTCTACTGTGGGTTTTCTTGCCTGCTGCTTGAGGAGGATGTGGGAGACATGGCACAAAAATTTGGTTTTGTCTTTAAATTGTCTGCAGACTTTTCACAGGTTTGCCGATTTCTTCTCGGTCCTCCACTTCCTCCTTAAGTGACGTCCACATTCTGACGTCGACGGTCCCCCAGTGGCCGTGTGTCCTGACTGGTCTGCATTCATCGGCGTGACCTGATCTTTGTCTCCTGTTTCACCACTTTATGTCTCTCCGTGTCTTCACAGGGGAGGCGGACGGCCTGTGCTCTCGGCTCCTGAAGCCCTGTCAGACACGCATGCCCCAGAAGCCCTGGTGGCAGGACGAGTGGGAGATCCCTCGCGAGTCCCTGAAACTGGAGCGTCGCCTTGGCGCAGGGCAGTTCGGGGAGGTGTGGATGGGTGAGTCTGCTGGGGGCAGGGCATTTTGGGGAGATAGGGACGAGTGAACCCTGGAAAGAACAGAGCCAAACTTGTCCATGAGTCGTAATTTTGTAGACAGTCACAGCACATCATCGTGAGGAATCTTTCCAGGAAGTCTTGTTACCTCCAGTATACAAGAACCCTGGAGTCCCTCCCACCTGTTGGGTCATGTTCTACCTCCAACGTACCTCCTTGAGGCCAGGCTTGTTCCAACAGACAATTTCCCGGGATAGATGAAAACATTTAGTTCAGAAGAGTCAGTAATTTATTCACTTTTCCACAGAGGTTTACCCTTTTGTACAGCAGGGTAATTTTTAACTCTTAGTCCAAGGTAAGAGCCTTGATAAAGCAGCAGGCGGGGGATTCGAACCCAACTTCTTCTATTCTAACCAATCCCATCACCTGCTCCGCATAACGGTTCAGTTGAAAAGGAGCTTACATAGCTTTAGAGTCCTGTACCTCACTGTGTCCCACAGCAGCTCTGGTTTACTGCACACCTGTGTTACAGGTCCAACAGCAGGTGATCCTCAGAGATCAGAGTGTTATAATGCAGCAGCAGAACAAAAACCCACAGACCTCCTTAATGTGCAGTGGACGCTTGAGGACCAGCAGTGTGACAGCACCGGGGCAACATTGTCACCGTGTCACAATGAGGACCAGAGGACACACTGGCCTGAGGACTGTGCTTATGATTTAATATAATGACAGTTATTACGGATGAGAGTCATAATAGCACCTATAAGAATGAGTACATAAAACAAGAGAGTTCTGATCTTATCAGGCCCCAAAGCGGCGCAGGGGTGATGGACGGCCGTGTTTTTCGTGTCTCAGACGCCTGCTGATCATCCATCTCCGAAACCAGAACAATGGAACACTGACATCCCTTCATGTATCAGGGCTAAAAATAAGAGTGGGAGCAGCAGCCACCTCCGGACTGCTTGTCTTCAGGGCTTCCTGTTCATCATCGCCCTGGCCAAGTGCTTGTTGGATGGTCCTGGGCTGTGTCCTTCAGGACGTCCTCAGAGCTTATTTGTGAGATGGGAAGGTGCTGAACAACCCTCTTCTCCAAAACTTAAAGACCTGTCTCCTTCCCCTCATAATTCTAGGTGAAATTATGTAAACAGGTGGTCATATCGTCCAGCAAGCTTCCTCTCATCTGCTCAGACCGCCCAGGTTTTTTCCCCAGTTATGGCTGACAAACCTCCTCTTACCAATGGTCAGAAGGAAACCATTAACAACTGGTCTGTGACCAACAGCAATTACCTGTGTGTAGTCTGTGTAAGTGTACATGTTCTCCATGGTTACAGGGCTGTATAGCCAGCGCAAGGTGGCCATCAAAAGCCTGAAGGCAGGAACCATGTCACCCGGCGCCTTCCTGGCTGAGGCCAACCTCATGAAGAACCTGCAGCACCCACGCCTGGTGCGCCTTTACGCTGTGGTGACACAAGAGCCCATCTACATCATCACAGAGTACATGGAGAACGGTGAGTGTTCCTGGGGGGGCACGTTCACTGCTACATGTTATACCGTGTTGCAGGGACTGATACTGTGGTATGGGGAGGGGTACAGGAGTCAGCAAGGTTGTAACTACAGTAAAGTAAACCAGCAGGCAGAGGTCAACCAGAAACTCCAGGCTGGAAGAATGGTGCAAATATGAACCTCTGTGGGTCCAAGCATCAGTCTCTGTCCAGCCCTCTTGAACACTTTAATGTTTTCAGATGCAGGAGTCCACCTGTCCACCTGCCTACCTGTCCACCTGTCCACAACTGTGTTCCCCCTATGCATGGCTGCTTAGCTACGCTACACTCCCTACATTGGCTGTTCCCTCTCTGGGGCTCCTGCCCACCTCTGCCTGTGATTCTATTTTGTGGCAGGAGTGTGTGGCTCCACCTCAGTGACCTCTATGGACTTTTTGTTCCCTCTCCTTTTCTGGGAGACAAAGGTGCTGAAACAACAAGGCGTGTCGCACGATCCCGAGCACAACCTTGACTTGGCTGCATTCGACTTTAAAGCGCAGCCTTGCTTCCTGGAGCCCTGGCTCTGCTTCCCCAGGCCGTTTCCTGCCAGCTCCCTCCAGCCTGTGCTGAGGAGAACAGCATGTGCCCCTAAATATAGCCCCCCCACAGGGGCACAGCAGATCTGAACAGACCCCCAACACACACACACACACACACACACACACACACAGCCAATGCACTGCATGCTGGGTTTGCTTCCAGACTGACGCTGCTTCTGTCATTGCAGGAAGTTTGGTGGACTTCCTCAAGACGCCTGCAGGAGCCAAGCTGACCATCAACACCCTCATCGACATGGCTGCCCAGGCAAGTCGGCTTATTGAGCTTCTGTCCCGCTCTCTGTCTTCCTTTCCATGTCCCTCCGTCTCTGTCACTGTTTCTCAGCCCCTGTTGGGCCATGGAGAGAAGGTCCACCACCAGCACCTCCTAAAGTGACAACCCGCTGCATGTTAGTGAGCAGGGGGTTCGAATCACCTTGGAGACACCTAAGCTGTCCACTGCCATGGTAACGGGTGGCCAGCACCTGGAATAACAGAGCTCTGCTCACACAGAGGTGTGTCCTCCTGCCATCGGCTCTGTCTGACAAACTTCAGGACCAAGAGTCCCATCCCCATTATCCCAGGGTGTTGCTGCTCACCCCTTCTGCCAGGGACATAAACACACCACCCACAGTCTACACATCTGCAGCCTCTCCGCAGCACCAGAGCTGTACCTTCAAGTGTGGGACAACACAGAGAAAAACAGAGTGTCAGTGTAGAATGTGTGTCTGCATGAGACTACACACCTTCCTGCCTGTGGCTTTCATTTTGACACGCGTGTGCCTGTGTGTGTATGCATGCGTGCAGCATGGTGCAGCTTGTATAGTGGGAACCGTCACTGTTTGAAAAATCTCAAATGTGGTAAGAAACATGGAGCCACACTCCCACGATTCCTCACTCCCAATGCAGGTCAGGGATTCGAGAACTCTATCTTGTGTGTGTGTGTGTGTGGGGGGGGCATGGCTCCTCCATCTGACCAGCACTGTGAATCATATGACCACCAGGACATACAGGAGTCATGATCTTTTGCTAAGTGGAGACGACCCCCTCAGAAGACGCCCTATGACAAGTGGAGACACAGGAGGCCTCCAGTGTCTTTGAGCTCCACGGTGGCAAACAACAGTCCAACTGTTTCATTTATCTGCCACTTTTCCTCAAAGCAGCTTACAGCATTAATCTACTTACACTAATTTACCCATTTATATGGCTGAGTAATTCAGGGTAAGGACCTTGATCAAGGGTACGGCAGCAGGAGGTGGGGTTCAAACCTGGGTTATTGTACAATGCACAAGGTGACAATTGTAACCACTACGCCACCTGGCTGCCGCAGGTACAGAGTTGCAGTAACAGAGGGGCCTTTGCCTCTGGGTGACCCTGGGGCTGAGAGGGATGCAGGATGGGATGGGCCATCCCGTCTGGGGTTCAGGTGCTGATGTTAACCTTGCCAGATCCAGGGTGTGGCAGCAAAAGAGGAAGCAGTGGAGGCCACCACCCCCTCAAAGGCCTGGCTCTAAACTCCAGCTTGCTGTGTCTCTCCCTGCAGGTGGCTGAGGGAATGGCCTTCATAGAGCAGAAGAACTACATACACCGAGACCTGCGTGCGGCAAACATCCTGGTCTCCGAGGAGCTCATCTGCAAGATTGCCGATTTTGGACTCGCCCGGGTGATCGAGGACAATGAATACACAGCCAGAGAAGGTATGAGTATCTCCACGCCTCTTTCTACGCCTCTGCACAACACAGGTTTACCGGCTGCCCATCTTAAAGTAGCAACTGCGACCAAAAGCCCGTCTGTTTACGTCTCCCAATCTGAAAATAAGCAAAAGCTTAGTAGCAGGACCGCTCATTGATTTTTTGGTCAAGTGCTATAAAACCCTTAGCTGTAGCTATAATCATAAGACTTAATATTTTAATGTGTTTATTAGCGCTAAACAGTTGGTGAGCTGGAATGCATTTAAGCTTTAAATCCTGCTTAAGGGTCTGGCTGCTGTGGGATTTTTAGTCCCACACTTGTGGGTCATGGCAGCTGGTTTGGGTCTAACCTTCAGAGCAGGTGTGAAAATGCTTTGACCGCATTCTTGGCTGGAGATCTGGCCTGTCAGTCATGAGTTCCCTGGATGCCTGAAAGACGGGGTGTCATTCTTGGGAAACAGGATGTGAGTGATGACGAAGGGCGTACAGGTGTGCACAGGTAACAAAGAGCCGCTTAAAAGCCGCATATTGTGTTGGATTACTGTGTACCTGCGGGGCTGGTTGGCTCAGCTGGTTAGCATGCGGCACCAATGTTGCAGGTCTGAGCCACATAAATCTGAATATGGAGAAAAGAATCTTTTGTTCTTCATGTAGACCAACCTTTAGGACCATTGGGGTAAATCGTTATACTGTGATTCATTTTACAACAATAAAAACACAGTTGACAGGAGGGGTTGTGACACACCTGGATTCAGCCAAAAAATCCTTCTTAGCTTCGTCTTTTCAAACCACCATCATATGATCATTTCTTTTCAACCCTGGTACCCTCTTTCTGCCTGGCATGCAGGGTGGATCCCCCCCCTCCTGGTGCGCCACTGGTTGTTAGTATGGAGACTAAAGCAGTCTAGAAATAGGGCCTAAACAGATAGGCTCAGGCCTAACTGGGGGGGTCCTGTGTTCCGAGGGTGAGAAAGTTACAGCAATTTCACGGTGGAACTTCTTCTTCCACCACTTGAACCAGGAGCTCAGTTCAGTTCTGGTCTCCACAAAGCAGAAAGGAAGTGAAGTGCAGGTGGGACTGTTTCTCAGCACCACCTGTGTGCAGAAGAGGGGCCCGCTGGGTGTGTTGTGCACGATGCTGCACCCCGGCTGCCACAGGAAGACGAGCGAAAGCGTGCAAAGCGTCTCACTGCAAGAGCAAGCCTAGAACCCTCGGCCATGACACCCGCCTCCCCGGGTGGCTCACGCTGCAGAAATCTACTCAACAAAATGTAGTGTCATGTATAAAAATGTCCCAAGTAGCAGGAAGCTGTACAAGTATTACAGTATTGGTACAGGAAAATATAAATAAATACTCATGTACTGCAGCTAAAGTGGTTCAAATTAAAGTTGAAAAGTAACAGCAAGGAGGGGTAGAAGCACGTTTTTATCTTTGTAAATGGGTTAAGTATCCGTGCCAAAAATAACGGTGAAAGAAATGTCTCCACATTTTTACTTAGCAAAGAGCTAAATGTACTGAATTACTGCCCACTTCTGCTTAACACCCGGCCTGAAGCGTCACTCTGGTTCCGTTTCCTTCATGCAGCTTCTTCGAGGCTCTTTATATGGAGCCCGTGACCACGGTAATCGTCCTCCTGGCTCGTCCTCCTGGTTCTGCTGTGAAGGTGCAGCTCTGTTGTTGTTTGTGCAAACTGTGCTTTCTGTTTGGCTTCCATGGATTTCAGGAAACTGAGGGATTGTCTTGGGCTTGGAGAAGCGGGAGGCATTGGACTCTACCAAGGGTCCATCTTGCTTGCTTCCCTTGTTCTCTGGTGTCCTGCAGCACCATCTACTGCCCAAGCTGGGTCAACTTTTACACCCCCGTAACACTCCTGCAGGATTTCACATGTTTATGCGCCCAAGTTAATTCTTTACACACCTTGTGGACTTGTGGAGTGATCGGGAGTAGCAGGTAGGTCCTCATCTGTGTCTCTGTCCTCAGGCGCCAAGTTTCCCATTAAGTGGACCGCCCCCGAAGCCATCAACTACGGCACCTTCTCCATCAAGTCGGACGTGTGGTCCTTTGGGATCCTGCTGACTGAGATCGTGACGTATGGTCGCATCCCATATCCAGGTACCCCATGACCTCGTGGCCTTTGTCTGCTTAATTCCCAGGGCGCTGAGGTTCCAGATAGTGTTTGTGCACCTCCTTTTGTGTGAGTTTATGCAGTTAAACTGGGAAAAAATGGGTTGTTGCTGAGACCCGCAAGAACCCTACCGAAGATGTAAAAGGCACAAAAAATCCACTATGGTGGGGATGAGGATGGAGAGGGTGATTAGTGCTCAGGAGCACAGCTACGCCCCAGCAATGAGACTTCACTTTGTCTGTCTTTCTCACTGCCAGGCATGACCAATCCAGAGGTTATCCAGAACCTGGAGAGGGGATACCGCATGCCCCAACCGGACAACTGCCCCGAGGAGCTGTACAGCATCATGAACCAGTGCTGGCAGGAGGCCCCCGAGAGCAGACCCACCTTTGAGTACCTGAGGAGCGTATTGGAGGACTTCTTCACCGCCACAGAGCAGCAGTACCAGACCCAACCTTGCTGAGTCTGACCTGCATGCGGACTGACAGATGGATGGACAGACAGACACAAACAGAGCAAAAACCACAACCAACGCAGCTATGCTACTTCTGAGAAGAGAGGAATAAAGAGAAAGGCAGAGGAATGGAAAAGATGAGCTGTAGACATGAACCCCTGTCCCTGCTGACCCCCCCCCCCCCAAATGTGTCCAGTTATCTGTGGGTGTGAATGTGCTCCTCACAGCATTTGCAAAGGGCTGGACATCTGGCTGGAGAGGTGCCTCTGGGTCCCACCTGAAACCCAACCCCACTCACATACAGCTCATGGATCACAGGGAAACACTCTTCTTACAGCTACACTCATTCTTTTATAATAACTGCTCATTTATGTACTTTTAGTGCTTTTTTCCCCTGGGATTTTGAAAAAAATTATATATACTACTATATATATTGTACTGTTGTCCTGAGCTTTTCCATTACAGTGAGTTGTGTTATTTTCAAACGCGTGAGCTGATCATTATAAAATAAACACATTTCCTATAAATCGCTGGTTCTTTTCCGCAAAAGCACACGGTGCAGCTTGAAGGCTGTTGGTTCAAGTCTTCAGACAGAGAAATCAGCAGAAATGCTGGGAAAGTTTAGAGTTAAAACTTGAATCTGACTTTAAGGTGGAGAAACGCTGGTTGGAAGTGTTTAAGTAAATATTTGCGGTAGTGGTTACAACTTTACTGCAACTATTACACTCTCTCAGTCTCTGTTTCATAAAGTGCTTGACCATGTCAGGGTCACGGTGGTCCAGGGCCTATCCTACGAGCATTGGGCACTAGACTGGACTCTACCCTGGATGGGACACCCGTCCCTTACGAACCAGCCACACACCTTTACACACAATCATGAACCGTGGTCTTCATCTAAGGTTGTGAATTAGTGCTGTGGACTCGAGTGAAAAACTACTGGACGTGAAGAAATCCCTGGTGGATTAAATCCAGCGTACAAGTGTGTATTCTTTGTGTGTTTGCTTAGTGTGTTTGTCACTATGGTACTGTGTGTGCACTGCTTTAAAAGTGTAACAGGAGCTGCTGTACAGCAAAATCACTTCAGGTGCAGAAGCTGAACCTCACACTGGGTGGCAGCAGAAACATGGAGATGCGTTGGTGTCCCGTATAGGGTCTGTACCCCTCCTAGGCTGGTGCCCAGCAACCCTGGGATGGAGGGTGCTGCACTGTGACCCTGATGAGGACAAGAGGTTGACAGAAGTCAGTGACAGTCAGTGGCAGTAACTGCTGGTCCAAAGCAGAGAACCAGAGGACTGGAGCTGAGCACAGATGCGGAGGCCATGAGGTAGAAAACACCATTACAAGGCAATCACACACACACACACACACACACACACACACACACAAAGGACAATTGTCTCTAAATCCTTTACCTTTATTCCTTTATACAAGTTTCCTCTAAATATGACTTACAGTGGCAACCTATTTGCAGTGTTACTGTACTCTACTGTACTGCACTGCTGTACTGTTGAGTGATTTTAAGGGGACCAAATGTATTTGTGGATGAACTCATGGTTGCATTGATGTCAATATTCATGTTTTTATGGACCTGACTCCAACACACTGTACTGGTGTATTACCTCCTTGTGGTGGGAGGGGCCCTAGCTTCATTTAACACACAAAAACAGGGCCAGTTCAAAAAAAGGAGAATAAACCTACAGACCAGTGACCTCAACTAAAACTGGCAACCAAGTCAGAACATGAAAACCATTCAGGCTGAAGCTAAAGCCTGGTCCTCTACATTCCTCTTCAGTTACAACTCATCCAACTTGTATCATAACTATGATGGAGTGTGACACACACACACACACACACACACACACACACACACACACACACACAACCAGTCTATGTGAAACTTATCATTGGACTATAAATGGAGGGAATTGAAGAGCACAGAGCCAATGACCACAGTGACCTCACCTGATAGGTGGATCTGTGAACCCTCTGCGGTGGTAGGTGGTGGGATACCTCTGCTGTTCATGAGGGGAAAGGAATGCTCAGTGAGGGGCAGCAGCTCGACATGGAAGACACTCATCACCAGGAAGCGATGGAGATGGATTGGCCATGTCTTGAGGATGGAATCTGACTCCATAAAAAAAGTGGCCCTCTACTGGACTCCAGAGGGCAAGATGAAGCACGGCTGACCAAAGTAGACATGGAGAACAGTAGGTGAAAAGAAAACTTCAATTACACCTGGACATCCTGTACGAAGTTGGCCAAGGATAGACAAGTGGGAATCCTTCGTTGCTGCCCAATGCGCCAGTGGCAATACAGGCAACGATGATCATAACTCGGGTAAAAATGCAAGATTTTGTCACCTTTTCTGTACTTCTTATGACAACAGCTACTGAAGACTATAACCTTTTACTGTGTATTTTACACCGGTGTGTATTTAACATTAATTTAACAGGGATGCTCGGTGAGGGGCAGCAGCTCCTCACCAGCACAGTTCACATCTGTCTCATCTCTCCTGAGGCCATGAAGAAGTTCTAGGTGAAGGTAAAGGTTTTCCACCCGTGCAACACCTGGCTCAGCAGATCTCGACCACGTTAACCTCAACTATGTGACCCATGGCAGCTGCCTACTTTACCCTGGTAAATACTTACCATGGGCCTTAGACTCAAAACAGTTGGCTACAAATTCAAGGGGGAAAAAGCTCCATGAGAGAAAAGCCACATCCCTGGGAAGACCCATGGGGACCCAGCAGCAAAGGCCTAGACAGCACACTGGGCTCTGCCTTCCTGGCCTCCCAGAAAGACCCCCAGCAAGAAAGGAAATTGTAGCAAAGAGGTGAGGAAAATACCTCCTTCGGCCTGTTGTGATGAATGAAGAGCAAGGAGATGTGAAGATGGTGAGCCCCCCCCACCTCCCATGAAGACACAGCTCACACAGCACAGGGGAGATTCAACATTTATTTACCCTCAGAACGGTACAGTAAAACCATCAACATCTGTAAACGCTAGCAAAATAAAACCAAAAACTGGCGAAAATGTATTTACAGACATAATGCAGATAAAAGGCTCACATTTCATACAACATCTGGTCTTAGAACTGAATGTGAAAATGGACTGAAAGCTCAAAACATTTTGTGTTCTTGCCAAAGAAAAGTAATCACTTGTAAACAAACAAAGACTACGCGTTTTCTCTCGTCTTTAGAACGTTTCTGTCTATACAGCGGAGTAGTAGTCGTGGGGGGGGTAGCGAGGGGGTTGACAATTCTACACGCTCAACACCTTTGTCCTCTTTAACAGTCATTGCATTTGGAGGATGCTGGCGTGCTGCCGTTGCCTAGGAGACGCTCGGCGCTGCAGGGCCGCCATGCCCAACCATGGCGTTTTTGCTGTCCGGGAAAGAGGTCCAGGTGTGGACGCACAGCGGGGTGTCCCGCAAGGGGCGCTGTGTCCGGAACGTTGCCAAGGCAGTGAACTGGTGGTTGAATCGGCAATGTGATTTTTTTTTTAAGCATTTGACTTTTTTAAGAACGTGGCACAAGAAGTCTTTCATATATTTATGTATATATAGAATTTGTTTCTGTTCTGGAAAAGCAGTTCCGAGCGAGTCCTCCGCACCGCCATCACTCCTCCTGGGGGTCGGAGGGTGTGGCTGCGGGCCCATCAGCAGGGGCAGCCGGCTCCGTGGCGCTCTGCTCCACCTCCTCGGTGGGAGGGGCCTCCTGGTCAGCCGCTTTGGCCTCCTCGGGGGCAACCGGGGAAGCGGCCTCCGCCGGCGACTCGGCCTGTTCCGGCGCCGCCTCCTTCTTCTCTTCCTCCTCGGTCGCTTCGGCGACCGGCCCGTTTTCCTCAGCAACAGGCGACGCTGCCTCATCCTTCGCCTTCTTGTTCTTCTTCAGCGAGAGGCCCTTGAACTTGAACGAGTTCTTCAGGGAGAACTTCTTCTTCTTCTTGGTGACCTCCTTGCCGTCGCTGGTCTCTGCCTTGGCGGCCTCCCCCTCTGCAGGAGGCGCTGGCTCGATGGCGTCGCCTGCCCCCGTCTCAGCCTCCTTCGGCGCCTCCGCGGAGCCGTTCCCGTTGGCGGCCACCGTTGCGTCTCCATCCCCTTTGGCCGAGACGTCGCCGTTGGTCTTCACGTGGCCGTTCTCCTGCGGAAACACGAGGGGGCGAGGCCGTTACAGCAGTCCGCGCCGTGTTTATTCAAGCGCATTTATGTCCATGCCAGCAGAAGGATTGTTGGGGGGTGGTGGTGGTGGGGGGGCTGTTGTTTATTTGCGGACTAAACGCACTCCACCCCCCCACCATACGCGCGCACCCACGCACCCTGGAATAGCAGCGTTACTACTAAGAGCTTCGTGCAGTTCGGCGTTCGGCCGATAGGGGGCAGCACGACTCCGTGTGGAGAGACCCAGGCGCGCCGCCTCCAAACAAAGAGCCACGAGAACGACGGGGGGGGGGGACGCGTCCCTCGGCGCGCGCTCACCGTCACGGCGCGACACCGCTGCTCTCGAACCTGAGACGCCCCCCCCCCCCAAGGGAAGGCGAGCGCGACCCCACACGGTCGTCGCGTGCCACCCGGTCCCCGCTGCACGTGGGGTCCCAGAGCAACAAGCGCGCGCGCGCGCGCACACGGTCCCGATTGCGATCGTAATCATCATTATCACTGCAATTATTATTAATAATAACAATAATACTAATAAATGAGCCGCCGATGCTACTGAAACGGACGCAACGAGCCCCCCCCTTTGCACGAGACGCGCGACGCAGGTCTGCCTCCAGCGCGTGCTCGTCCGACACTCGCACGACCAGACGACGAGCCCCCCCCCCCCTCCCCATCCCATCCTCCTTGAGCCCGCGAAGGAGTTCGCACCCGGGACCGGAGGAGTTCACGGCGCGACGCTCATCAGGTGCCCCCCCTCCCCCCCAGCGGACACTCACCTGTCCGTTGGTTTTGGCCACAGCCGGATCGGCGACTCCGCCCTTGGACACCTGGGAGCCCATGGCTGTAAGGTCCGCGCAGCGACACAACCGCTAAGTTCTTTTCAGAAGGTGGTCCCGCACCGGGAGGGAATCCTTCGGTGTCCCCTGCTGTCCTCTCGCGGTGCCCGTCCGTCCGTGACCCTTGTCCCTGTCCCCGTCTGCGTCCGCGTGCTGGTCGCTCGGATCCGATCCCTCCCTCGCGCCTCGATGACTACAAGCGACGCGATCGCAGTCGATCCTCAAAAGCGCGGTGACTCCGCCCCTGGGCGGGGCCTAGTAGAGCAGCCAATCGAGAGCTACGGGCCGGGGGTTCTACGCCTAACCCGCCACGCCTATGGTCGCTGTCGTGTCGAGGGGGGGGAGGCGTCATGGCGTCGACAGGGAGCGCCAGGAGCCGCGGGAGGAACGGGTTTAAAGAGGCTTTTTCTGACAGAAACATCCTGAAGCAGATGAACGTGGACCGCGGTTTCCGTTGCGCAACCGCAGAGCGGGTCGGTCGGTCAGCAGCGGCCTCGGCGACCCCAGCAGAGCTGACCGCTGTGATCATGGAATCCAAACGTGGGACCGCGTTTGGGTGCCTCGACAGGAGGACCTTCAAATGCCAGCAGAGAAGAATAAAGTCCCCTCGAATCCCTGCCCGATGTGACACCTGAGGGACCGCAACATCTACAGTGTTCACGCATCGTCCATCCATCCGGCGTCGGCGTCCCTCGAACATCCTCCGTTCAGCCGTTGACCGTCTCGCCGGTTTGGTTGCTTCGTCACTGTGTGGCTGAACATTACGCCATTTCACCAAATTAACCGTGTAAACTTCATTTGTGGTTCAGCTGCACCGACGGTACACAGGAATGCTGTACATTCTTACCCTGTTTCACACGAGAGCCTCGCGCATCTCCAGTCTGGTGGGCCTGTGGGTCCCGAAGGCGACCGAAAGGAGCATCTGCGTGATTTACTACCTGGATTTGTCCCTGTGAACTTGGCCCATGCCAGGCCAAGGTCACCCCCCCCCAAGAAAACCTGCTAACCTATAAACCCAGCACCAGTGGCACATTCACCCGGCTTCAACCCTTCAGCGAACCCTTCGTTCCTGTTGCCTCAAAGCACCCCTGACTTCAGCACAGGACTGAGCGCCACAGGAGTGGGGTGTAGAGAAAGGTGCGGGGGTGGCGCTCAGGTGACTGACTGAGGACTTTGCTTCTTGGCGTAACTCAAACCACCTCCAGCTCAGTGCCAATAAAATGAAGGAACAGGCAGTGAATCGCGGGAGGTGTTGAGGAGTCCAGCTTGCCAGGTTACTATTGAGGGTGCTTATGTGGAGGTGGTCCAGGCCTACAAGAACTTGGGGGTTCACATCAACAGCAACCCCCACGTTCACACCACCCATGGATCGGCATGAGCTACTTGAATTCAGCCCTGTTGGGGGTCCTTCCCACCAACAGCCACCCGCCTCTGTAACACCGCATGGGGCCTGTTAGCAGTTAGCAGCTGTTAGCAGTTAGCTCCTCTACCCCGAGAGGCAGGAAGTTTCCATTGCCTGCAGAGTTGTTACACTCATTTGGTTGTTTCATTGTCCAGCGTAATACTAATTTTCAGCTGTCTGTTTCTCTGGATACGGAGCAGCGCCTGCTGGTGGTTTCCATGTTGGCTTCCATTTGGGGTGCGGTGGCATCCAGAAAATGTGAAGCCCACAACCTCTGTCGAGAAGGTGGTGTGAACCTGGGGGTCACACAGGGGCTCGCATTTGCACGAGCGGTGTGTCTGCGGTTGTGGGTCTGGCTTCCAGCGTGCTTGTTTCCCCTCCACCACCAAGCGTGAACATGCCACCTTAACCTGCTACCACAACACACCACGTCAGTTTGCCATCACGCGGCGAAAACAAGGCACCGCCGTCGCCGAAGAGCGCATTAATCCGTACCGACTCCCGCAGCCGTTCCCTTTGTACAGCGTTCGCCGACTTGAGCGCTTCTTACTGGGGAACTGAAATTTTGCGTACCGTCTGAGATGTCGCTTGTTGTTCTTTTACATGCACGTGGAAAATGTTTCTGACCATCGAAATGTTAACCTGCGATTTACCCGTCCCCCCACCCCAGTTAGTGATGCCGGTGACCCTACAGCGGTACTGCGGGGCCGTCTGGGTTCTGATGTACATGTGAGGCGCCGTGTTAATGGGAGTGCGACTGCGCTAGTTAGCAGTGCTGCTCATTCGTCTCGCCCCGGGCCTCTGATGTCACTCATCTCCTTCATTGCACCGATGACACACAGTCTGCCATGGGGTGGGAATGGCAGGCATGCGCAGGCCACCACGGTGTTCCCCCTCACAGGGGGGTCTCTGTGGAATTACCCCCGGGGTGAAGAATCCCGGATCTCCGGAGGGAAGAATGCAGAACACAGGCGCGTACACACACACACACACACACACACACACACACACACACACACACACATACTCACCGTTCGGGCTGTGGAATTTGCCAGCGCGGCCCAGGACGGTCCCCTCACTGAGATCTTGGTGAGAATGTCACACACTCCCTCCAGTCATAGAGATCAAAGGCAAGAAGCCTGATCTTTTGTTTGGGTTTGAGTGGTCAGTACAGAAGCCCCATTCACACTCCTGTACTGCCCCCACCCCACCCCACAGAGAAGCCCCAGCCCGGCTCATGCATGTCAGAGGC
>CM030900.1:399346-755230 GCA_018136845.1 Heterotis niloticus
TCGATAACACCTTCACACCACAGGTAGTTCTGCCCTGTGTGAGTCCTCACTGCCCAAGGCAGGTGAATCGTTTGTGGTTGTCATGGCCATACCAACATCGGTCTGAAGCTTTCAGCTGCGTATGAAACAACTCGACTGTGGGAGAAGTGGAAGATGAGACACACCGTTTGGGCTCTGGATTAATTTAATATTTTTTAGAAGTTAAAGGGCGTCAATGGTCCTTCATCATATGAGGAAGAATAACACAGATTTTCTCATGAGTCTCACGTGTCCACCCAGTAGGCTCGTCCAGCAGCTAGAGCCGATAGAGAGCGTGTGACACACACAAGCAGTGTGTTCCCCACAGAGCCATGCCTTCACCTGGAACCCAGAAGCACCTGAGGTCAAAGCGTGTGCATTCAAGTTCATCGAATCTCATTCAGATACAGACGCACTCAGCCAGAGGGTGGAGTCTGTAGTGGATGTGGTCCCGCCTCTTATCTTGGGCTGCTCATGCAGACACTGCTGTGAGTCACTGCAAAGCAGGTGGAGGGATTTACCGTGTTTACACCAGCATCGAGCCTACATTCACATTCTGAACATCAACACTCTAGCAGACGGAGAGCAAAGTGTGTGAGGGATACGTCCAGGGGTCCCAGATGATAGCCACATGGAAAAGGGTGTGACGAACACTCAACAAGCAGAGCAGCCTGCCTCCGCATGGCTACACCATTTCAGTTACCATGGTAACGGCAACCTCTCTCCCTGGTTACCAGACAAAAAGTAAAGGGTGGGAAGGAGGGGTGTGATTTGAACCATATTAGGCAGGAACTGAGCCATGAAACACACACACACACGCACGTACGCGTGCACACACACAAAGTAGGCAAAGCCTGCTGCATTTTCACTGGTCAGACAGCAGTCCCCAACACGAATGGCTGACCATGTACAAACTCCAACATCTAACACGTGAACTCAGGTATCCTGCCCCTCCTGTCGCTATGTAAAGGACAAACTGGAAACGAAATGAAAATGGAGGAAAGAGGTACTGGGGAAGCAGCTGCCAAAGTGCAGTACAGATGCAGCAGGAAATCAATGTTGCTATTTGGGGACACAAACTCAGTCACTACATAAAAAAATGGACGCCACGGGAAATGTGTGTTGTGTGCTTCAGTAGACAGAGACACTGTAGGTCGCTGGCAGCGTGGGGCCAACGGGCAGTGCCAGGATGCCAGGCTGTACCTGGGCAGCTCCTTCTGGGTTTGCTTGTTTGGCTTGAACTGAGCTAGACTGGACTGAACTGGTCTGGACTGGCTGAATGGACCGGGTGTTGTTACCATGTATGGACAGGTGTGATGGGTTTCTCACCGCTCACTGGTGATGGACAGGAAGGGTATGTCACTGCCGTACTCTAGCGTTAATACACTGATCCCTGGTGTACGTGTGTGTGTGTGTGTGTGTGTGTGTGTGTGTGTGTGTGTGTGTGTGTCTGAGGACGGGGGTTTAATGTACAGGCCATCACTGGGCAATGCAGTGAAGGTCATGAGGAGAAATGATAATGGAGTAAATGACCCCCATGTGACATAGACAGACAGCTAGTGTCACCATGGAAACAGAAGACCACCGCCCCAGCCGCCTGTCCTGTTTCCTCCCTCTCAAACCCCCCTCCCCGCACCACTGCAGGATGCAAGAGGAGGGATGCATTTACACGTGTGTGTGTGTGTGTGTGTGTGTGTGAGAGAGAGAGAGAGAGAGAGAGAGAGAGAGAGAGAGAGAGAGAGAGAGAGAATATGTGTGGGGTTGATGAGAAACAGGATGGCACAGTGACCCACAAATGCTGCAGCTGTGCTGAATGCTGTGTGTGTGGGACTGAGCGGAGCTACCTGATGCTGCTTGTCTTGACCTTGCCTCTTTTCTTGAAGCCTGCACTAGCGCCTGCTCTGTGGCCCTCCATTCGTGGGCCAATGTGGGGTCACAGGGAGAGCAAGGAGCAACTCTGAACCAAACCATCACTTTGAGGCACCATCAGCTGCTCTGTGGCTTCCGCTAAAACTACAGAATACAGGAAGTAGCTCCGGTGGCCCAGCTGCAGTGTGCCAGCAGTGTGACACACTCTTTTTGGCTGCCTCAACGGAGAGGGCGGCCCTCTGCGGTCGCCATGTCAGCATCCTGCTTGCCCTAGGTTATGAGGCTGTATTACCAGTTATAAGTGTGAAACAGGAAACAGGAAATGAGTTGCCACAGTGGCGGGGGGAGCACAGCAACACCATGGTAATGCAGCTCTCGCCTCCTCATTTACACCCCAGTCTCTTTGCGGGGGGTGAGAGGTCTGCCTAGGGGGGAGGCTCCGGGTACAACGGGCCACAGCAACAACTTTAGGTATTGGCTGTGAAACCAGGGCTTTTTCCCTCGTCTGTGAAGTCACTGTGATGTCACGGACAACTTGCAACATCCCTCAACTGGGCCCTTTGCTGTGACTGTTACCACAACCCGGCAGCTTTGTTGGCTGCACACAAACAAACAAACAAGCGAGGGGAACCTCCACTATTTTTATGACCCAGTCAGTCACCATGGTTACGCTCTCACCTGCACCAGCGCCGCTCCATCTCTGTTTGTGAGATAAGCCCTTGCGGTGCCAAGCATACACCAAAAAAAGAGCACAACAGTTGAGGCTACAAGTGGTTTCCGTGACAACGGGTTCCGCGAAAGTTATCGCGGCGATAACGTTAGGGTCAACATCCATCGTGATGCCCACAAACTTTAAACCTGAACCAATAAACAGGATGACACCGTTAAGAAACAACAGCATGGCAGTGTGAGGTGGCGTCTCCACACTGCTGGTGATACGGCCACATGGAGAGAGCAGTGTGAGTGCTGAGATCCCATCATGTTCTTGTTGTGCATTGCGCCACCAACCTGTTGGATCAAGCTCAGGGCCATGGGGGCCCTTTGGAAGCAACTGAATCACTGAAACTGGAACCTGTGTTCCCACACACACACACACACACACACAGTGGCATGAGTTCATAATGAATCCTGTTTGCACCATATTTAATCCCACGACAGCACTGGCAGTGCGCGTGTGCATGTGTGTGTGGGACTTGGTCCGTCTCCCTCCCACACACACATTAGGCCACATGCACGTACATTATTTGTTGTCATTTTGCTCTAATTTTCCTTTCTACCCATCTGCCACTGCAGCTGCGTTGCCATGGAGCCTCATTCTGTGTGAGTGAGCCGCTGCTGGGAGTGTGACCTATTTTCAGAGCCCCTCCCATTTCATTGCCCCCCCCCCCCAGCCAGGGTGCGCTCCGGGCTGCTGTCCGGCACACAACAAACACAAATGCATGGAGACACCAACCCCCACAAGCCAGGATTACAGATCGATGTGTGCGTGCGTGTGTGTGTGTGTGTGTTAGCGAGTGTCTCCAGGTCTCACCAGGGCCATACAGGAGGTTAGCAGACTGTCTCCTCCAAAGTGTGTATTCTCAGGAAGAAGGTGATGACAGTGAGGACAGCTGAGGGGGACACACTCCAAGTGCAGCCCAGACATGAGACAGTACATGCTGAGTTCAGACTCTGTCAGTTACCACCACTGACCACCACTGACCACCTCTAACCATCACTGACAATGGCCATGTTGACCTATGGTTTATAATGCTCAGTATGCACACTGTATTTCATCACTGCATGCACGTGTGTGTGTGTGTTTGTGCACGTATACATGTGACTGGGGCATAGAGTTGCAGAGGAACACCCTCTCCTGGATCACTCCCCCTTAGGTGACACTGGGCACCCCTGGGGGAGGAATTGCTGGAAGGGAGGGTTCAGCAGGGAGCACTGGAATGTGAGCAGGAATGTCAGGGAATATCTGCCTGATGGCCACACCCCTTCTCTGACATCATCATGCCCCGCCCACTGACTGGGCTTGAGGGGGGGACTGCTGAGACTCCACCCCCCGCAGGCTTCGCTTGCCTGTCCTCCCATCACATTTTCATCAGGTTGCATCACCAGGTTGTCAGATCCCACCCCCAGCGGACACACCAGCAGGACGACTCCCACTGCTGAGTGCAGGGGCCTCCAACACCCCGACACATGTGTCTCATGAAGCCTTGTTCTCTGCTATTCTGGAGCCCATCAGTCTGGCACCCAGGCATCCTTCTGTACTCTTCTCACCCCCACCCACCCCCTCACCCACCCCAACCACCTCCCCTTTTGCAAATGGATTCATCTTGTAGCAGCGTATGGGGGGGATGGGCAGCTGTGCGTGCAGTTCTTTGTGTGTGTTTGTGTGTGTGTGTGTGTGTGTGTGTGTATCTGGAGGGGGGGGGGGGTCGCGTGGATCCTCACTCACTCAGGAACTGCATTTCCGCTGCGTCTTACTCTAAAAGTGTTTCCAAGAATTAAACCACAATCTGTGGCTTCTCAAACCCGGCATTCCCATACCACAATGAGGGGGCTGTTGGTGGGAACGGTGGGATGTGGAGGAGGAGGGGAGAGGGACAATGCATTTTACTGGAGCCCATCATGGTACAGAGACTCCCCTTGGGTGGGAAGGGGTTGGAAAGCATACAAGGCACACACACACACACCAGCCCGTACTCACATTTTCGTGCAGCGTAGATAAGGCATTCAGCAGCTGTTGGTCACCATGCCCCCCCGCCATAGCCACCCCGCCAGCCCCCTGCTGTCCCTTTTGCTCCTTTTTCATTCTGCTCATGGAAACATCCCAAAGGTGGAGGGTTTGAAGCAGGATAGTGGTGCAGACGCCTTTGTGTGTCATCCATTTGGTGGTACCAGCACAGCACTTCTCCCATTGGCTTGTCAACCTTTCAGTCGCTGTCCCAACTGACTGATTAGCTAATGAGTTTTCGAAGCCCCGCCTCCGTCTGCCAGTCAGAACTCAATGAACTGACATGCAGCTGCAGAACAGGGTTCCTGTCTGGTCCTGACAGATGGTGAAGGTACCAGATCCATGCATGGACTACCCCGCTTCCCAATAGAGTGAAGACATGAAAACAGCAGTGACGTGAAGGACTGCAGGTGTTGGTAAGATGGTACTTTCCACAGAGGCCCACAGCCGCAGTGGTCTGAGCACCTTCGCTTGCAAAGAGCTGGGTGGCCTGAAGTTGCAGAACATCCCAAAGGCCCCGTTCAAGTGCTTTTCCCATGGACAATAAGTGGCCTCTTTATGGGAAGAGAGGCAGCCCTGCCCCCGCCTTCCTGACCCAGACCCTGATTGGGGGGTCCCTGGGGAAGAGACCTGTGGGATTAAACAGAACTGGGTGGGAATAACCACAGCGGTCACTGCCCCACCCATTACCAGAACAGTTGAGCCATCATCTCAGTGGGGTGGGGTTAAGATAGCTGGGGGTCAGGGCCAGGATTGCCGGGATAGCCGAGATGCCACCACTATCACAGTGAATCAGTAAGAGTCCTCACAAGACGCCCACATCGACCCTGGAGCAAAAACAACCGTTTAACCACACAAGTGCCCCCTTTCCCATTGTCTCTAGTTTTGCAGCTTCTAACATGACATTTGACCGTGTATATTTGACACTTGCAGTAATATGAATGGAACCCGAGAGACCAAGTGATATTGGTGTCGTTTCTACGTAATTTCGCTGGTCTGGAAACGTGCATCATAGGTGTCACAAAGTAACTGTTCCCAGACTTCAATAAATCCAGTTTAGGGGGTAATTGGAGTCCGATTGCTGTCAGGCCTGTTCGATATCCCGCTCAGCTAGTTACAGCCCTCAACTGCCAAAAGGCATGTTGGCGAATCGGAGATTTCAAAACGCTCATAATGCCATGCTCAGAGAGAAGGTCAGTCCTCCAGTGAAAAGTTGATGAACTCCAACAATCTGGACAGGGTTACAAAGCCATTTCTAAAGAGCCAAACCTCAACTGATCCATACCACAATTATCAAATGGAGAAGGTCGGTGGTGGCGACTCTACTTAGGATATGCTATTCTCTCCACAGGTAAGGTTAGGAGCATAAAAAGAACCGCAGTCCAACTTCCAGGGAACTACAGGCCTCTGATTCCTCAGTTGAGGGCAGTGTTCATGATTCCACAGTAAAAAAAGGATAGTAGTAGTAAGTACTGGGCTAGTGTCTGGGCTAGTAGTAAAAAACAGTAGTACCAAGGTGGAAAACAAACACTGGTCCGAAAACGAATTTGACAGCTCATTTATAGTTTGCCAGAAGGTATATGTTTCTCAGTACTTCTGGAAGAATGTTCTGTGGATCGAGGTGGATTGAACATTTTGAGTCAAATGGGGCTTGTACATCAAAAACCAAATCTGACATTTCAGAGTAAGTACGTTCTAGCAACAACTCAGGATGGTGGTGGTAGCACAATGCTGTGGGGATGTTTTGCGGGCACAGAACCTAGCACCATGCTGTCACTGAAAGATCAGTGAAATCCTGTTAGTATCAGAAAATTCTAAACGAAATCGGGAGGTCATGAATCCACGAGTTGAATCTGAAGTTGACCTGGGCCACAGAACTAGATGTAGAAACAGGTCAACATGACAATGGGTAAAAAAAAAAAAAGCACAAGTTATTCAACCATCAGGTCACAGTCATAACCTGAACTTGATTGAGATGTTGGGGGAACACCTGAGAAGATCTGTTTATGCTGGGAAACCTGCAAGTGCTGCTGAGCTACAGCACTTCGAGATGGAGGAGTTCCTCCACAGTGGTATCAGACCCTAGTCCACAGTTAGAGGTGGTGTTTAATTGTGGTTGTTGTACAACCAGTTAGCAGCAAAAAGTCAATTACTCCTTCGCACTCATGATGGACATTTCACCCTCTTTTTCACCAAGGAAATGATATAAAAATAACTCTGGTGTCACTTTTTCTGTCTTGGGCTCCATTCATTCACAACTGCAGCCAACGACAAGATCTGATAACATTTAATGTGAAGAAGATAGAAAAAGAGGGCAAACAGCACTGGATGTTCTGCTGTCTGTGAGCGCCGTGTGCATGACAGAAACATAGAGTGTGCGCTGGGGGAGTGCGTTCCCACAGAGCAGCCCTGCGTGATACAGTGTGCAGTGTTTGGGTCAGGAAGGGGGCATGCTGGGGGTCCTGGGAGCGTGTGCACCAGGAAGTGCCTCAAAGAGCAGCTGTGGCAGGAAGGCTGTACACTGCAGTGCTGCATGTATAGGTCAAAGGTCAGTACAATACACACACACACACACACACACACACACACACACACACACACACACACACACACGTCCACACTGCAGGTTTTGCTTGCTGAGGTTGGTCACGTTACGGTTGAAGGACCTGACTCTTTCAGAAATGAACCCTATGTGGGGTGAAGCTCTTCATAGTTCTAAAAGGCAGGATGAAATTCCTCAGAGTATCAGTGGTTGGGCATCCCTAAATTGGAGGACAAGGTGGTGGGGACACAAAGAGGAGAGGAGGGGTTGCGCTTAAGGTGACATGTTATGGCCTTTGGGGCACAGTGACAACATGCAGAGACTGCAAGAACCCAGCGTTGCCATTGCTGGTGCAAGAAATGAAAGCTGCTGTGAGAAGGGGCGACATCCCACAGCGTTCGTGTCCCATAGAAGGTACGCGAACAGACAGAAGGTAGTATAGTGGATAGAGCTGCTGGGCATGGAGGTCCTTTGTCATTCAGGTGTTCTCCAGAAATGGGCGGGATTCAAATTCACAACGCCGTATGCAGCAAGCACGTTGGAGCGTGTTTAAGGAGCGTTACCCATAAGAAGGTGTGATCTCTGCCCCCTGGGAATGAAGGTGCGTTTACTATAAGCACGGTCACCTCTTATCTGGGCTGGGCAGGCCCCAGTCTGGTACAGAACACTGAAAGGGCACACATGACCCCATGAACTGAGGTAACACACCATAAACCTGGTTTTCCCTCCCACATGACACATCTTCCTGTCTCTCCAGCTTCCAGATGTTTCTGCTGTGTAGCAGAACTGAACATGGGTCCGCAAGGCTTGAGAGCCCATTTCAAGCATTCCTAGAGTCCCATAATAGCAAAACACAGGAAGTGACACACTTCAGACTCATGGATGATGGTGCACCAGTGTGTATGTGTGTGTGTGTGTGTTTCTTCCAAAGGTCCAATAACTGCCCTTCAAACTGGGAAATGGCTCCAGAAGTACAGCACAGTTGTTTATCACCATGGGCTGAATTTTATTGTCTTAAGTGCCACATCCCATAATATGTGTGGTGAAGCACGGATGACTGTGAGTGTATGTCTGCACGTGTGTGTCGGTGTGGGTGTGTGTGTGTGGGCGTAAGAGAGCGGACATCCAGTACAGAAATAAGCGAAAAAGCGCGCAAAAACAACACCGGGAAGATTAGTTTCGACTCATTTTCCTTCTCGTACGACCAGTTAACTGGAATGGCCTCGTACCTCGCTGGCTGGATGACGGTGAGAATGCGTTACACACCTTTTGATTTCGTGCCACACGGAAGCAAAATCTGCAAAGATCTCACCAGCAGCGGCAAGCTCGGCATCGCTCTGTTACTACGGTTACGCTGCCTGATTACACATTCCTGCAACCGTGCGATGTGACCACATGTGATTCAGTCAGTTCAGTCCAGATGTGACCAAAGGAAGGAAGCAGGAACGACCAACATCCCCCGTGGCTCCAGACCTGGCAGGTGCAGCCTTAGCCCACATGTGCGGTGCATGTTGTTGCCATGTCGATTTCACGCCCTGACGCCACACGCAGTGTCGCAGCAACCACAAGAAGTTCCAGTTCCAGTTCCAGCTTCTCAGGAATTTTACCAGAACTCAGCAGAGTTTCGCGATGACAGGCCGATGAGCTGCAGGGTCTCAGGCAAAACTGGGGGCTGTCTGCTGGAAACCGGTCGAGTTGACCAGACAGAAACGGCTGGAAATGTTCCCGTAGGAGATGCCATGTCAAATGACACAGGCTGGGGGCGGGATATTTCAAATGACCAAGTGTCCCTCTGGATATCAGCGAGTCCCGCAGTTCTTGGGAGCCGACAGGAAGTGACACTCCCATTTGCAGGAAGTCCCAGCAGCAGAGCTCTGAGAGCCGGACGGGAAATGCGACGGCCGCGCGTGATTCATTCACAAATCTTGCACAGACCTACGCGCTCACACACTGACACGTAACAGCATTTCAGACGCAGTGTGAGGGGCGGTCTGGCAGCTGTGCCACTCGTGTGCCACCTAATTGGCTGGTTACTTCCATGCTGCGTCCCATCTGTGATGGGGATGCTGTCCAATGTCCCTTGTGTCTGAGCACAATGCAAAGCTGTGGCACGCAGGGGTGTACCAGGCTTGGGGAGTGGCCAGCTGGGGAATGGTGGTGGGAGGCCTTTTGGGAACCTTCAGTTGGCGTTGCCATAATGATTAAACAACAGGAACCAAAAGATGGAAAAAAAAGCAAATTGTTTCTCTTATCTAAGTGAGAAACAAACACATTTACTAAGGCCTTTATAAAGCAGGGGACATCAGGCGCCATCATGCTTGAGAGCCAACACAAAGTTCTCAAATTTGCCCCAATTTTTTGGCTATAGTGGCCTCACTCTGGAACATCCCGATGTCTTCTCTTTTAATTCTTTTAAATGTAAAATTTCTATTGAGTTTTGACTGACCCACATGAGGCATGTCTGAGAGTACAGGTGGGATGGGGGCGTGGTCAGGCTCCTGTCTGCCACAGGTGACTGTGCTGTTTTCCTGTGCAGAACATTGCAAAGCCAAGCTGAATAATCCAGTTCAGGTGTGTTGTCACCTTCCAGGTAGTGCTGTGGGGCTAATAAGGAGCGTGGGAATTTTCTTAGGTGGGGAGGACTCTGCTAACAACCCATTTCACACATCTGAGGACCAGGATGGCAGGAAATCCATGTCGCAACTGGGGGAAGTCCCATCCCAGCAACACACACTCCCATTCCTGCTGGGTCGGTGTGTCACCACCGTCGCACTAACTGTCTCCCACGCAGTGGGAAGCAGGAAGTGATGGTGGAGGATGGAGGATGTGGCCTAGGGAACCGCTGTCAGCAGGAAACAGCAAGAGGCCAGAAGGGTCGCACCTCATGGGGGGCACAAGGCTGGAGGTCTGGCCTCGGTGACGCAAGGAGGAAGCAACAGCGGCACAAACGCATCAGGAAACTCAACCTTTGGCCGGTTGGGCCCAATCTCTCGCCCACGCCCACCAAAGCAGGCCCAGGTATAAATATATACACTCTGCTAGTGCCCCTGCAAACACAAACACACCGCTGTCCTTTCCTGCCAGCACTGCTCCCCCTGGACAGGAAGGAGCGCAACGGGGGTCCCGGCAGGACGTGGGCTTGCTGCACCTGCAGGACGGGATCCCTTATCCAGAGCCCTCAGCTGCCCATCGCCACTGTGCGTGCGTGTAGGTGTTGAAGTCCTTTGTGTGCAGGTGCAAGACTCCTCCTGGAGCAGCCTGTTTTCATAGGCTTTCCCCCCTGTCGCACCCTAAGCCAATGAACCGCTTTGGCTGTGTGAAGCGTGGCTCCGTAGAGAACAGGGGTGCGAGCGCATGTGTGTGTGTGCGCGCGCGTGTGCCCCAACACAATGTGCTGCTTTTGTTTCAGCCCTCAGGGTGGTGACAATGCTGGGCTGGGGGGGTCCTTATCCCACATCCCAATCCTGTGGAAGCAGGACAAGGGTTCTCATAAGTGCAGATAATCCCCATTGTTTCTGCTGAGTCGCTGTGTGACCCGACACAGTGTGTATGTGTGTGTGCACGCGCGTGTCGCTTTATGCTCTCCATTTTCATCCTCATCCTCATCATCTACCCATCCCCACCTCTCCAGCTTCATTTCCGAGCATCATCACTGTACACCTGTATTTACTGTCTGCCCACATTCCTCAACAATGCAGTCCACTGTTACTTTTTACACGCTTATACAGCTAGGTAATTTTTACCAGGGTAAGAAGATAAACAGGAGGTAGGAACTGGATCTTTGCCCTCTGACTTGAGACACTTGAGAATCTTGTAATTTTGTTAAGAATTCAACATCAGGGTCTCTTCCCAGGTTTGAACAAAGAACCTAGTGGTGTGGAAGATCAGGTGGCATTGCCTGCTGGACTCAGAGCACCTGGGTTTGAATCCCTCTTCATGGTGCAGTACCTACTGTACCCTGAATCAAAGTGCTGGGAAAAACATGGGGCATCAGTCTGTGGACAATAATGGGGTGTGACAGCAATGGCAGAACCTGATCAGTTTCTTTATCAGCAAGCAGAGTCAAACACAGCAGCTCTGAGCCAGTCATACCATTACTGTGTGTGTGTGTGTGTGTGTAAGCTCAAGGGAAACAACCATATATTCTTCCCCACTGGCTCAGAATTAGCATATAAGTTATGGGCGAAATAGAGGAAGATGAGAGTGTGTGTGTGTGTGTGTGTGTGTGTGTGTGTGTGTGTGAGAGAGAGAGAGAGAGAGAGAGAGAGAGAGAGAGAGAAAGAAGAGGCAGCATACATGTCAGAGCTGAGTGTATTCTGTTTGTTTACAGGTGAAATGAGATGGTGTAACTGCAGTGTGTGTTGACAGGAGGGAGGCACAGAGCCCTAAATGGCTTCTTTTCCCACTGTAATGGTGACCATTTTAATGGAAACTGACCAGTTGATGGAGCAAAAAAGCCCCAGAAGGTGTACAAGAGCTTCCAACAGCTCCTGGTTACAGATGAAGGCCAAGAACCACACGGAAGACTACCACAAGATGGACCACCTCATGTCTTCCATGACAGCGCCCCCCTAACGCGCTTACATAAGTTCTGAAGCTGAGAGTCTCCCTCTGGAGTCATAGATGAATGGAGTGCGATTCAGAATCTGGGTGTGTGTGTGTTGTCCGTGCCCCTACCTTGGGCTCCAGCTTTTATGTCTCCTAACAGTAGAGTCGTCCCACTTGCCCTTGAAGCTTCCGCCAGCGGAACTTCCACTTGTGAGAACAGTGAAAGTCCCTTTTACGCACGGACACACGTGCGTGCACACACACACACACACACACACACACACACACACACTGTGTTGGTGACAGGAACGTTTTCATCAACCACCCCATTTCTGCTGCCCTCCTTCTCCATCCAGTGTTGACCCATCCAGGTGCCTGCAGTGAGACCACTATCTGCTGCCACCCTGCAGCACACACTCATCCCGGTCATCCTATTGCTGATTCAAAACATCTGGAGGACCTGGAGAACCTTAGCGTGTTAGAATTGGACCTTCAGAGGCTCAGCGGTAGAGTGAAGAGCTGAAGAACATGGTAAATTGCGAAGAGGTGTGTGTTCAAAGGCACCTTCGTACACCACACACTCAGGGGCTGGAAAAGGCTGAATTTAAGGAGATTAAGGGTTTAGTTTAGCAAAACTGCGGTGGTTGTCATAAATTTATAGGAATATGGATGAATGTTTTTGCATGAAGCGCTGACACGAACCGGGGGGAGACTTAATGGCATCAAGGCAGCTTCAGGCTTTTGTTTAGGGCCAGGATCAGAGTGAAGAGGTCAAGGTGGATCAGTGATCAATGTGAGGAGGTCAAGGTAACTGAGGTCTCCTCTGGGTGAACATAGTGAGATTTGAGTGTATTCATCATGATGCCCTTTTGAAGAATTTACCTGACAAGCAATTATTTGGAAATGCAGGTGTCAATAATGTCACCTGGAGGAAATTAGCAATGATCCTGACTATAGGTAGGCTCACACCTCCATCCTGGGGCACAGGGACTCAGCCTTAACTGTGTTCTCTCAGATGTCTCCTGGTAAATGATGGAACCTCATGTGGGAGGCCGTGCGAAAGTTGGGCTGCCTCTGATGCAGATACTGCTACTGCTGGTGAGGTTGAAGAAAGGAGGCAGTGAGAAACAAAGGAACAAAGATTGGGTGAGGAAGACCGAGTGCTCAAAAACAAAGCTCCCCCCCCAGGACGCGTCCTGCCTTCTAGCAGAAAGTTGCAACCCCCAGATGGACTGGGGGTGGTCAGGACCATCTGTGTATGGATCTGGGGCCCAGTCTGCATCGTGGGGGTGGGGAGACGCAGACAATCAAGCCCATATGCTGCGTTGCGGCTCCTCCTGAGGGTCTATGGTGGTGGTGGGGTGGGCAGCAGGGGGCCTAGGACACATCTCTCTGGTCGGTGGCAGCCAGTATTAAACAAGTACCCGATCTTAGATCTTAAAGCACTTCTGTGTGCGCGCGCGTGTGTTTGTGAGGAGCTCATTCAGCAGTGTGGGCTCCATGTTGTGGCACTGTTTTCCCCATGTCAGTGAAGCAAAGTAAGCCAGACAAAGGCTGCAGTGTATCAAGTTGAGAGAACTGCATTGTTTCTAGTCGCAAAATAACTGAAGGAAGGGCTCTGTCCGTGTGATCGACTCATCTCATCATTTTGCTACCTCCCCAGCGATCGTGTCGAGTCATTGTAAAATCAGCATGATCTTCCTATACACACACCCTCTTCCTTTACCATACTGTTACCCAGCATAGAATGTACCATTACATACTGTAGACATCTCTGTCAAGTCTCAAGTTTTCCTTAAATGGGACCTAGGAGACCATGAGGAGCCTCTATGGGGTCCTTGGAGATACTATGAAGACCCCACAGGGAGACACTATGGAGAACCCATGAAGAACTTGTGAAACTCTGTGGGTACTCTTAAATGACTGCTCAGGCCCTTTGACCCCCCCAGAGACCACACAATCTACAGACAGTCCCACACTAAGTTGTGGTTCCGTGTTCCGAAGCTCATGTACGGGCCAACATCAAACAGCACAAACAGCTCCCCAGGATGCAGCTCACGTAGTTAACATCAAGAGGAAAAACACACTTACACCAAGCTGTTGCGAAGGCAACAGTGTCCCGCAAGATGACTTGATGGCACGTCGGAGAATCCCGTGTTCCCTGGGAAGACCACCAGGTGGCACTTTGGGGAACGCCAGCACGAGCCGATTATGTGGTACCTCTGGGGGCTCATCCAGTAGCCGCCCTTGCCCTGGTGGGGGGTGCAGAAACTCTCCAGGACCGGAGCCAGGTATCGGCTGCTATAGAGGGGCTCATATGCCAGGGAGCAGGGCTTGCTGATGGGTCCAGGGTTTGTGGATGGACAGTGGGGTAGTGAGAGAAGACCATACACGATAAAAGAAGAGCGACAGACAGACCAAGAGAGACAAGCAAAACCCTCATCCGTCCCACTGTGAGAAGCCTCTTTGACTGCACCGGTAGCTCGATAAGCTAAAGCTCTCCAGATGCCGCTGATGTTCCACACAGTGACTCACTGGACTCTCAGTTAGCCACCTGCATAGAACCTCAGCCCAGAGGCCACTTCTGTGCCTCACACACATAGCCAGACCACTGAGAACCTCTGTTGAAGCTTCTCCAGCACCGGGGGCATGGCCGAATTGCAATGATTTACCAGGATGCAAATTTCCTCCCAGAGAGCATCTGAGGACAGACACTGCAGGGGGTTGGGGAGAGGGTGGTGTATAAAAATTTCATGGTCTACAGTAATAACGTGGATCCAACAACATTATTCCGGTGCAGAGTTTCATTTTTCCGGTTTTAAAATTAAACTTTGATCTTCACCTCTACTCAGTGGGACAGGGTGTTTGGAAAATCTCCTCTTCAAGGGTTTGGTTCAGACCACATTTTATTCTGGCTATGGTCAGAGACACCTGGGTGCTGTGGGATTCTCATTGTGAAGCTCCCACTGTTACTGTAAGATGCGCCTGACCCGTTACATCTGACAGCCCAACTCAGCTGGGACGGTCCCTCATCCCTCTACCCTGGACCTGACAGGCTGAAGCAACCATCTTCTTGATCCTAGAACTGCACATAGCTTCTCCGCAGTAAAAGCACTGCGGGGTTTGTCGGTTTGTCCCCACGTGAACAGCATCATCCCTAAACGTACATGTGAGCATTTCTGGTCCCCCCTTCACCACACTTGTGGCTCATTCTTCTTCTCACTTTGTGCAGAGAGACCTCACACATCCATATGCCGAGCAAAGGTGCTATGTTCGCCACCAACGGCTGTGGGTATTTATTGAGTGATCAGAGGGGATTTCCACCTGGGCCAATCTGGCCAAATCCAAGGCCACTAAAGTTCACCCGAGTCGTAAAATAATACTTTATGGCCATCATCTGGAACTTTCCTTATGCAGCGAGAAGTCAAAGGTCACACAGAAAGTACCTGGCACCTGCCAGCCTGCGCTGTTACTCTTTAACAGACCGCCGTTGTTTAGCAATGCACCTTCAGCTTTTTTCACGTGAACGCACGCTTTGTTGAACTGCCCAAGACACCGGTTGCTGAGCGAGAGGGGAGGTGGAACATGACACCAAACATGTCCGGTGCTGTTTGTTTAGCTCTGGCGCTGCCATGGAAACACACCCGAGTCCACCGTGTTTTCATTTGACAAGACTATAAATTTTTATGCTGTGTGGAGAAACCCTTCAGATGTTGCTGCTGACGCTTCCAGCTCGTGTACCTCAGCGGAACTGTGCGCCATTATGGGCCGCAGGACTCTGAATACAGGTGTGGGTTCAGGTTGCCTGAACGTATGAGCACACCGGTGTTACGAGTGACCACACGTACCTCGGGATGTAGTTGGCTGCATGCTGAGTGGTCTCCGGCAACAAGGCTCTCTGTCTCCTCATGTCCACAGGTAGAGCGGTCAGTGCTGTGCTGGACTCTGGATCTGCGGGTCTGCTCCTGTCCTTAAGTACAAGCAGCAGTTGGAAGGAACAGTATAGTCCCTCAGGTGAGACCCAAATGGAAAAAGGAGCTGTTTGGCGAGTGTGGGTGATGACTGGGCATGGTGGGCTCCGGGATGGCTAAAAAAGGAGCGGCAGCCAGGCCCATCGGAGTGCGAAGCCCAGCATGTGCGTGCAATGACTGCTGCTCACCGTTTTGGACCTTGTTTGTGTCCAAGGATGGATCCTTCTGTTGGGAAGCAAGAGGGTAGCAAGTTCTGTTTGGCAGGAGGAAAACGGCAGCCATGTTGCAGAGCAGCATCAAGGAGTTGGGGCCGGGGCCACGTGCATGAGTTTGGAGCCAAGGAGATCAAGGGACTCGGAGGACTGAGCTTGTTTACGCAGCGCGAGAGAAGGTTTTGTCTCTCTAATTCTGCAGTCGTGGCCTACTTTTACCCCTTGTTTTCCTGGCACCTTTTCTACTGTGGTGGGAGGGGGGATTTATGAAATTTAAATACCCAGAAACCCCTGCTCTGCCAGTGCTGGGATTAGCCAGGCCTTGCCAGCGCTCATGTGGGTTTGTCAACAAGCGACTTGTCCCAGCGTCGCGCTTGCGGGTCGGGGCTCTCAGCTTGAGAGCACATTCGCCCCGCGTTTCGGCAAGCTGCTAATCTCGGTCCTTTATGCTACACAGTGACTGGTCCTCGCATCGCATCAGCGGGGTATCATGTGGCATCAGCGTTTGGAAATATCTCGTATGATCGCTTCGACCGTGCCAGTAATCCGCGCCTTTCCATTACAAGCAAAATGTTTTGGGATTTGGGACGCCTCACATGCCTCGTATTAATAGACTAATTGGGACAACTGTTCAGCCTTAAGACAGAGGGACTGGCAGCGATTCTAGTGGGCAGGAGTGCACGCACACACACACACACACACACACACACACACACACACACACACACTCAGAATGAAAAACCTGGCTGTGTGCGTGGAAGTTCATGTTGTGACTAAAGCTGTCTGACTGTCTGTCACGGTCCACCAGTCAACCTACCGAGGAGACAGCATGAAAACACGGTCAATGATATTCGGCTACGTCGGCTGGAAACTCGAGTGCTGGAGGTGCGTGGGAGATGCTTAGCGCTAGTGTGGCTTACCGATGAATCAAAGCAAGGCAGCAGTGAACCTTGTCAGAGTGTGGAGGTCAGCTGGACGGCTTCCAGCGTTGAGCGCACGCGTTCGCACACTGAGTCACTGGAGTGTGTTTATACGCACGGGGCAGCCCCGATCTCAGCAGCAACGTGAGTGACAGCGCTGCAAATAAACAATGCACCATCCTTATCTCTGCTGTTCACAAAGGGGTCTGTGACAGGACAGGTGGGGGGTGCTACCGATAACAGGCCCCCCACTGAAAGGCTCGTGCGGGAGGTGGCTGATAAACTGGGAAATGACAGGAATTCTGCAGAAATCCACTGAAAACAATAAAAAGTGAGTTGCTGCTGTGGTTGAAGAGGCCAATATGTAGCATAGAGCTGACCGGGCCCTGTGTCACCTGGATGAGCAGTTTGAGCGGGGCCGGTGGCTGTGTGTGTGTCGGGGGGGTCACTTGACAAAACACAAATTTACCCTTCGGTGTCCCACCTTCTGGATCCAAACATTGAAACAATATGAAGGTTATGGTATGTTTAGCTTCTCCGTCCTTCCTATATGGAGAAAGAGTTTGCACTGGGCCAGTGGCAGTTTCCAGCCTGATCTACACAGTCTCCTCTGCGTGGCTGTGATGCTACCAGGCTGTAGAAGACAGAAACAGGGTACAGGTTTGGTGCAGTGGATCACCTCGCACCCTATGGGCCCTCGTAGACCTCCACTCCAGCAGCATGATGGGATTCATCTAGAGTCTGCTGTTCATTGCTATTCTCTCCTCCTGCCTCTAACTGGTTCTGAGCTCAGAACAGAATGCAAAGCCAGCACCATAAACCAGCACGACCACAGAAACCACGAGCGCAGCCAGAACCACCACATCCGGCCCACATTGTGTCCCTTTGGTTCATCCTAGGAGCAGTCGGGCGCATCATAGGCAACAACTATTAATGACAGCTGGACCCCCTCTATGAATGTCACTTGGCAGAACATTTTTCTAGTTATGTTCAAATTAATTTAAAAATCAATGTGGAAGGCTCGGGGCGCCATTCAGTATTGCAAGGCGCTGACAGCTCTGCTACAGGTGAGGCAAAGGTTCTCTCTGGGTTACCAAGCCCACCCCCTTGCAGGGCTCCGATTGGGTGTGGAGCACCAGATAGGCTCATGGCAGTGTGTGTGTGTGTGTGATGGTGATGTCATTCCTTTGGCAGAGGCATCAGCAATTCCATGTGGTCTACCCAATAGACCATGCTAGTTTTGACATGGGAGTGGGGCTGAACACCCACCCCCCCCCAGCCTCCCAGGTCTCTGTGCAAACATCAGTGTGCAAGCGGGTGTGGAGGTGCGTGTCGGAGAGTGTGTTGTCACGGGCCTATGGTCTATGACAGGGAGCCACACACGCACAAGTGTGTGTATGTGTCATTACATGAGAAGGGACAGATACAGAGCAGGGGCTTTCTGAGTAATCTGCACCACACACTCACTTTTCACATACTCTTTCGGTCTGCTTGGCACGCAAAGTGTCACCACGAACTTCAGCTGTTTCCTGAATGCCCCTGTCACCCCATCCCCAGTGCTGCTGGACCACAGAATCCCCAGAGACCCAGCCAATGGGGGTCTGTGTGCCTGCTGGTCACCCTGGGGGAGGGGTCGAGTGTCCAGTGCTGGTTGTTCGGAACAGCAGCTCGTCGCTGTGAATGAAGTAGAAGGATTTTTCAGGTGAATTCCAATGGATGAGGGAAGTCCCCAGCACAGCACCAAGACTCAGATACACACACGTGCACGCACACAGCTGAAACACAAGCAGAGCACATGCCTCAAACTGCTAAGCAACTCTGCTGCAGAACAGGAAATGGAGAGAAACATGCAATTTTCCTATATTAATTCATTCACTTTTTCAAAACCCACGTATAATTTTTACCGCATTGATTCAAGGTAAGTACCTTGACAAATGGTACCACACCAGGTATTCAAACCTGGGTCCCTCCAAGTGCAAGGTGACAGCGCTAACCAGTACGCTCCCTGCTGGCCTTTCAAATGCTCAGTCTTCAGTCCTTTGTGCTTTAAAAAAACACCTAAACAACTGGCACTGGAGGGATCTGCAGATTGAAAAACTGTGCACAACCCCACAGCCCTATCCCTCTCGGTCCTCGCACAGGGACATGGATCTGGGACTCTGCCAGTCTTTTGTCATGGCTTTTTCTCTGCTGCCCATGTGTGGAACACATGTGAACACAGTGCCAGGCACTGAGGAAACTCCAAACGTGGTAAAACCCGGGGCCTTGGTGGGCCAACTGCGTCACACGCTGAAACATCCCCCACCTACTGCCACCCTAGTTCCTCTTTCTGATCCTCCAACCTTCGCTTTATCACACTAACTGTGAACATTGGAGGGCAAAACTTCATGCCCGTAATAAAGATTTAATGTCTTTCAGCAAATTTAATTACGCGAACAAAAAGCCTGCAGAAAAACACACTTCACTACAAACACTTAGTGACTCACTGGCTGGGGAATGACTGGAGCCCAACACCACAGTAACTCTGTTCCAGAGCACCTGTCTCTCCTTCCTAGCTGTACCTGTGCAGGTCACATGTCACCTGATACGCGGATTAACCTATGTCAACACAACAGGTTTACTGCTGCCAATAAAACATGCTGGGGCTGTAGGGAGTGGCTCAGACATCGGTGTGTCCGAATGACCCAGCATCCCCCTGTGATGCAGTCATATTACCCTCACAGGCCACAGAAAGAGCTGCAGAAAGCAGGAGACTACTGTTACACCACAGAGTATCTTGCTTACCCAAAACGCCTGAGCAACACATACAGATATATATATAGTGCACATATTTAGACGCAGTGAGGGGAAGTGGGGGCGGGGACAGAGTGACAGATAGTGAAAGAGCAATGACTCTAAGGTGTTGCTCAAAAAGAAAACCGAAATGAAGAAGCTGTGGTCCTGGAAAACACCCTATGCTGACTGTACAGATTCTGGGGTTTCTCCTGTAGACAAAGTAGTTGGCATCAGACACAAGACACAGACAAGACAGAGACACACACACACAGTGATGTAGATTGTAAATAGCGCAGCACACAAAGGGCTCAATAACATCTGGCAGCCAGAATAGGGTCAGGATGTGCTTGTTACTCATTTGAAAATGAGCTTTACTATATTTTCACCCAGTACTAGAGAGACACAAGAAGCACTGTAGCGCTGTGGCCAGAAACCATGTAAAACTGCTCTACAGTGTAGTCCAAGGCAAATCAGTGGCTGTGTCCACAGAGGAAGCCGCTGTTAATAACAAAGTCTCGTCTTTTTCCTCTGACACCAGTGGCACCGTGGTTAAAACGGTCCCTCTGCCAACTGAGCTGTTTCCCAATGAATGGCCTCTTCTTTTTGACCATCCACACTCTGGGTTTCACCTGTGTCACTTTAAAGGTTTTGAATGCAACACCTGATGCGATTCCTCCTGGCTGAATGCAACCGTGTGCCGGCTACTGCTTGCTCGATGGGACTCTTTGTGTTTTTCGTTTGCAGAGAGTTCTGAGAATGAAGGCAGTGTGACAAGTGTGGAACACAGGGAGGAACTGACGGTGACTGGGTGAGTTTGGGACACGGGACAGGGTGTGCGGGTGACAGGGTCAAGGCCAATCGGGAGAGGTGTGCTGGACACAATGTGTGTCTGAGGGACCAGGCGCACGAGGTCACAAAGGGCCCTCTGTGGGGCCAATAAGCAACAACTGTGACAGAATGACACTGTGCTCCGCTGTCACTTGGCTGTTCCTCTCGCTCTCTCTCTCCGTCCTTTTTTTTTTTTTTTTTTTTTTACACGCGGGGTAGTGAAAAAGGGGACCGTCAGCAAAGCCTCTGGCCGCTTTAATCCTTGTGCTGGGAAACAGAACCTGATTGCTTTTTCTGTCGGACACAAACCCTGCTTCTTGATGAAAATGTCCTGCAGGATAAGGGTATTAGGCGCCTGTCTAATCCCATGTAATTTCCCACAATCCCCCTTTGCTTGGAGCGCTATGCCAAAGGGGCGTCCCGCTGGGGGTCGATGGCCTGCTCATGGCGTTCCCACACTCTGCTCCCAGGGGACAAAATCACCAAACTGAGGTCACCAAGATGTGTTGTCCAGCATCCGAGCACAGTTGAGCTGAGGTTCAATGGGACGATGGTGAGGCAAACAGACCCTCAGTGAACATCCAGAAGTTTGGTTGTTTAGACGCTCAAACAGAGAATCAGCCATGGTCACCAGGGTCACATAAAGCCAAAGGAGCCATGATGACTCACCAGGGGTGCAGTTCCCCATTGGTATTCTTCACTCCTATCCAGTGAAGGCAACCTGCACGTTCTCGCCCTACTTCAGTGCACTTCGTTCAGCCTAGGCATCTGCATCCCTGTTTCTGCACCAAGCGTTAGAAACCGAATGATGCTTGCGAAAGTTTACTTTGTGCCACTTGCCTACACCATGGTTGGGTGAGAAGGTCATTGTTGTAAGCACAACCGTCACAGCCATGATGGCCATGAGTGTGAGAAGGGACCCAGGAAGCCAGCTCGCACCAGAAACAAGCAAAAGTGCGTAGCTGCTAAGCTGGAGGGGGTTCCTAGGAAGTATGTGTGACCAGCAGGTGTCGCCGTGGATTGATCTGCCCCTTTCGGGCCCTAGTCTCAACTGCAGCAAAACATCACTGGAAAGACAACTCAGGAAAATCACACTCCTCACCTAACTCCGGCTTGCGTGATAGACACCCCCACCGCCATCTGCTGAAGAGGGTGGCAGTGGACAGTGAGAAAGTGTGTTTATCGGCCTTGGATTAATCTGAGATTCAATCAGTCTTCTTTGCCCCTCACTGCTACACAGCAAGTGAGCCGGGTTTGGCGGGAAGGCAGGGTCGGGGGAGATGGTGCAGGCAGTTCACGCTGACCAGACACCACGTGATTCAAGAGGCCGTTTTTCTAACAGTGGGTAGCCAGAGCAAAGCTTGTGGGAGAGTGAAGAGGGAAGCAATAAATGGCGTGTGCAAGTCTGCAGGACTGTGGTGCTTCTGCCTTTCGACAGCATCCATCCTACAACCTCCAGTGACCACAGACTGTCACCAACATGTACACTGTATGGAAAAAATATGCGGACCCCCCTTCTAGTGACTGACTTCAGCTGTTTTAGCCACATCCACACAGCATACAAAGACAACAGTGTGTTTCCACTTTTGTGGCCACGCCATGGGGTAGAAGCTCCTTTTCTGCTGCAGCATGACTGTGCCCACCCCCACACACAAAGCAAGCGCCATAAACATATGCTTTGCCCACACTGATGTGAAAGAACTTGCATGGTCTGATCTCAACGCCAGTGAACACCTTTGGGATGAGCTGGAATGGTTGTTCCTAGGACATTATGGGAATGGTCGAATATGGCACGACACCTTTCAAGACCTGAGACAAATCCAGATTAGTCATTTTTCTCATGGTGGCACCGATTAGAGAGAAAATGCGTGCGCGCACACACACACACACACACACACACACACACACACCTCAGGACAGTGTTTCAGCTGTGGCAGGATTACAGCTCACAAGAGGAGCTATACTTAAGCTGCTTTCCATGTGGCTGTGACACCACTGGAAGATCCCCCTGGACCCCCAGAGGTGTGAGCTCCCAGGTGGTTTATGAACCCCCCCCCACCCATCTTCACATCACCAGTGAAGACATGTAAGAAACACACTGTAAAATGCACCGCTGGTGCAGCGTTAGCTGGCAACCAGGACATGTTTATCAAATGCACAAATAAAGAACATTAGAGCTTTTTGTCGCTCAGCTTTAAAGGGTTTTTGCAAGAGGATAAAGGGAATTATAAAGAGGTGGCAGCTGAGGGCTAATACATGCAGAATAATTACATAACCCCACCTTTCATTATGCACAGAAAAAACTTCCTGTTACATTATGCAAATCCTTCACACACACACTTGTTTCCGAGGACCAATAATGCTTTATGAAGGGGAATGTTGGGTTCCAGTGCAAACATTTAAGTTCACACAGATACGCACAGGCACACAGCGGTTACACACATTAGAGGGGTAACCACTAGGCCACTGGGGGGTAGCAACACGGTTGTGATGCTCCCTGGTTGACATCAGCCATGTCACTTACACCAAAGGTCTGAAGCTCACTAGTGACACTTTGGGGGACTGCACCAACCAAGTGAGGGTCCAGAGATGAGACGCACTGATCTAAAAAAGCCACCAGAGCATTTCATGTTGCAGATTTTTTATGGCATGTGGGGAGACTGAACACAAACGTGGAGTTAAGTTCACAATCACACATTGGTGCAAAGGACCTTTCACACGCAGTGGCACACAACTCTACTATGCCCAGTTCAGCAAGATCAGCAAGCACGTAGATGCTATGATGCCCTGATTTCAGACCTCCTTGTCCACAGTACGAGGACTATTTTCTCTGGCGTGAGAGAATGAGAAGCAAGAGTCCTAAGTTTTCCCTGAACTGTGAGTTTCAAAATGAAGTACTACAAAAAATGGAAATCTGTATCTCTACATGCTTGACCCACAAAGCAGCACAATTCAGTCACAGTGGTGCTGAAACCAGGGATAAGAGCGAGTGGTCTGCCATGGATGACACTCCTCCAGGGCACCTCCTCAGCCAATTCCAGGAGGACCAACATCTCATCTGGGAGAGGGTGACCGCCCTTGTGGGCCATTCACCCCAGCAAGAAGCTGGCCCATTAGTGCAGATCACAAAGCCAGGTGCTGGCGCAGACCCAGAGATGTGGACTTCAGAATAAAGCTCTGCAAAGAACGAAAGTCTGCACCTGTGACTTATCTTATGTCAAGGCATAAAAATCACAAGTAGATGACAGACCTGATTGCAGGTATGAACCTTTGCACCTTTTTTTTTCGGAGGGGCCTAAAATATAAGAGTAGCTGTGTAACACCGGTAACAAGAGTCACACTAGCAGTAGCATCCATTTTTAAATACTCAGGCGCTGAGCCAGGGTCACAGCGGTCCAGAGTTTATCCTGGAATCATTAACTGACCACAAAAATAGCTCTGGCTGGGACACCAGTCCATCGCAGCTAATGGTAACTGTGGAGGAAAAGAACATCAGGACAGAAGCACAAAGTACATGTTAGAGCACAAAACAAAACCCAGCAAGTCATATCCACGTCAGATTTAGCTGCTGTGACCACATTACCATTTGCCTGGATTCCATGACATTACGAAAGCAATGAAATGCCCTAATTGCCAATTGCTGACACAGAGGTCCATTTTTCAGCTTCCCAGTGATATTCATTTCCTACAATAACACAACCAGCATTGGGAAACTGGAGAACTGCTGCTCAGGCAGCAAAAGACAGTGTAAAGTGGGTGCAGTGCAGAGGGACATAAGCATGCGTGAAGGATGCAGTGGGGCAGTGCGAGCACCTGTCACTGGACATTGGTCAATGGGCACTGGACGCAGAGAACGAGATGTCAGCCCAAGCAAAGGAGGTGCAGTTTGAGTGCTGACCATGCACTGCCTCTATTTTAACCAAGTAATCGGATGATGTCAGTCAGGCTGAACCATCATACAAAGAGCTGTTGTGGCCCTCTGCACACTGGCGCCTGGAGAAGGACCCCCCCCAGAAGGGGCAGAGCAGCAAGCCAAAGGATGGGGAATCCCCCCTACCAAGTTTACCGCAAGCACGGAAAGAAGCTCGGGCAATAGCGAAAGCAGGAACTTGCCATAAAGAGCGGAGTGTCTCAAATAAGGAAACAGGAGGAGGTTTGACACAACGCTGTCAGAGGTGGAAACATGAAAGCAAAGGAAAGGTGTTTAAGAAGGAGAAGAATTTCAGTACTGATGTAGAAACCGGGAGCACGACCCAGGGGCCTCACTGAATGAGATCCAGTTTGCAACACAACACTTTGAATACTGTGGTACATCTCTGCGGCGTAACTTGTTTAAACAGCAGCATATTAATGAAAGATGATGTGTTTGTTTTAGAGGCAGCCGCTGGTATGGAGGAAATCCACGCTCGCTGGACGATTGTCAGACTTTATTTGGTAAAGATAAACAAGAAGAGGAACTCGAGAAGCAATGCTGGCGCATGCTCTCCTCTTTGTCTCAGTCTCCTTCTGAGGTCAGCTAAGGTTTCTCAGGGTAAATAAGGTACAGTAAATGCAAATACATATAGCACAATGGAATACACATTACATTCCAATATAATAGTAGGCTTTTAAATTGAAATGTCTCTCATTCCTGCCATTTCTGTCTTTTAGTCCAGAACCAAAATGATGTGTGTGCGCGCGCGTGGTTTGACGAAAAGACACAACCAAGGGGTGGTGACAACACCTTACCTCTGGGTAACTCGGATTCCACAATTCTACTGGTCTCTTTGAATGGGGTCAAGCACAACAGCCACTGTGGACTTTGCTCTGCCATATGGGCCTTCAGAAAAACCAACACTACAGTTAGGGCAAAATAAGGTGTGATTAAGGTGCAAGGTTCACAAATGAAGTGAGTCTGCTGTGGAAGAAAGGTGAAGAGGAGACAGCCAGCAGGGCTGACTTGAGTAGCATCATTAGGAATTCCTGCATTTCTCCTCCTTATTGAAAGCAGCTGAAGAAATGGCAGGGCTGTTGACACAGGGGACCACACGTATGGATTTCATTCAGTGTGGTGGGAGGACAACGGGGGTCTTGAGAACTTTCGCAGGAGGTGGCGAACAGTGAGCCTCCCAAAGGGTGCGACCCTGCTGTCTTTCTGTACCCCTGACATTCCACCCGACCACAGGGCCTCAGAGGGACGGAAGGGTCATCACTGACCTGTCATCTGTGCTCCAGAAAGTGAGGGGTGTGAGATTTGTCACCCTTTTCTAATTAAATAGGTGAGACAAACACAAATATACACATGCACAGACAATGAAAAAAGGAACTAGCAAATATTAGCTGTACTGCCCCAGATCCCACACGGGTCTGAAGTGCAAAGCAGAAACTGGCTGGGAACAGGCAGCCCATGCCAGGGACCCTGGATGATAGCAGGAGCAGCATCCCATTTCACACACAGTGCATGGTGTGGTGCGTTCTACCTCCCTCAAGTCAGACTACCTAAACACACTCTTTTCTTTGTGCCTTGCAACAGAGTGTCAGCTCTACACAAAAAACCTTGTGAAAACTTTGTCGATTCAGCATCTAGACTTCCATCTAGGAATGCTGGGCCAAAGACCAAATGCTACAATCCAGCCAAGTGTACAGGATACTGTTGGTACTCCCAAGAAAGGGACAGGGTGCCGTGGAAACGAGCACTGTGGAAAGTCATTGTGGCAGAATTGCGCAGGCAGGCACCAGTAAAGCCCTTCTACAAACAGGCCAATTCCCAGTGCTCACAAGAGCTGCCAGGCTCTGTCCCCCTGAACGGCTGGGGGCTCTTTTTCCCTCTGAATGGATCGGTGGTGGTGAGAAGGACTCCGTACCTGCAAAAAAAAAAGAAAAAAAAAAAAGAAAAGAAGAACGCACTAGAATGACCTCACGTTGGTCAGCAACTGAAAGAAAAGGACAGGAATACACAACAGCAGTAATGGAGGAAAAAATGGAGGACTACAAAAACATGCACAAAAGAAAAAGAGTTTGTGGAAAGGAGGAAACATGGAAAAGCGTAGACAAAAGCTGTAGATAGGATAGGCGAGCTGTGTTGTGAAGCTCGGCACATTTCTGACCTTGCATCACCTCTCCATATGACTGCTGTGTCTCGCTAGAGTCAAATGCTAGGGTGGGCCACAGGTTTTTAAGTGTGGTAAACATTCACGAGGGTCCTGGTTCTCTTTCCAGCCCCTGGTTCCTGCGCACAGAACGTCACACTGAGTGAAAAACACAACAGCACCTCCGCTGGCCTCTGTTATCCTTTATTCATCAAACCATTCATAACCTGCATAGCTGCTCCCTCTCTGGGGGAGGCAGTGCTTATCGTAACTAAATAGAGGCCCAGGAGCGATAGCCAGAGGGGCCTCGGAGGAAGAGCAGCAGACCCCTCTCTCCCTGGGCTGGGGAACACCACACACAGCGATGCTTTTTGGGGCAAGAGCCACGATGTGACTGGAATGTCAGGCAGGGGTAGGAGAGTGAGGAGGTCATCTGGTCACTGAGGGTCAGCGCAACCTCTGGTCATGACATCATGGAGCGAGGCTGGAGAGTGGGATTAGCTGGTGAAAGGAGGGAACAGACAGCAACAAAAACAGAGATTAGAGACACCCCACGCTCAGGCGGTGCACAGGGTCACGGTGTGGGGGCCATGCAGGCAGGAGGGGGCAGGCGGCAGGAAACGCGTGTGTTTGCAGATATCATCCTCTCCAACTGCCCCTCCTCTCTTCAAAAGCAGGCCTGGTTTCCGAAGCCGTGTCAATCTGTGGGGCTTCCGGGATGGATGCATTCCAGGCATAGCAAGACCCTGTTCTTCTAACACACACATACACACGCTCACACACTTGCATGGGTGGCCCACAAAAGTATACAAACTGCCCGAGAAAAAAAAACATTTCGCTAAAAAAGGAGGCCCTACCGTCAGCTCTGCACGAAAGTGGTTAGCATGTTGCAGCGGCAGCCAGAGAGACCTTTTCCCACATCTGGTTTCAGTTACAGATGGTGAATTCACCATGGGGTCAAGAGCGATTACCTGGCTTCAGATGGCTCAACGGGCTGCACGGCCATCCAGAGTCATGCAAGCAGAGCAAAACACTTTAGGGATTTCAGTTGCAGAAACAGTGCTGCTCCCTAACCCAGGCAAACGCAGAGGGCTGACATCAGGACGTGCATCTGTAAAATTGTAAAGTTCCTACTCTGAACATGGCTAACCTGGGATTCTCCTGGACAAAACGGTATAAACCCCAAGAAAGAGCATTTGCAGAAATAGTATTTTTGTGTATAAAATGCAAACACACTGATGTCTGGTGCTTCTGCCACAGTCATGTGCTGACCACTGATCTGCTCCCTCACCTCACTTCCCTGCTCGCAGTTCAGTAGTGTTACTTCCTGGCTCTGCAAGGTGATGGCCCAGGCTGCAATATTTGAATTCAACACACAGAGACACATGCCTAAAAAAGCTCATAAAACACATCATAGTGAGTTTAGGGCCAAACAACCCGTGATCTTGTTAGTTTTATATGCAATAAAAAGAATGACACCAATAAAAGAGTGATATACGCAGTGCATAAGGGCAGTGTGTGTTTTTGGAGTAACAGTGATGTTTATTCACTCACCATTGGGCATGAAGAAACACTGGTGCAGCAGCCCCAGCTATGGAGTACAGCCATTGTCCCACAGTGCAGCTCCATCATAGCTCCATGGACTTTCTCAGCATACACAGAGGAGCTCTACTCAGGCACATAACTGTCATGGCAACTGCAAACAAAAAGACAACAAACTTTCACAGCAGATATGTGACAGGTGGGCAGCGATTCCGATACAGGAACCTGCGGGGGGGGGGGGGTGTCCAATTGTTGTCATACAGGACATAAGGGTGTGCCCAACTGGGCATATGTTGTGGTGGTAGAGCAATGTGGCTGCATGTGTGTGTAGTTTGCACACCGCCGTCGAGTAATGGCCTGAAAGTGCAGCAGCGTGAACAAGCATCAGGGCTGACAGACTTGGGGGAGAGTTTAATATTTCACACACATACACACACACCCGACAACCCCCGTCCATTTTACGTAGGTTAAAGTCTGAAGGAGTTCACACATCCAGGTGAGGGGGAGACAGTGTCTGTCGAGAAACATCAGAGTTTTATAGCAGCCATTAGAGCCCTGGGTGGAACAAGAAGAACGAGGACGAAGAAGACAAAGAGGACAGAAGGACAGAGGGAGATAAGAGGACACAGACACAAGGACAAAGCTGGTGGGATGCATTCTGCTCTTGGCATTGTATTCAACCCCTCTGGGAAAGGCCACAATATTATTTATTGGTTTATTTACACACGTGCAGATGGTCTCATTTGGCAGTGCTTTTCCCCAGAGGTTTGCCGTCTGCACTGCAACAATTTCTGGCTCCCCAGAACGTGAACCCAAAGAGGGTACTGAAGTGGCGGACTACCATCTTCTGCAGACTCTAAACATGGGGTTAACATGATAATGCGCAGCTGAGGCACTGTGGAGTTCCAGTGTTACCAGTACCCACAAACTGGACATACCGATCAATCCAGTGGTTAATGCACCCCTTTGCGATGAACCAGTTAAACCACAAACTGACAGCCATGGTCTGTCCCACATCCAACTCTTGTTGTTTTCAGCTAGAGCAACAAGTTCTGCCTCCAAAGGGCAAGACGGAGAAAAGGTGGGAGGAACAGCAAGGTGACGAAGACACACAATTGGACGATTGTGTATTTGAATGACGCTTCTGACTCGATGTTTCCAAAGTGTGTGGCACAGACATGGCGTGTGGTCCTGGCTGGGGACTCTGGTGTCCATAGGTGGCAGTTAAAAGTACTGACCCCGAACAAGAGAGTCACACACAGACATACAGCAAAACCAGCAAAGCTTAAGCTACACTCTCCCATGCTGAACATGACTTTTGGGTCAGAGGTCATGACTATGGGACAGTCAGTGGACCAGACGCACCATGGTCACTTCCTTTTTTAGAACTTTAAAGTGACTGCAGAATACAGCAACTTTCCTCTGCCAGGTCAACCATGAGCGTGGGCTTGCTGATGCGTGTCGGTGAACTTGTCTGTGATTCTTCGCTCAGTGGCTGGAGATGGGCTCAGTTCAGCTCGGCAGGTGTCCAGATGGATTTGGGTCCAGTCCTTGTAAACCCAGCATATACAAACACACACACACACACACACACACACACACACACACACACACACACACACACACACACACACAGAGAACTGTGCCTCCTCTCCTCCTGTCATCTTGCTGTGTGTTGAGGAAGAAGAGGATGGTGAGGGTGCAGCAGGGCGGTGTTGCAGTGCCCTGGACTGGCCCTAGTCCGCTGTTTGCTCCAGTGGACACGTGCCACCTGATTCAAACTGACATTTATTGCAGCGTGTCCCACAGGAGGACCCCCCCACGGCAGCTCACAGCAGACAGGGAGCGACGGGCAGGACTTTGCGGTCCTGCCTTATTGATGAGGCTGTCAGGAAGGCTTCCCGTCAGGCTCGGGGACAGGGCACGTTGAGGCTTCGAGTTGAACCTGAGGTACACAGAAGCCCAAACAGCCACGAGTCCAACAAGCGGTGTCATGAGCAACATTTAGGAAACACATGCACCTGGTCTGTAACGCGGCTGTAAAGGGACCAGATGCTGCAGTCTGGAAGCCAGCGGAGCAAACTAACGTTTGGGTTTAAAATGAACCAAAATCCTTTTCGCAACCCGTTCAAACTTGTTCTGCAAGTGCTATTTACCAAGCGCTGTTTCCCCATCCTAAAGTGGGGCAGTTTTCACTGAATTCACCACATTTTACACATATTTCAGTGTAAACCCTTTGCAGAAAACCAGGTTCACGGTTCTGCTCAAGTAGAAAACTGTACCACAAGTTAAAAGTCTAGGTAAAACAGATGTGTAGATGTGCTGTAGAGACAATGAAGGGATGCCCAGTGGTGGTGCTCTGCTGTCCCAGCTGTACTGTCCAAATAACATCCATGGGACACCACCATTCAGCCACTCCAGCACACCAACCTGGAACTTCATTAATTACTACACCATTGGTCATACAAGAGTTTCCAGACACCAGGTCTTATGTTTTAGTTTTGAAGTCTGTGACCACGTATGTTCATAAGTGTTCAAAGAACTTGAAAACATGGTAATGTTACCTTTCGAAACATGAAGCACAGTAACAAAAGGCAATTGCACATTTCAAGGCACCAAGGGATTAAAACTCTCAGCTGTTGATCTTATTCTGACTTTTCAGCAAGCATATTGACCACACTGTCCAGTGGAAAACAGACTTCCAATACACGCAAATGAATTAACGATTGAATGAATGGATGCAAACCGATTTATTCTAAAGGAAACTGCAGCAGAAAACACGCTGCAATAACACAGATTGGAATTAAATGACAAGAAATTGAATAAAAAAGCACATTTCGACAAGAATTAGGAAAATATGTACAGTATGTTTGCTTCCTTAGAATATACTATTTTTAAGCTTTGTTTAGTTTCATGAACAACTGAACATCAGTTGATGATGGGAAGTTGAATCAAGTCATCCTCATTTGTTGTGAATGTACAATTTGTATAAAGATGGCAACTCAAGGATGCAGCAGTAAAGCAGGTAGTTGGCTCACAGCACCTTCTCATTTGGAGTCAAACAATTAAGCATATTTGCTAATGTCTTTTATGCAGATGCATAAGCACAGTGTAGACAGGTGCCATATTTATAGAGGTTTAACTGAATAAGCAGAATCTGTGGCTTTGGATTCACTGACTTGTCAAGTGTTTTCCATTTATCTCTTCAGCGTATCGTGGCTCTGCACTCACACCTGCTTGTCTCGTGGCCTTGCTTGCCATTTAAAGGAAGCCTGTAGAAGAGGTTCTCGAATTGCTTCAGATTTGGCAACAATGGTTTTTTTAACTTTGTGTTTACAGTTTTGCAAAAGTGCAGTATAATTTCAGGAAACGTGCATAGATGGCTGTGGAGCAATGTGTGATAAAAAGCTGCTCTGCGGCGTGTTGTTCGGGGGGGTCAGCGAGACACAGGGCTGGCCTCTCGAGAGGTTCACGTTTCCACCTCTTTATGTAATTCAAGCACTTTAGGGGGTGGGACTAATGCATGTGTTGATATATACATCCAACAGCCCTGTGACTGCTTGCCCAGATGTGACATATCGTGTCTCAGCAAACAGAGTAATTTGGCTCCTCTCATGTATCATTATTCACTCAGCTTCAAATCTGCTAAATCGAAAGGAAAAACAGAGCACATGTTCCTACTACGGCATGTAAGGCGAATGGCTGACGTTGGACTATGATGGTGGAAAGTTTTCTGCTAATAAAAAGGTTTAGTAGAGATTTGTCTCCAAATTTGAGTGTACATCCTTAGATCTTTACAAAAGTAAGGGATGGAGAAAAGGCAATTCCATTTCTGCTGAGCGAGTAACACACGGCTGCAATAAACATTCTTCTAATTTGCTCTTTGGAGACATCCAATCTGCCGACCTGCTTTTCCCTCGTTGTGCCCAATATTTAGGTCACTACATCACATTTCCATAGAGCGCACGGGCTGACTGGGGTTCCTCAAATATTCGTACACAGATCTCCCGAGAGACACTCGAGTGAGACAGCGTCAAACAAGGGAGTTGTCAGAGCATCTGAATGGATGGTCGGAGGTGGGCTAGGTGTTCTTGGTGCCACTATGGTGTGCAAATACAGATCATCAGAGCCCTCCTTAGTATGATGCTGCGAGAAGCAGAAACATGAAGAGCACAAAGCAACTCAATTTGTCATAACATAATCCAACAAATCTTACTAGACAAGCTCAACGGGCCCCCTTGGTCACTCCTGCTGATGTGTAAAGCCAAGAGAGCATCAGGCTGGTGTACCAGCCCTGCCATTCTGGGCAGCAGAAGCAGTGGGTGGAAAGCATACACCTTCTATCAGTAAACTGTGTCACATCAGCGAAGGTGCTGTACCGCTCAGTCAACCATGAACCACCCACTGGCGGCAGTTCAGAACCTGAGAAAAATACAGAGCGACAGGGTGGGCCAATGGGAGTCCCCTGCGATGCAGTCACCACACCACATGCCAGAGTGCGAGATGGCCCTCCACTAACACTGTTTAGGGAAACCGTGACCCGCTTCAGCTCATGCACTCCAACAAGTCTGGGGCTCAGCTCCCGATCAACCCTCTTCAGTGAAAGCCCTCAACCTGTGGCTCCAGAACATGTTCATGGGCCACTCATCTGCCTCGCTGAAAGAAGTGTATTAGTGGACGAGACATGAGCTCCATTTCAGAGATCACACTCTTGTAGTCAAAATGACAAACGCTAGAAGCAGATGACTGAGCAAACCTCTGAACTGTTCTGCTGACAGTATACTTGACACATTGTGCTAATTACTGCTGCCACACGTTGTGTGTGAAGACAAGACGTGGAGCAGCATCCTCTGGCCAAGATGAATCCAGCACAGTTCTCTCCCCTCATCATCACACGCTTCCAGCTACTACAACAGAAAAAACTAGTGGAAAAAACAACATTTCTCAAGCACAAGATAGGATGTCACCATAGGGAAGGAGAGCAAGACGAGGCTATGGTGGGATGAGTAGTGTGGGGAGTTCTCAGTGTTGGATTTTCTGTTGGTAGCAGCAGTGCCACTTCATGGATGGTGGGAGCCTGTGCTCATACTGACTGTCCTTTTTCCCCATCAGCAAGATGAAAGCAGCCTTGCAGGACACAGTCAAGTGAGCAATGCGGTGATGCGCCATCGGTCTGAATCATGACCTGATATCAAAGCCCCTCTCTTAAGGCTGACAGCGATGACTGGGATGAAGTTTCACAAACTCATCACAGCCACACTTTCACAGCACTCAACAGCAATGCCACTTCAACACTACTGCAGGAGTTACTACATGATGTTTACGTGATCTACGTGATGTTGTCAGTGATGTTGAAACACAACGCTGTGAATTAAAGCTCAGCGCAGTGAGAACCAGTAGACCTTGGGTACTACTTAAAGAAAAGAGAAAGCCCATTTTTAGGTCAGTGAGTGTCCAGGCCAAGCACAACCATATTCTGAAGCTTCAGAAAATGAAGGTTAACATAAAACAATCAGCTTTGGTGTATAATCCACAGCCACCTTGTTTGCTCTTCTCACCCACGGCACTAATAGCAATGAGATGTTAATTAAGGCATCTTCCAGGCACCTCATGTGCCAAGGTCTTGAGCGATTCATAGATTTACAACAAATGCAGAGGTCCTTGGGCAACTAAACACAGTGAGGACCCAGTTGACCATGTTCACATGACAGCGTTGATGTGGAATGATTTGAGGTGGAAGGTCTGCAGTGGCTGTTTTCAGGTTTTGTACCACAGCCATCCTTTCAAATCGACCTTTTGGAACATGGCTTAGAGGAATCTGCATTTCCGTTTGAATCAGAATACCTTAGAAAACAAGGTTCGGTTCTGGACAGCATTGGTATCCTTATTTCATCAAGCCCTGATATGGGCATCTACCTTAAAATGAAATAAGCACAAAGTGAGACAAAGACCCTTCTGCTGTGATAGTTAAATGCAGAATGAGTGCACTCTGGGTGCAGGAATCTCTATTCCGATAGCAACACCTGAGCTCCAGAGCCCACACTTACTTAATGGGTGGCAATTTAGTCCAGTCAAGACTGATAGGAAGACTGATGGGAGGGCTGAGAGTCAGCTGAGCAAACAGGAGGCAAACAGGTAAGACACAAACGGACTGGTCAGACCTCTCTGCTGTGTTACATGTAGTTTGCCCCTCTACCGTAAGTCCTTCTTGTAGGACTGCTTTCTAATTTACCAATGCCTTCATCTTTTGTCCAGACAGAAAACACCAAAACAAAAATTAAGTCAGAATAAAAAATAAAGGCGTCTTCTCACCCGGCAAGTTGCATTTCTGGGTAATTGATTTTTATCAAGGCTTTCGGCTGTGGGGGAGGAGAGCAGGAGCAAGAAGACTGCAGGCAGAAAGAGCAACGGCAGTGAGGAGCAGAGAGGGAGGAGAACGCCGGAGACTCGCGGGGGTATCAGTGACCTACATTCCCACTCTTCCCCAGATCCACTCTCATGAATGTTTGATTCGGCTGCTGACAATAGCTGTATTTATGCTGCGCAGGTTTCTGAATTACAACAGAACAGGGCTGTGCGACACAACTCGCCTATAACTGAGTGAAACTCTTCCTAAGTCGGGCTGGGGGGGGGGGGGGGACTGGGACTGGGACTGGGGTCCTCTTGTCTCCAGCAGGGAGCACACAGGACTCCTCTCCACCCGAGACAAGGAGGCAGACAGTACAAATGTGCTGCAGCTCAACGATGAAGACTCCCTGCTTACGTGTCCCTGCCACATGCTGACCTGCAGTGCCGAGGAGGCACCACAACACTATGCGCAAACACACCAAGTGCAGGGAGTAAAACAAGGTGTAAGTGACTCTCATGGATCTTAACCCATCCTTGTGAACAAGTGCATGTTTCTGAACACCAGGTGAACATGCATGCAAATAAAGTCTTGGGTTTCCAACTGTAACACTGAGCTATCAGTGTACAAAGACATGCACACCAATATTCAAATCCAGGTGTCTGGTTGCTTTTTTGCTCCATTTTTAATCATGGCAACGTGAAATGACTGTTTGAGGTCTCAGAAAACATACCCTCTGCCAGCTCCCTGCCTACATGTTCACCAAACTCACACGATGGTGCAGCAAATCGCAGCGCATCAACCGTTGTCATGGTCACAAGAAAAAAAAATTGTCTCTAGGGTTGCCACGGCAACTACTGAGGAAAGTCATGGTTTGTTCAGTGGATGGTGTGTGGCCCTGGAGCCATCAGGGGAAAAATGGTGAAAAGGCAAAATGGCGCAGGCTGAGTCCATGTGCATGAGGGCACAACAAAGGGGTCCTAAACCACACACACACTCATGCTCACACAGCTGCTAATCCCATTGGCCTAACCAGCCCAAACCGGTTCTCCATCTGTAATCCCCCAAAAGCCCAGGTTTTGGCAGTTCAGAACCAGCCATGCAGCTGCATAACACTTTACAAACATGTTAGTCTGAAAGTTTATTTCCAGCAAAAAAGCACAAAAATCACACACTGTGTGTTTGTGGTACACCATGGAGTGGTGAACAGAATGAGGGAACAGGCAGGAAAATAAATGGGTGATGAGATGAGAGACATGAATACAGGGATGAGGGAGAGAGACAGAGAGAAAGGGGGAGAGAGAGAGAGAGAGAGAGAGGGTGGGGGGGACCACAAGTCAGTGCTGCCCTCCACAGGGCCGGTTCCTTTACCGCTTTTTCACAGTGGATCGATGAACCACATCACCCAGTCTCCCCATAATCTGTTGTTGCCAAGGCAACAAAGGGTTGCATGGTTGAGGGAGCAGAGGAACCAATAGGTAAGGGTGAACTTGTTTACTTGATCAACCTGATTACTAGGCAAAGTAGGCAAGCAATGCAGTAGAAGAGTGCCATCATTCTCCTTTCCCTGGCACCAACATGAGAGGTCAAAGAGATGTAGGAGGAGGAGATGATGAATGTCCCTCTCTCTCGCTCTCACTCTCTCACACACACACACACACACACACACACACACACACACACACACACACACACACACACACACAAAGTGCAATGCTTGTTCATGCAGGGACGATGGAAGTCAGGGCCCGTGGATCAAAGCCGTCCACGCTACCCTTGCTTTGTCTCAGCACTAATGATGTGGCCTTGGAACTGTGCAGGAGAAGTGGGGTCTGGGTCGATGCCGGGCTCCTCAGTCCTCTTTATCAGCCAGATTTTGGCGCATGGGGCTGCCCACGGGACCTGCATAAATCACCCAGCTTCACAAACACAACAGCATGGTCCAGTCCGGTTGGCTGAAAACAAAGAGCTTTTTCAGAACCACAGGCCACCCTGTTTGGCCTGTTTGGCACCAGAGGGCTAGAGGATGCTCAGAGGTAGGAGGACCTTGAAATCAGGATAGCATAAAGGCTGGTGGGACCACCTCTGAATGACAAGTGGACAAGAGTACGGACGGATGCTCCAAAAGGAGACCTTACAGGAACATCATCAAATGACAGGTGAAAAAGTATAAAATATAGAGTGTGAGAAATGTGATGAGAGACATGAGGAGTCCATTGGGTAAAGTGTCAGTTGCAGGACAGCAGTGTGATGACAGAGGCCAAGACCTTCATGGAAGATATGCTCAGGTGGAAAAAAACAGACCTCCCGTAATTCAACCCCGAGTCACATCACAGTGCTTTGTCAGAGAGGCTGATAGTTCAAAGTGAAGCTCAGAGGGCTGAGTAAAAAACTGGTTCTCCATTACAGAGAAAAGTGATTACCTGGTGTGAAAATGGGGGATACAAGACGTTAAGGGGCAGAGCTGTGCAGGATGCAAAGAAACCCCAACAACCTAAAATCCTTAATGATCCCATCATCAAGAGCTAGACACACACACACACACACACACACACACACACACACACACACACACACACACACACACACACACACACACACACACACACACACACACTCTATCGCTCCCAATATCTGGTTTTATCAATGTGAAATGTACAGTTCTCTGGCTTGCAGATGACCAAAGTTTAGTTGCAGATGACAGGTCTCTTTTAACTGGAACCATGTACTTTGGAGCAGAATGGCAAACCATCAAAAGTAAACACATAGCTAGTCATCTGAGGTTTGGAGAACAAAACCCAATAAAACCCAACCCGCATACCATGGGGCTCCTCTACACAAGAAGTCTGCAGCTGGGAGGTTTACAGGAAGCCTGCTCAGTTAGATGGACCACAGACAGGTCCCCAAACAAGGCAAAACCCATTTGGTTAAAGTGCTTGAGGGCTCAAAACACGACTTTTCCAGGTCTGTGAGCATGGATGGTCCTGGTGCTCAAAACTTCAACAGCATCTGAGAAGATGGGCTTGAACTGTATAAGGAGCTTCTAGTCTTGGAACATGTGAATGTTTACACCATCCGCTGGATTCCTGATCGGGTATGAAAAACACTGAGGTGTCTGACAACTAATGACCACAGTGCAACCACAGATGTCCCAATGAGAGTTTCTCAGGAGAATCACAGCCATCCTTCAGAGAGCACAGTGGAGGGGCAGGACCCAGAGGAGGACCAGTACTTCCATGCTATGGGCAGTAATGAGAGGCTCTTAATTAGCTGACTAACAAGGGTGAGAAAACGGCAGGAGACGATACTGACTCATACGATCTGATGAACACACATTTACTGCCAAGAAAGGCAACAAACTGGAAAGTGAGAAAGAGTCATGGAGAGAGGAACTGAGGAACAGATAAGGACCGCTGCACACTTCATTCACCAGGAGACCAGATGTTCTGCTAAGTGCAGCACGTGGATCGCTCGACCAGATCGGCCAGGATCGGTTCTATAGAGATCACGTTCAACTGCAGTCACCTAGATCCATTCTGCACAGACCCCATTCAGCCACTGAATCCTGGATTCGTTCTAGACAGATCAACTTCGGCCACAGTTCTGCACTGATTCTAGACAAACTGTTCAGTCGGGATGTCTAACCTGAAGGGACAAATTTAGTGTTGACTAGACCTTGCTACCCCTGGGCTGTGCTGAAAAGCAGGCCTGGTCAGTTGAGTGAGCATGAAGACGGACATCTACAGGTATCAAGCACGCACATACAGACACAGAAAACGTGCCTGTTTGTTGAGTTCTCCACACTTCAGGGAGCGCTCTGTTGCCATGGGCAACAAGGGGACCACAGTTGGTTATGATATGATGCCATATTCAATGTCATGCCTTCAGCTAATTATAGCCACATAGCAAATGTTTTCATCTCTAATGTGGATTGTTAATGTGGAGTGGAGCTTGTGGTATTTGCAGAAACTGTGGTATCTCCTCTTTTCCCCAGGGCCTCCAATGCAGGCAGCAAACCCCAGACCCCATAGTGGGGTGCAGAGGCTCCTGGGCAGAGCTGTCAGGAAGACAGACTTAGAATGGCCTTACTGTTTGTTTGCATAGCAGGAGACCATGGAGGCCAGGTTTGTTTCTGCTAAATTCTGCTTGCTAAGCCATGTTGGTTTGTTTCGTCTAAAGTAACAACATTCCCAGTGACCACTGACATCAGGAGATCCCACGGAATGTCAAACAAAGCTGCCTTTATAAAGAGAAGTGGGGGTTCGATGCCAAGCTTGGAAAGCTTTGACTGTATTGCGCCGTTTCCCTCCATGTCAAAAAGTGAATAAAAATAATGAAAAACAATCATAAATGCATTGGCTTTGTTCATAAATGAGGTTCTGATCCAAAAACAAAGGTCAAGAGGTCACAGGACTGAAAACCCAAAGCTACTCCGCCACCCATGAGAACGCTGAAAGGACTGGGGAAGGCGTCTCTCAGCCACTGATCTTGGCTCCCAGGCCCTCAGATTGAGTTTCTTCATCCATGGACCACTAACAATTTCATTTCAGAGTGAATGTTTAAGGCATCCAAAACAAACTCAGACTTAATACTTTGTATTTATTTCTGGGGGAAATTATATTAACATAATCTGGTGAAACAGCACCGTTGACTCATTTGTGTCATCAGGGGAGGCTGCCAAAGCCTCTCTCCACATTTGCTGGAGCGAGTAAATCGCATTAGACACCCAGGACAAGTGGGCTGAGTTTACACTCCAGAAATGGGGTGTGTTTGCACTCAGGGACAAACTACTACGACATCAGGAAAAGATCCAAGAGCAAAAATGTTCAGTCGTCCACCAGAGAGGAGAAAGTAGTTGTTAAAAAGCACATCCTCGTCTTTCCTCGGTAGTGACAAATCCCATCCCCTGGATGACCTTCGATGATCCTCCGGAGGAAGGTGCCTTCCAGAAATCATTCCCTCATTTTGCCCAGGTGCCTGGGCTACTTTTGGAGGTGTGCTGGCAGCCGGCTGGTGCTGGTATCCCCAGGAGACACCAGCTGAGGAGAGCCCAGCAGCAATGCCAGGGAGGCAATAGGTATCATGGGACATGGCTGTCACACATTAGCTGCATACTGTGTGCTTCATTTAGAGCAATATTTACTGTCCTGATAGGCGACCGCTTTAGCTAAGCTCATGAATGAGCACAAGCTGTGCTAAACATGCACACGTCGACATGTCACCCTGTCACAGCACTCTGACGGAGTTCTCAGAGGTGAGAGGATAAGATATGAGAAAGAGAGGCAGCCGACAGGCTGTAGCCCCTGTTCTCCACCTTCCATCACACTGCGCACACACTGTCACTCATCACTGCTGGGGGTGGAGTCTCAACATGGGACTGTCAGGCATCAGGACTGTCGATGGCAGGACCCCAAGAATGTAACCCTAGAAGCTAAATAAACTGATGTCCAGGTGCAGATGTGCTGGTCTCTTCTATGGCATGCATTTATTAGCCTGTACTGTACAGTTACAGACCATCTACAAAATGGATGTTGTTTGTGCTACTGAAGCCAAGATATTTAAACAATCTCATGAAAAAAGATTAAAATACAGTGGGAATACAGCTCTGGGGTTCTTCATAACAGGAATTTGAAAGAGGCCACAGGACTCTTAGCCCTGAATTAATTTGTCACAGCGCAGAAGTGATGACCTGCTGCTGTAAGAGCTGTACTACAGACGAGACCCACCTGTCCCTTGAGAGATGGCATCTCTGATCTACCCACTGCTCAGGAGCACATGTAGCACCAGGATCGAGATGGCAGTGCCCTGTCGTCCTGGTGTCACTCAGTCCCACAATGCACAAGTGCTGCAATTGCCATATGGTCCAAGGCAACTGGGCTGGGAAGTCAAGGAAGAATAAATTAATTCTATGCTGTGAAGGATTAACTTTGAAAGAGCCTTTGGAATTAAACCCTGTAAAGTCTGTCTCTTGTGTACAGCTATGAAGACAGCAATCTTAGCACACGCGCAAACGCACGTGTGCGCACACATACTCTACAGTTTTACACAGCTTCACGTAAGGGCTCCAACACCTCTTTGCCACTTTATTATCATTTATTGAGTTGCAAATAAGTGTCAGCACAGACACAACATTGAGCAAGTTGATACAAAGAGCACTTGAACCAACACCTCACCTTCTCACACCATTTTCCTACCATGTTCTTAACTTGGTTTCCATGCAACTGTCATGACTAGCTGAACACTGAAAAACACAGGTGTCAGCGTCACAGCAAGCAGACTGATCACCAGTCAGTAGTTTACCTGCCTGGATGGACTGTAGGAGTCTACACATCAACCCCACATCAAATATGTTTAGGCCATGAACACATAAGCAGATATGTGGCAGATCTACAGTGTCAGATATCATTTCCGGTATCACAAGCTCACATTACATCAGACCTCATTTGGGGGCATTTTTTTTCCAGAAGTGAGAGTTCTACGTCTGTGCGATGCTGTCTGTTGTTGGCACTGTTAACGGGGTTTTAATCGAAGAGTTGTGAATTGCGCAGCAAGACAGAGACATGTATACAGATGGTATTCCTCATCCTCTGGCAGAAGTTCAGTCCACAGACCTATTAAGAACGACAAGAAGACTGTATGTACATGCTGAATCTGGCCAGAGTCCAACAGCCTGCAACAGTGGAGAGTTCAATATGCAGGAGAGCTGCAGGTCAGCACTGTTTGTCTTTATCGCCACACAGTGCCTCTCTGTGTCCCCCAGAAATATATTCCAGTACAAAGATGCAAAGGCTGGTAGAGTGTGAGCGAAACACATCCATCCATCCACCCTGCAAGATACTACTAAAGAATTTTCTTCCTTCTTAAGGTCTATTTACCATGGGAGAAAAGGTAAGGTATAATTCAGCACAACACATGACACATCCACATCCGGCATCTCAACACCAAACAGCAGCTTCCCCTCCTGCCCCATGTCTTTCAAAGATCTTCATTAATTTAGCTCCATACATTAACAAGCCAGTTTTCTCAGCAAGGACAACAAAAAAACTGAAGGATGGACCTACTATTTATTCTTCCAAATGTAGCCATCAGCAAGGAGAACAAAATGCTGCTATAGTGAGCTTGAGCAAGAGAGCTACCAGTAAAATTCCCTGCTGTACAATCCTAAGTTGCTTTGTATAGCTAAACATCAAACTAATAACCAAGCAAATGAGAAAACCGATGAGCCAAAATGCACCTTCAGGTGGACCACAGTAGATTTAAACCTGCTGTTTGTGAAGCTGTGCATATAAAGTATTTCCCAAAGTCATTAAGAGGAAGTCAGACCCAAGGCGTGTGGACAGAGTATTGATTAAACACTTTACCTTCTGGCACCTGGCACAGATGACACCGCAGGGGGAACAAGAACTGCAAAATGATGATTTCTCTGGCGAATCTGTGGCCTTCTCTGAAACTGTTGGGAGAAATGTAGTTTTGTCCTATTTGTATTTGCAAATCCTATTCAGGAAGGTGGCATTATTCAGCTCATTAATTCATAGATCTTCAGTTTCATACCAATTGTGTTTTTTTTCCTACCATTCAGTCCACAGACTACGTAAACTGTATAGAATACATGTTGCACTATGGTGGCACAGCGGCTGAAACCAGTGACTCACAGCTTGTGTGGCGCACATATGGGCATACTAGGCTTGATTCAGGTTCAGAGTGTGTGCAGTTTGCGTGTTCTTCCTTGTGTTTTCAATCTAAAGACTTTTGCAGAAGAAGGGAATGGGAGCTAAAGAGGTCCCTATGCATCCATTCCAGCTTGAGCTTCCATATACTACCTGCCTGAACAGGTGGGAATTTAAATGCAGCACTGTATCCACAATAGTGAGCCTTTAAATCAGGGCTACATCTACCAGGAGTGTTCATGCCAGATGTAGACTGAGAGGTCAAACAGCGGGCTACAAGAATGGGAGGTGTGATCGAGATATTCACTCTTTGTTGTCATAGCAACAACATGTATGCATTCAGTTACCAAAACAAAAGCACACTCGGGCAGGCACAATTGCAAACACCTCTTTGGTGGAAATAACTCACTGAAAAACAAGATGCCTCCCTGGTCATCGTCCACTGGGAATTTCCTTCACTGTCTGCCAGCATCCATCTACAGTTACACACCAACTGTCTCCGTGGGGAAGCAGCAGGTCCACAGGCCACAGGCACCTTCCACGGTACTGCCTCCTTCTGGCAAGACCGTGGTGTAGAGGTTGGGGTTAGAGACTGTGCTATGCTACTACCTGTCAGACATAATACTAACTCTGGAAGCTTCTGGAATCCCAGTAAAGCTGAACCAGAGGGAAACAGCAGCTCACAGCACCTACAGAGATCAATGAAACCCACAGAACCATGTAAATAAATGGCTACAACCTTTCAGTGGAAGAATGAATGAGCTGAGGAGACACTGTGATAAACCAGGGCTTCATTAGCAGCCCAGTTTTCTAGTGAGACATGGGCAGCAAATGCTGGCAAACACAGCCAAACACACACGCAGGAGTCAGCGAAAAGCGGGCTTTACAATGCTGTTCGTTCACCAGTGACTCGTGTAATGTCCACCTTCAGTTCATCCAGTTGAAAAACATTTGTGTTTTCTGTAAGTACTTCCATATGTCCACAAAAACCTCTAAAACACAGCTGTTCTCAGGACAAACTGCTCCCTAATGGGTTTAAATGGCCTACAAACAATCTGAGGAAATCAGCTTTCACCACGTGTGTGTGTTAGAGAGCTGCAAAGAACACATGAAGAAAAAATATGCATAACCAGTACCATTTAAAGCACCTTAGTGCAGCTGCAACACAAAACCTAAGGAGCTTGTGAAGATACCACTGGCTCGTGGAGCACAACACCAACACTACAGTGTTCTTCCACTACAGACCTAGTCCTGGTGAGAGGACCTCTACCCACAGCGCACCTCATTCCAACAGTTCATGCAACGCTGCTGAAATGAAACGTGGTTCTACACCAGGGACCTAGACATCGGACAAGGCTCTGGTTTTGGGTGTCACCGAGCCTGGGGGCAGGGAAAGAAAAATGGCTAAATGAAAAGGTTATGTATAACTTAGTCATCCATCATCATTCAGACACTTCCAGAAGGCTTTGTTTTAGGGGGAGGTGTTGAGATTTCCAGCTCATGGAAACAGATCCATTCCCCATCCTCTTGAGACCAAGAATGTGAAGCCCACCACCGCCTTCCCTTCTTCCACCACAGCTGCTGATTGGCTACACTGGTCACTGGAGCAGGTGGGTCACAGGTCAATTTTACCGCAACTTGGAACTCTTGTGTGCTTGCCAGCCAAAGGAAACTTGGTCAGCAAAAAGCAAGTGAAAGGAGCACCATGTGTGGTTGGAGCTGTTGCACGAAACATTACAGAAATGTAACAACACACACTGCATCATTTGCGAACAATCCCTCAGTAGATCACCCATTGAAAAGAGCAAGCCTGGTTGCTAAGGTAACAACCACAGGTCACTAACAGAATGTCCCACCCACTTAGTGACACAAACACACTGTTCATAGTTCAGCAAAATGAAAGCAATGTGGCCAAAACAAATGCGAATTCTAAAACCCCTCTTTCAGGCAACAAGGGGGTAGGTTCAAGTCCAGTACCTAGTGCTGAGGGGGGTGGTGGAAGGGCAACCTAAAGAGGTGTTGCACACGGGGGAAGAAAACCAGCAAGTACAGCTGTGGGAGGCACCCTTGCTGGCGCCAGGGGCCAAGGACACCCATGAGCTGAGATAAGGGGGTAGACATGATCGCCGGCAGGCTCTGTGATCTTTCCACCTAATGGTGATCTTTCGACAAGTGCGGCAGTACCAGGCCGTTGCCATGGTAGCCAGAAGCAGGCTCAGCACTTGTCGGTCGTGGCGGGAGGGCGACGCATTTAGGGCTCATTTCAGCAGCGACACTATGAATTTAAATGATCATATTAACAGGAGAATGGCGAGGCAGAGGGGAAAAAAAATAATGTTTCTTCGTTATGACAGTTCAAACCCCTCCCTCCCCTGGCCGCCTGGTTCAGGTACATAAATATGGCTGTGGTACAAAAGCCCAGTCCCTGCCCCTCTTGCCAAATCCCACACATCACACATCCCCACAATGAACAAGAAGTTTTGTCTACTGGCAGAGGCAAGACAGCGACATTCTGCATGGTCCACGTAAAGCCACAGACACTCGCCTCTCTGTGATCCACAGCTCTGACAAAAAGATGCATGCTGGGACATGGAGCTAGGCAGGTTCTGTTTGGGTCCACTCAGCTCCACGACCTGCTCCTAGCACTTCCTCTTGCTTGATCTCGGAACCAAAAACAGGATGAAAATGTGGCTGTACAACATCTTCTAGTCCCACAGAGCAAGTGGTGCAGAGTGAGTGTCTTAGTACCCCCAGAGACACCTGGGGAGTATAACCACTGTGACGGAGTGAGTTGGAAACAGATTACCGTGGAACAGGGTAGCTCAGGGTAGTCCCATAGAGCAAGTGGCTCTTGTCACCATCTTTATGACACATCATTATGGGTGGGTTACTTTAGCCCTTTATTATCACATATAGATTTTATTATTTTGATTGCAGGATTTTATACATTTATTGCCTTGTTTTCCATTTTGGTATGGCCCAGTTCTACCCTCAGCTGTTCCACGGTAATCTGTTTCCCGCTCACTCCGTCACAGTGGTTATTCCGTGAATTCTCGCCAATAAAAACTGGCTGATTGGGCTGTAACTTAAGGGGTGAGTTGTGCTGGAAAAGAGAAGAGATACACAGCAAAGAAAAGCAGCCATGCTGACAATCGTTGTTGACTGATCTACAGTCTCCATCCAACACAGCACAAATGGGCTTTTTAGAAGAGCTGGGGATGTGAGCTCAACCCAGGCAGAACATTTCAAGATAAAACAAAGCAACACAAAAAAGAGCTCAAGATGCTGCAGGCACAGGGAACGAGTATTGCACATGCTATGCTGAGGGATATTGACGCTTCCTCTGCACACATTTCTCCAGGGTTAAGAGAACATCTTCCACAAAGTGTTAAAACTCTTTTTTTCTTGGAATAAAAATATAAGGTTGACATGAGTTTTAAAGAGCCAGGAAGATTATAAATAAGATTTAACTTTCAGAATCCTTAATGAGACTGGTGGTGTTAAAGTAAAACACTTGTTGTGTCAGTGTGTCTTCCAGTGGGGGGTTCACTGTACAACTGTGTTTATTTTCTTCTTTGCTTCATTAGCCTGATAATTACTCACTTTGGACACAATCTCATTTCCTCCATGGCCATTAGGGATGGATGACATTTCAGTAGGCCTGGCACCCTTCCAGCATGAGTCTCGGAGGAATGAGGCCGACTGGGGCTCCGACCACATGGGGCTGTCCACCCTTCAATGTGGAAATGCCGTTATACTCATGTATTGGACTCATATCTTCTGAGGGATTTGGAGGGACATGCAAAGGAAGAAGGGGAGAGCATTAAAAAGAGAAAAACCATTTCCACAGACAAATGCAACCACACATCTGCTTTGAGTCACTGTGTCACAACTATTTACCTGGGGTAGGGCTTTGCACAGGGACATAAGAGTTGGGAAGCACCGCACAGGAACGTCCATCTACCCAGTTGGACACACAGCTGTTTGAGGTGCAGTGAGCAGACCATGGCGAGTGCAGTAGAAATAAGCAGGCCTGAGCACACAGGGCTCCAGTTCTTCTCTCAGACCAACAGGAAGCACTGTGCAGCCTGTGCCCTAAACCACCACCAGTCTTCCTATAAACTGAAATCTCAGTCTTTGCCACCAACTCTCCCAGATAACAAAAGGATTTTGCAGTGCATTATGGTCCACATGGCATTTTTCTCTATATCATTTATGTTTTCAGGTCATACACTATTTTACCTCTTTGTGCAACTCCTGAGGACCTTACTCAAGAACATGAAGAGAGCATGTCCTGCAGCCTTATGGCCTGTCCGACTCCTTACCCACTACACACCCACTACAGTTCTCAATGTCCTGTGAAGAGTCCAAAGCTTTCTAAGAGAGACATCAGGTCCGGCTCCATTTGCTACCTCAGCTCATTGGACGCATCCATTGGGGGGACCATTCCACAGCCAGAGGCAATGAGGAAAGACAGAGCCATCAACTGCACTGCATTACGCTTGTTGGCATGTTTCCTAGATTCTTCTGAACGCACAAAGAAAGATGGCAGCAGCAGCCGTGGCAGCAGCGGTTTTTGCGTGCAGCACACGTTTTTCATCAGTGTAACAACCTTGTCAAATCATCACCAGCTTCTCTAACAATCCCTGGCTAAGGAAACCAGAGGAGCCCTAGTGGATTAGTACTGGAATGAGTGCTTGCCCTCAAGCTTTAGGGTTCTAGCCCAAACTCCCCTCCTCTACACAGCAGTTCCTCATTTGGCGGACGGTGGTTGGACCAGCCAACTTTTCTCCCATGTGATACAATTAAACAAAGTACAGTGATACTCCCCAGGTGTCTCTGGGGGTACTAAGACACTCACTCTGCACCACTTGCTCTGTGGGACTAGAAGATGTTGTACATGAAGTTAAATATGACTGATCAATTGGTAAACAATGTACCTTGATAGAAGGACCTATATTTTGCAACTCCAAGATTTGACATCAACAGAGAACATCGGGGATAGGGGTTGAGGAGGCAAAGCCTATTTTTACCCTGTTATGTGAGCAGGAGTGACGTGCAACAGGCTGAATAAGGGGGCTTGGTTTCCATAGTTACCACTATTCTTTGAAGCCCTCAACGTGGGTGCCTGTCAGATTTTATTTTTTTAACTAACAAAATGACCATCCCTTCACTGTTGCTTAACAACCTGGGCTGACAAATGGGGGAGGGAAGTAGGGGTGTGTTGCCAAAGTCACACCCAAGGTAAAAGCAAATTAGGGGTGGGGTATTGAAGCAGAATCCATTAAAGAGGGGAAGGTGAAACCAGCGCAGGTCACATACCCGGCTTGGCTCTTGTCACAGTCAAAATCACACTCAGTGAGGCAAATGGTTTAAGACTCTGAAATGCATTTTGGTTGAGCCTGTCCATTCAAATAGGACTGGATTTGGTTTGCTGTTCTGGTTGCGCTCTGTGTAGATTCATCAGATAAATTACTATCTTAGAGGGACGTTACCTCCATATAGAGAGATATACAGAGATGAAGAAAGAGTGTGTGGAAAGGGTGAGTGAGACCCATCACATCTTGTAGCCCTCCTGCCCTATATTTCATATTTAATTTGGCCCATAGTAGGATTTCTGATTCCCTCCCAGTAATCTCATCGAGCCGGCAGATGGTGATCAGGCAATCCAGATGCCCGATTGGATTCCCATTTCAGGGTCCAGAGTTCCAGATTGTGACAGTGGGAGAGCCTTCATCGGCAGCTCGAGCCTGTGGACTACAGTCCTGAGTGAGACCAGGTCAGGTGCTATGGCAAAGCCACTGGCCCCCAATATGCCATGCAATGCCCAAAGTCTCCTGTCCCTCATTTAATGAGGATGCAGGACATTTGGAAATGCCAGGCTGGGGGATCAGACGGGCTACGGATCAGGATGCTCGCAATGGAACATCGCCTTCACATTTAATTACCAAGAGCAGCCGTGCAGGACCTGGCCACAGTATTACTGCTGTATTTATTTTTACAGCACGGCTCTATTAGTCTCCTGGAACAGAACAGAAAGCGAGCGGGACAGAGAGGGAAGCGCAGGAATAATGACCCAGGATATAATGGAGACTGACTAACAAGCAGGACAAACAAGAACAGGGCTCCAGCGGAACATGTCTGAGTTCACTGCTCGCTGGGTGCAGACAAAACCACCGTTTCATCTTTCTCAGCCGGATCAGAGAGTACAGAGCTGCTCTGTGTGTGGGCACATTTGGAATGGGTGTGCGTCTGCAGGAGACAGCACGTGCTTGTCGCCAACTCAAGGCTACATGATGGACAGTAGACGCAGAGCGCATTCCTCATAGACAGATGCAAACATGGTCACCTTGTGCCACCCAATCTAGTTAGCCACCCATCTCACTGCATCTCCTACATCTGCAACACACTAATCCATCACCGGCACTTGTGCTAATTGGCTTATTCATCCTCGCCGACAGATTCCAACTCGCGGGCTGCCTGGCACGGACTGATGGAGCCCAGTGCCCTCTCTCCTCTCTGGGACCACTGCTGCACATTCAACAGCCACCAACAGTTACTGCTACCCCACCAGCCATAGGCAGACTTGGAGGTAGCCTTGATGTCAAGGTCCTGTAGATTGGTCAAATCTCAGGGTGGGCTATAACCTGTTGAAACTATACAGATGCCAGATTTCTAGTGATGCATTTGCCCCTCCACTTGCTAAAATGTGGGTCAAATGTTCTCCAAGAAACATATTATTTTGAACGGATTCTTATTTCATTCATCTCTTCTATACTCAAGGAGCCACACTTCAATCGATACCACAATGGCTAAGGGGCAAACGCATATTGTAGGAAGACTTTCCTTTCACTTTTGCCTGTCTCCACGGAGCAGTAAAATAGTGCAAAAACACCAAACAAATATCCAACCATCTCAGCTGTAAAACTCATGAATGAGCTGGTCTGCCCAGGTCCCTATACCTCCAGCCTGAGGGTGCAATACACAAACTTAAGATATTTCACTGTTTGGGCTATGAATCAGCTGAAAGGGGCAGCTTTGTTTTGTGGCTCTTGTTCCTCAAAATTACGGCAAGATGATGTGGTCACGATGCAGGTCAAAGCCCTCACCTGAGGCAGGAAAGCCCTCCCCCTCGATGGAATAAACCAAATACTGTCATTCCTGATAGACTTGTCCTCAATGTTTTTATGACATTCTGTAGAACCTTATCTGTTTTCACAGGAAGGCCTCTTGGGAACTCCCAACTTTAGCATCCTGCATACCTTAAGAATCAGAGGTGGAGGATCACCTGAGCCTGCAGTGACAGGCCATCTGGCTGCTTCATTCCCACTCATCACAAACCACACTCATTCAGAAAAAGAATACAGGTGGCCCTCACAAAGCAGACAGAGATTGAGCATCCTGGATATTAGCTGTCAGTGTAGGGAGCATCAGTGAGGGTGCAAGGAGAGCCTTAGTTGGGAGTTGACCACAACAGCTACCAAGTAATACAATTAACTTCACTGATCTTTGAAAATTGGAATTGAGTCCTGCACATGAAACCTGGGGTCCTTGTTGATGACTGTGTCATGCATGCAACTTGCCTGTAGGTACAGTATTGTCACTGTACTTCAAAGTGTGTCCAGTGGTCTTCAGCTGCTAACAGGCAATCCCCTGACAGTTTTGGCAGCCCCATCCTTCCTCCACACCACTGGCAAACACAACTACATGAGAGATGGAGGAAAGATAGGGAGGGGCGCACAGAGGAGGAAGGGAAAGCTATCTGACAAGGTCAACACAAGTTCCTGCTGTTGGAAGTAAACTGTCTCAGAGCTTGAGAGCAGAATGACATTTACGCCTTTAGCTGAAGTGTGGGACAGCTGCCAATGAGATCCAAAGCTGAATGGTCTGGGGAATGTTGGGAAAAGGCCAGCGAGGAGGAATCTGACCTTTGTTCTAAGTATCTTAGAGGAGAGTAACAGTCGTCTTCCCTAGGAAACCTTGCCAGGGCTGTCCTCTCTAAAGCGGGCCCTCACAAGGGTACACCTACAGACATTGTGCTAAGCCAAGGTTTGAGGCAAATGGTGAACCAAAAAGAGTCGATGCTGGACAGAACACGTGCTTGCGGCCTCCTAGGATGTACGCTGTTCTCATGAATAATGCAGGGTGTTTTTTCTGCTAAACACTGAACCATGCAAGAAGTAAGCTATTCAGACACTGGGGATCTGACTAAATCGTAACCACTGGACCCAGTAATGCTGTGCAGCCGTCGTTACACCAGCAATGGCAAATAAAAAATGTCCTCTCATGTCACTACCGTTAACAATGGCCAAAAAGCTGATTTTTTGAAAACTGTTCCAAGCTGCAAAACTGGTGCTTTCAGCCATGTACAAAGCGTTTAGAAATGAGGCTTTGGTGAGGCATCTTTAGGTGAAACATACCGGAGCAGCAGCTCGGCACACCACCTTACATCATTTCAATCCTTGCTCAACTGCTTTGCACAGCTGGAGAGCTTCTGGGCCAACTGCTGCCCTTGGCACTTGAGCTCCCTTCTCTCCCACAAAAGACTTGAACCCCCCACCCGCCTCCACAAGTCAGCCCACATTAAAGATCAGGCATTCTGCCTTAGATCTGCCCACGTGTACTATTTGCTCTGACAGAGGTCTGGAAGAAGGTTCCACCTGGTTGCTTTTCACAACCGCTGTTCCATTCCCTCAGTGTGCCCGTTGCTTTGCCACAGCCAGCTGTTCATTTATGTGTTCGGCCTGTCTCTTACAAGGGTTAGACATGCCTCACCTCTGGCACAGGGGATCTGGACCCCCCTGTCATTTGCTTGGCATTCCAGCACTGCCGTTCTGCTTTATGAGCACCACTAAGAGGATACCATGTGGAGACTACACAGTTTCCTGTTTCCATGGCACCCCACAGTCCAGAGCTCCTCCTATGAACACTGTAGAGGGGGTGATGATCAAAGGGATGAGGGGCTTAAAAACTGCTTTCTGGTGAAACCATAACGAAAAAAAAAACACATGTTTGTGGATAACCATTTTTCATTACAGGCCAAATCACTTGTCAGCCATGCAAAAAAGATTCAGACACACACACACACACACACACACACACACACACACACACACAGGCCACGCCCCAGTGCTGCAAGCATTTTCATCCGTTGCCATTAGTGTGCAAACTTAAGATGTGTGGGAGGTAAGCATCTGTCGAATGATGGACAAATTACTACAAATTGCTACCGTTTTTCCCAGTGCCTGGGTCCTCTCAGCAAGTTCCCCCTACACATGGACCCTTCTCACTGACAAGGACCGAAGGAGAACGAAGCAAATACCATCGTGTAGGTTCTTACAATCTCCCCCAAACCTAACAGACCACCATTTAACCCGTGGCAGCTGAGCACGGAAAGTGTCACAACCGCTGCTCTCCCCCGCTGTTGGGGCAGCACAGGTGCAGCCTCTGTGACCTATATAATCTACAGCACATCGGCAGTCTTTGAGACGGCGGCTGACACAGATGTAAATAAATGCCAACACACCCAAGCGCGCACACACAACTGGGGACAGGGAGGTGGCATCAGGGCACCATGTGTAACACACATTTCTGTACTGTGCGCACGTACGCATGCGTGCTTATGCCACCTATGAAACTGCCTCCATGTACATTTTCATTGGGGTAGAAGAGAGGCGGCCTTCACCGTGGACTGGATACCGGGGGAGGGGGTCAGAAGATATGTGCAAGCCATCAAGAGACTGGGCTACTTGGGTAAACACCGCAGGAGACTGTAAACAGCCACGATTAACAGCAGCATCTTTAATTAACCGCAACCAGTCCTCAGGGGGATGCTGCCGCTTCTGTGCTGTCTTGACAGGCTGACGGCCACATGAGCAGGACCATAGTGCCCCCTGGTGGCCCTTGACGCCCAGCCACACGCAGAAGGCCGAGACACCCTTGCACTGCACTGCCCTTCCCTAAAGCCTGGCTGAGCGAGGTTCCTTGTTTACAAACACACTTTCTTGACTGGCGTCACAAAGCCACGATGCTCAAGAAGTGGTGCCACAGCTGCGTTTACCCTTATCCAAACAAAGATCCCTCAGCCACTGCAGTAGCTTTACATTAACCTCAGATGACCGCACTTGCCGCGATACAGCTGGGTCTAACCGTATTTGCATCCGCGGCAAGGACGAGAACCAAAGCAACATTGTACTACACCGGTTCCCCTCATATTCAAACCACGTCCATTTGTCCCAATTCGTGCATAAAAGTGTCAATTTTATGACTAAATTACATTTAAGTTTAATGCAGGCACCCCCCAATTTCTTACAAGTTAGGTTCTGTAAATATTGGATATTTAAAAGACATTTTTCTAGTGTAAAACTTTCCCTCAATTTTATTGCTGGAGCAACTTGGAAGTTTTATTTTTCCTCTCCTGCTGCCCTACTATCTTTGAGCACAGTACTTACCCTGTCCTGATACGAGTAGAAATGAGCCACAAATTAAGTCCATCAGTGTCAGCAGACTTGGATAAAGGGGTCACCCATAAGTCGCTTTCCTCTTCTGTGTGCAGTCATGTGAGGTTCTGAGGACACTGCTTGGGACAGCTCTTTCACAGGAGCTGCAGCAGATGAACTGAACTCAACTCAGTAGAGCTGTGGATCACATTCTCCATCCTGCCCTTTTCTGCCGTTCTTCTCATTCTAACTTCTTGTGCTGGACATGGGCACACACCTATTCCTGAAATGTTTTCAGTGATGAGCAGCTATACCCATTTCCAGAACGATCTCATATTTTCCATCCATTATCATTAACTGCTTAGACCGGAGCAGGTGACAGGAGATCCAGAGCCTGGCCTGGAATCACTGGACACAAGGGTACAAAACTACCTCTGGATGGGATGCTGGTCCATCAAAGAGTGACAACGCATACATGAGCGCACGTGCACACACACACACTTTTAAGTAAAATGACCAATTAATCCAAACACATGCCTTCGGACTGTGGGAGGAAACCCATACATTCGGGAAGAACATGCAAACCACACAGACAAGAGCTGGATTCAAACTGATGCCCAAACAGCCCATAGGCTTTGCCACTCAGTGTTTTGAGTAATGAATGTTGATACCACTTGCTTTCCAAAATGTTTTCAAAAAATGTATTGAATTTTGCTCAATTTATTCTGTTGTTTTTGGGCAATGGATGCGGGTAAACCTATTTCTTGTTTTATGTTAATGGCCCTCCTTCCACATAATAAACCAAAAACGTGGACTTGTCTTTTCTGAATCTTCTGCGCTGAGCAATGAATATCCATCCAGCTGTACTTCACGAGTTTGAGAGTTGAATCTCAGTGAACACTTTCATGTTTCATACCCATGTCTTCTTTAAAGGTTTTAGCTGTTAACGTTAGCAACCCCCTTCCCTCGTTTTTTTTTTTGGTGTTTAAAACTTTGACTGCTGACGCCGCCGCTCGGACAGCCTTACCTCAGCGCTCACACTTTTCCCTTCAAGTTTCCTCTTCCACTTCGCCTCAACTCCCACCTCCACACAGTTTCGAGATTTAAAAAAAAAAACTTACAGAATATACACAGAGACTCTATAAACAAACAGCTCGTTTTAATGTATAAAGTTAACTTAAAGCGTCGTCAGGCGGACGTCACCGACTCGCCGCTCCTGCTTTCGTCACGAGCTCGCGCATCCTCGCGCCAGGCGTTCAGGCGGTGGTTGCCAGGACAACGACGCAGGCGGCTGTGTGGGGGGAGAGAACCGCGCTATTAACGCGACTTTCCTCTTAGCTGCAGTGCTTTAAGCGTAAAAAGCTAAGTTCCAGTGCTCCCCTGACTGCCATGATGGTCATCGGACAGCAGCAGCGAACGATCGTGTAGTAACTGAATATTTGCAGTGACTAAAAATGCTGATGATTTTCACAAGTGCAACAGACTAGCAGTGCTAACTCAGTGCACCCTGGATAAGAAGATGTAGTTACGAGCCTGCTATGAAAAACGGCCATGTTTTACAGCAGCTTGTTGCTGGGAGAGCAGTTCAGGCAGAGAATCGAGTTGGCAGCGGAGCATTAAGAGAAAAAGTTCGGCTGAGCACCGGCGCGCTTAACGCAACGATTATTTGCTTTTTTCTCCATGTTGCCGGCTTATATACGCACATACACACCCAAAGAATGGACGGTGGCCAGGGCAAAAGCATCGTACTCACTGAGACGGCGGTACCATTAACAAGGGGCTCCCGTGGCTCGAAGGGTGCAGCGGGCGCTCCAGTGCGCGGTCCTGCGGCGGCGTTTCGGCCTCCGCGGACGGTCCCTTAGCACGCAGGCTGCTCATGTCACACACACACGCGAACACACACGCAACACACGGCTCGGACACTGTCTGCAGCTCAACGGCATCCACACTTATGGAATGTTATGGAATTGAAGGAAAAATAAACTTACATCGTCATAGTAACCCGGCGTGCGTGCAACGTCATGCAGAGTCACCGTATAAAATGTACGTATAAAATGAACAAGTGGTGGACATGGCCGAACACGGCGAAGTTAGGTTTAAGCCACTTTACGTTCTTCCTGAGCCACACAGACTGCTGAAGGTTAAAACCCAGGTGTATACATAAGGTGCCGCAGCTTTGCATATATCATGATCCTCCCATGGCAGCATCACGCAATAAGTCAAGCAGTAGGCATGTTGAGCTCATGGTTACAGCCCCCACAGCAGAGCGGTTAAATGCCACATACAAACCAGCAGCTAGAACACCAAACAGCCACTGGCCATCTGTTACTTCAGGCACGAGCCTGATTACTCAGCCATGCAGCAGACAGCTCGCGCCTACCGGACCCGTGCAGCTAGGCCTTGTCCTTAGTGAGCGGGGTTCTCAATATGGGACAAGCTGAACACACACTCCGCAGGAATGAGACACTCCACACACATTGGGGACCAGGAGTTCACCGAGGGTCCCGTCCAACATTCCACGCATAGTCTGGGTAACGTGCACATTTTATTGAACCTCTGCGATCGCTGCTGGTACAGGCCAAAGCTATGTCTTTATTTCACACTGCGTTAACTTGCATATGACAGAAGAGTGTTAGTAAGTCCAGATAAATACAAAGCCACGGGCATACAAGACGCCCCAAGATTCAAAAATAATCATATACAGAATTTTATACTCCCAAGTAATAACTTTGCACGTGGATTATGACCATTCTAGAGGAAAACAAAAATTCCCACCCTAAACGTAAAGAGAATTGCAGAGATTTACTGACATTAAACAGCATATCTGAAGACAGGGAGACAGTGTTGTTTCCCAAGCAGGGCAGGTCAATGACTTGTCAGCACTCACGGGGGTCCTCTCCTTACGCAGTCCGTTAGATAGAACAGCAACCACCCTAAACTTGTATAAATATACTCTAAGTCAGCAATTGTTCCCATAGTAACCTGAAAAAGGTAATTCTACATTTCTTTTTTTATTTCTGTCTGTACAGTTACCATCTAAGGTATTGCCTTTGATCTCCCACAATGCCCGGTGGTCCCAGGACTGCGTGAACCCAAGTGTCATTCATCCAAGATCTGTGGCAACAAGACACATGGTAATGGCACGGACTAAGAGTTACACACATCAAGCATGGTGCATCTTTCAGCATCACCACAGTTGAACGGTGGGGGATAAGAACAAAAACGTTCTCCTTTTCAGTCCCAGTTTTCCCAGTCTTCATCATCCAGCTGGAAGACAGCAGGAAAAAGAAATAAATGAAATCATGCAAAACAAGAATTTTTGAATACCAAGAGATATGCACAAAAACTGACAATGAACTGTAATGAGACTGGGGAAAAAGGCCATTAATCCTGATGCACTTCTATACATATTCACTGCGGAAAATGGAAACCTCAATTGACGGTAACCCCACGGTTAAAAGGATGTAGGTGACATTAGCCAAAAGTCTTAATGACACCCTCACTAGCAAGAGAGATCAAGGTACCTCCCCGGTAGCGTTGACTTTTGAGAGTGCTAGCTGAACCTCTTCTTCAGTCATGTCCAGGTCAAAGTCCTTCTCCCAGTCCTCGCTGACGTCTGTGCTGGAGCCTGCAGGGGGAGCAGCAGTGCAGTTACAGCTAACGTGATGATGACAGACACACCAGACCACACTCCTCTCATATACACAAGCCAGGCTAGATGAGACAGAATATCGGTACGTCACAAGGCTGGCACACACATTCACTCACACAATCACACACTATGGGCGTTTCAGAGTCACCAATTAATGTGTTTGGACTGTGGGAGGAAGCTGGGGCACCCAGAAAAAAACCCACACAGACACAGGGAGAATTTGCAAACTGCATACAGAAAGCCGTATTTAAACCTTTACTTAAACAGCCCGAGTGCTGTGAGGTGGTAGCACTACACACTGTGTCACGCTGAAAAGTTTCTGATAATGCAATAAATAGAGTATTAATATTACAGATTGGTTAATTGGTTGTACCTTTATTTTGAGATTTTTACAGACCCTAACCTGTGAATAAAATCAAGGGACATCTGTATTTTTAAGTTTCTGTGCCATAATGATAAAAGTGACTTAGAAAAAAAATTAGGTATGAACAGACCTGCGGTTGCAAGCTGTGTTTGTATGTAGAGGTCACCACCAGCTGTGAATGAAGAGGCTTACGTTTTCAAGGATGGCTTCCATGAACAGTATTTATGTGTCTGTTTGTCTTCGATTCTCACCTTTCTGGCCATTGTTGGAAGGCGTAGATTTTCCGCTGTCAGAGTTCAGCTCAAACACCCTGAGGTCCTGGGGACCATCGTCTTTCATGACGTCCGACCTGGCTGCTGCTCTAGCCACCATCGGCTCCTCTCCAGTTATTCCTGCTGTTCCTGTTGCTGCTCCGCGGGCTCCTGTTGTGTTTGCAGCCTGCTCTATATCAGATCCTCGGCTCTGGAGCTGCTCGCGGCGCTGGCCCATGTCTACCTCTGATTCTCTTTCCTCCAGACTGGCATCATTGAGCTTCTGACGCAGCTCCTCTGGGCCTGTGCTGACCGGCCTGGGTTCAGCCTTTCTCTCCAGCTGGGTGGGAAGGCTCACACTCTCGCTGCCCGCATCACCATGGTCCCCCTCCTGATCTGCTGACACCAAGACCACAGGGGCTGGGTCAGGTACTTGAGCAGGTGCTTCCTCTGAGGCGGGCGCAAAGTCTAAACGCGATGCAGATGCACCTCCGAGGAACTCATCTGTGGCCATATGATGAAGAGAAGAGGTTATAGTGTTAGGCAAAAGGAGGGCAGCAATCCAGCGATGAAAAAGCCATTTCAGTCACTTTAAACGTCTGGGGACAACGGTGGACTTTATAGTCACACACTGGGAGCGTGTCACTATCCTTGTCCCCATAGAGCATGACCCAGCAGTGCATTGATACACCATAGTGTAGGTGTCACATTCTCAAGCATGATGTTAAACTCTACTGGATGTTTAAGATGTCAGTCAGCCCCAGAATGCTGCCGAGAGCCCTTCCTTCATATATATGTTGCTTTACATAGCAAGTTCTATTTGGTTTTACTGATGAGCAATTCCACTACACTTCAGTTTCCAGTTTTATACTAAAAATCTTTTTTAGATTATAACACAAAGTCCTAAACAACTTTACTTTTGTTTGTCATAATTTAAATTGTTTCTAACTGGTTTTCAAATAAAACCCATGGACACCTGGGACACTGAAATATCTACTCACACAAAATCAGAGAAACAATTTTTTATCATCTTTGTGGAAAATATTCACAAGTATTTTGAGAACAAGAATGTTTATAAGACCTTGCATTTTCAAAAGAGAATTAAGCCAATTGCTTCACTGGAGCATGGCCATTTCTGCAGAGTTCCAGCTAAATTAATACATTAAATATTAATGTAATGCAATCCTCAAATGTTCTTTGAAAGACAGAAATTAACTCTGCCTGTACAACTTATGTCCAAACCCATGCTCCATAATGTACTCAGCAGTTCAGTTTGGTCCTGGTCCTCCTTTTCAGGCTCATTGTTGAAGTTTAGATGTTAAAACTGTATTTTCATTATCTGACTGGTGTTTTTCTAGACCATGCCATGTGTGCCTCTCAGCCAGATGACCTTTGAAAATCAGAAGTCCTTATCATTCAATCTTACCTACACTGCAACCACAAAAGCAAAGAAACCCCCATCTTACTGAAGGTAAACAGGAAAACAACCTACCTTCTTCCTCCTCCTCCCAGCCAAGAGCCTCCGAGTGAGCAGTCTGCTCTGCCCTCTGTTTCAGCGCCACTCGCCTCGCCTCCTCCTGTTCACACAAGTCAAAGTTCACACAAAGTTCACCACAAAGCTTCCACACAGACATATTCAGATGCCACTAATCCCAGCTTGCTGCAAGTCCACAGATTTTACTGCAGTTAACAAAAGCAATGGAGGTGATTTATTAGGTAATCAATAACTGGACAGGCAAAGTGGAACAGTATCTGCAGAGCCTGCAAACAGCCTGCAGTCTCCTCAAACAGACCTGCACTTCTGCAAGTCGACCACTAGATGGCACATCAACTTCAGGGAATACTAACGTTACCTGGTCCAGCTGAAACACCTTGTAAAAGTATCGCTGCCAAAATTCAGAGTGTGACACAGCTGCTGGAACCTATCAATTTAAGGAAAAAAAATTAATTTAAACATTTTGCTATTATGAGAAGCCCCTGCCATGGATCACAACATGAGATATTCAACACACTGCAGACAGCCGTACCATTTTGGTATAAAGCGCCCGGATGGAGGGGCTGGAAACCAGAAGATCTGAGATTTCCCCTTTCTTCTCCTCCAGACTAAAACCCGAGAGCCAGGTGTCAAACTGCTCTGGAGGACCTGAGTAAAGCCACATACACCCAAACACGTACATGTACACGCATGCACACACACACACACACACACACACAAACAAATGGGAAAAAGGTATAAGTCTGAAGGACAGTAGAAGGATATGAGCTTAAAATAGATATTTTGTTTTTTCATCCTGAATATATTTAAACACCCATAACAACACACGTTAAGAGCAATGCTTTTACTAAAGTTGCTAGAAGGAATTTCTTTCAATTAGGTCAGTGAAAAAATCAGGTCAGGTCAAAACCTCCATGGTCAGTGTGATGAAGGCAGCACAGTGCCCCTGGGCCCCTTGTAGTGATGATCAAATTGAGTGTTAATGATCAGATCTGCACCTTATTCCCCACTTCCTGCATATAATTTGCACTGTATATATGCATGTTTCAGTTAGGTTTTATTAACCTCATTACATATTCATTAAACATTACATTAGGTTATTAAAGTTACTGTAGTGCAGACTTTTGCCATATCCGAATACCTCCTTCCCTATATAGACAATTAAATTGAGGATGATCTTTTATTTAAGTCGATGCTGGAATCTTGTCTAATACTGAACGTTACAGAGTAAAGAGGTAAACAGAGAAAGAGGGCTGGGTCCTATTAAAGTGGCAAAGTGGACCTGATCTCAATGCTTCTGGGGATCTGTGAAGAGCCCACGGGCAGAGAATGGTGGGAGGACTTACCATCAGGCTCATTGCAGTACGTTGCTGGATCTGCCTGTAAACTGTAGAGGCGGGCCTGAAAGACAGCAAAGCAAATTTGTTGGTTGTACAGCACCTCCAAGCTGTCACTACTGTTCTCTATATATCAGCAGAATTAGGTTCCCACCTTCATGCTGTCATACTCCTCAGTGGTCCCTGCTGGGGTGGCCATCAGCGTGATGACATCACAGTCTATGGTTTTGTCTGGAGGGGGGGCCAGAGTATCTGTGATCACTCCGAGGATGTTGGAGATGCTTTTCTTCACTTTCTCTGTGGTCTCTGAGGAGCCCTCCACCTTTGGACAGAAAGGTTTGCACCAAGACGTAAGGCCATCTGGAGTCTCTCAGATTGAGGTAATATTTCCACGCTGGGTGTGTCCCAGACACAGAACAGCCTTCTGACCTATTTCATCCATTAGCTTGGTCAAATGTTCTTGAAACGTCCAAGCCAAACAAGCATAAACATTACGATAGGATAGCGTGTTGCTGTTGTTAAGAGCCACCAAGTTGATGTTGGCTCCCGTGGCTCTGTGAATAGTTACCCTCAACTGGGTTTGGCCTTCTGCCAGATTGGTTAACATTTCATAAAGAGGTGTCCATAGCTGTAGTTATTGCAGGATAAGGAAGAAATTTATTAACCCTCACAGGGAAATTTACCCATACAGCAGCTGGATACAGAGGAAACATGATATAAGGCATATGTCAGAATATGCAAAATAAATAAAAAACTAATAAAGAACTAAAGTTTATTCCCACTAATAAGATGGAAACTAACTGACAGATCCATGAGTACCACTATGAAGCCAGACAGCTATTGGTAAGAAGGACTCCCAGAAGTGCTTTTACTGCACCTAAGTTGAATAACCTTGTGATTAAAAGTACTCTGCTTTATCTGGACAAACTGAGAGGAAAAGGTGCACACTCACCGCCAGCTTGCTCCGCACGACGCTTGCCGTGGCCACGATGGAGCACGCCGTGTCATGCTGGACCACACTGGAGAACTCAGCCAGGTCCCGCTTGAGGAACTCATATGCTTCCACCGACTGCAGAGGAGAACACTATCAGCTGTCTGCAGCAGAACCTCACCTACCGCAAATCCATCTCAATACAGAGCAGAGAGAGCACAGGTCCAGTCTCAGAGGTTCTAGCAGCTGCATTAAATGGTCTTTTCACAGTGGATGTTATTAACATATCATACATAGTTACATTTATAATTGACTTCTAGGTGCTATGAACTCACCAGCATCACGTGTGGCTTGTGCAGCGCAGGGAAGAGCCAACCGAGTGTAGGCAAGTGTAAAGCATGTAGAAATACGGAGGGGCTCACCTTATCCTTGACTGCCTGGAAGCTTTGCTGAAACCAGCCTCCCCACCAGGCTCCATCTCTGTGGAGAACACCTGGGCTTTAGCACAGGTGACAGCATAGGTGTGTATGGCACATGACAAACACACGAGTACATCTGTCAGGATGTAACTCAATCCCTAGAGAGTACACTCGGGCTTATTTACACCCATGTCACACCTGACAGGTATCCCGCGAGACCAAACCCCTTCCCCAAGGTCTGATCACAAATCAATAAGGCAGACATTATACAGGTATATCTGTCAGCACCGAAAGCTCTCTCTAAAGTGCAGACTTGGGCTGCATTTAATGTCAGCCCACACCTGCACGAGGTAAACAGCGCACAGGTAGACCACTCAGCACAAGAGCCCTTGACAAAGGAGGAGACACGGAGTTATTTAAGGTCAGATCACACCTGTACGTGGTAAACAGCGTGCAGGTGCACTGTCAACACCAGAGTCGTTCCCCAAATTGGGGACCTGGTGTTTACTGATGCTCGGAGCCCAAGTGTCCCAGGTGGGGACAGTGTTCTGTCCCGAGGTGTTCCTCCCTCCGCTCTGTAAACAAACAAACGGTCGGACTTCCTCCTCACGGCGCCAGCGACGAGGTGGCAAAGCGGCGAGCGGCTCCTTTTCGCCACCACGCAGCGTAAAGTGCACGGAGTTGCGGGCTGCGCGGTACCCGTCGATCGACGAAGCCACAACGGACAAAATATAAATATAAACAATAAAGCAGCGAGGAACAGCGCACTCACCCTTCGGCCATCTTCATACTATGACGTCATCAGTATTTACTGACCTTTGACCCCGTGCGCGCACCGCGGCTCACGAAAAGCAGATATGCGGGAAATATTTCAAACCGAATATAAATTTTAGAAACGTTTAAAGAAAAAAATGGACACGAGCTGTAGTAAACTACAAAAAAAAAATTACGTCGGTAAATTTTAAAGGACATTTTTTTAACCAACTACTGGCACCTTGAAGGGCCAAAATTCGCCGGTAATTTCTGTTTCGCGCCGCACTTTGTTTCCGTCCTGCGCGGCCACGTTTACGTCCACGTTGCCACGCTTGATGGAGCTGTTGGCTTCGCTTTACGTTTAGTCGTGCGTGTGTGTGGATTTTTCACGTTTCTCGGGGGGAGCTTTTTAATTACAAAGTAGTCATTTTAATAATTCAGGTAGGTCAACACAGTTTACCCAATTTTTGGTCTACAGAAACTTTCGTCAGCCTGGTTTTTGAAATAAAAATAATGTAGATGTGATGGTTGATATACTCATATTTACTACATCGATTTATGTTCTTATCGTGCTGAGGGCTGGCTTCAATACAGTGCGCTCAGCATCAGGACCAGGCTTCCCTCACTAAGGATCCATCCACAAAAACAGCAAACTCCACCCTGCCTGCACTGCTGTGTTTTCTCACAAAACAAGTTCAGGCTGAAAAATGGCACATGCTTACCCCCATTTACCACACCTAACAGTTAAAAAAAAAAAAAAAAAAGCTTGGTGAAATCCATCAAAAATGAATTTTGCTGCAACCACCTTAAGTGCTTTCTTTCTTCAAGCAGCATCCTCATCTGAGTTCCCTGCCAGTGCTGTGCGTGTGATGACATCGCTGCAGAGAGCGGACTGAACCGAAGACCTGCTTGTATGCATTATGAGTGAAAACTGGTTTGTTCTTCTATTCCCACCTGAGCCCTCTTGGTTAACAGTGTGTGAACACTTTTGCTACCCCACCCCAGCTGCGTCCCAGCCTCATTAGTATGTGTGGAGAAAGGGGAAGCGGGGTGGTGGAGGGAACAAGGGTCAAGCTGCAGGCGGCTGGTGGAGTCTAATCTCCTAATTCAAGTTCCCCCGCACCCAGAAGCCCCATATTGTGTGCGTATGGCCTGCAATGTGTGCCTGTCGTCCCTCCCCTCAATCCCACTAATTGGGCCTTTCAGGTTCCTAACTGACTCCGTCCGTCTTCCTTTACCCACTCGTGGGCTCCTGATCCATCTGTCTCTCATCTGTGCTGTCAGTTAACACATCTGAGAGAGGCGCCTCCTAGAGCCAGGAGGCAGATAGACACGCTTCCGGTACGAGGTTGCTGTCCATACTGCGCTGCCTTTACTTTCAGCAGCTCCAGGAAGGGAGGATTCAGAGGCCGCAAATCTGGGAGAGGTAGGACAAGGGTTCCACGTGAGGCACTGCTGCAGAGCTCCTTTGACGGCTCCATGAACTGAAATCAGGTTCCTGCTGGAGCTAGTGTTTGTGAAGCTGGTCTAACATACAGACGGAGACATTTACACTGCTATTTACACTGTTGTACACTGCATTTGTGGAAACAGATTTACACCCTATACACATATGTGTGAATTATCACATATGTTCGTAAACACACACGGTGTGCAGCCCATGCTCTGTTGTCTTGGGTTCACACCATCTGCTCCCCATCAGAACTTGCTACCATTGCTTGAGTCAGGGTCATTAATTATCCTAAAGGATGCTGGACCCATCCTGCCTCCCCCCCACCCCACCCTCCCCAGCCGATTTCAGCTAATCCATGCAATGTGTTGTGTTTTCCGTTCCCACCTGTGCCCACGGATCACCAAGGGACGCCAGCAAGCCCGTGTGCTCCACAGAGGCCCCTGTCCTGGCCTGGCTCGCAGCTGCCTCCCTCCCTCGCTCCCTCCCACCCTCCTGTGTGGCGCTCCAGCAGGGGACACCGACAGCTTCAATGTGGCCCATAAATTAGCGCTAACTGCCTTTGTTGGCTCCCAGTGTCAGGCTTCCACTCCAATGGTGCTACTTACCATGATGAAATGGATATTGAATGGCTTGATGGTGTCTGAGGTCTGGGACCCCAGTCTGACCCATTGTGTCCACTGGGGGGAGGGTCAACAAGGGGGGAGAACAACCTTTAAGTTAAAAGGCACACTGCTCTCCTCCAAATTGGACATGGGAGATTTTACATATGTCCTCTTTTGCTTGCACTAGTCTGTGACCAATAAGTAGTTCTGCTTTTGTTACAAATTAAGACTTTTGAGAAGTTTTGTTATGTCATTTTCTTGTTTTACTTTCTATTTTACAGTGCTGCACTATTAACTTTTAATGGATTATTGCTTATAGTGCATCAAGTGCATCAACCGCAAAAAGCAAATGTTCAAATTTTCATTCCATGTGTGTTCACCTTGTGCGCAATAAAGATTATTAACTTAATTATAACTAACACAGGCATTGTTTATACAGAAAGGGTCTTATAGAACTGTGATTTTTATGTAGTTTCAGTGTCCTTGGTTGCTTATGAGCGAGACAAAAACTTTAGATCTCTCATCCAACCTGGAAGTGTTTACAAATCTATGATCAGTCAGACTACAACCGCACACTGATTGTTCCCTTTCCCCACCTGGCTTTATTCCTACAGGATCACCTTAACCATTTTGTTATGTCCACTCTAAACTGTGAACTGACCCTGGTGGTCATGCTGCTGAAGACACCACGGCATCCAGCCTCTGACCTGAATGCTGTTGAGTGCACCGGCATGCGCTCTCCCGTGCAATATGAACCTGAGAAAGAAGCACTTCAGGAACAATGAAATATGACATGGACTAAGACACACACAACAGACAGCGGTATTCTGCATATATAATATATCATTTATTTTAGGAAGCAATCTTTACAAAAGTACTAAAATTCATTTACATGTGTTGCTCAGCAGCACATCGGGGACAGCTGTTCTGATGATGTTCCGAATCATAGCACACGTATTTCCTCAGTGTGTGCTGACAACAGTGTTCCTCTGAAAAAAAAAAACCATAGAGATGGTAAATGTGAGCTGCAGTTTCTGCACACCTTTTTTACAAAAAGTCCAGGAGGGCCAGGGCAGCACCACACAGCTCCAACCTCAAACTTGACCTCCTTTTGCTGCATGCATCCTATGTGGCTCCTAGCGTCTCCACTGCAATTCCTCCCTCACCGACTCGGGGTCAGTGGGTGACACAGTGGGCAGGGACAGGCCACACTAGAGAAGTGTGCATACGGGCCACCCAGATGGACAGCGGACCGGAACCCCAGGTATCCAGCGTGAGGAGGGGACTGAGGGTCAGCTGTCGAGCGGGCACTGCCTACAAGGGCGTGCAGAGACTGCGTCACTGGATGAAGGGACATCTGTGAGGGGCCAGCAGGGGTGACAGTGGTCCGGAGGGCAGGGGTACCCTGGTGACTGGCGCCATAAACCTCTCCCACTAGCTTCCGCATCTCATCCAGCGAGCTGGAGAGCATGAGGATGTAGTTGCGCGCCAGCAGCAGTGTGGAGATCTTGGAGAGTTTGCGAACCGAGGGACCCTGGGCGTAAGGCATGACCTCACGCAGACCGTCCATGGCCTGGTTCAGGTCATGCATTCTCTTCCGTTCACGGCTGTTCACCCTCAGCCGCAGGTCCCGCAGGTCCTCCTTGGACAGTTGGGTATGGCCCTTGGACCTGCCCCGAGCCCCTGTCCCACCCTGGCATGTCCGGAGCCCCAGTCCCCCACTGGCACCTTGTTCTTGGCACAGGGTCTCCAGCATCTGCTTGGAGATGAATCGGGCCACGGCACCGTCTGCTGGCAGGTCAGGGGAGGAGGACCGGCTGCAGGTGGAGGCGGCATCAGAATCCACTGCCACTGCGGACATCTTCAGACAGGTCAGATACGCGAGAAAAAGGAATAGTGAATTTTTCTCCTCGGATGCTTGGAGCTCGGTGCCTTTTCACTTGAGGCCTAAGGAAATGCATGCAAACTGCTGTCCTTCTGCAGGAGATCTCTGTTCCTCACCGGCTGGCACGGCAAGATGGTCGCACTGGGCCACGGGGCAGCGGTGAGAGCAGCAGAGTCTGTCTGTCTGCGGCTGCGGGGGCCTCTTTATACCCTCACCCTGCACAAAGGAACAATGAGCCGCATAATGAGCCACTTAGAGTGACACCCAATCAACACTGGGGACACACTTTCATTTCACCCCCACATCCCCTTCCACACACACACACACACACACACACACACACACACACACAAGCGAGCCCAGGTCAGCAGTCACACACATCATGTAGCCAGTGGTGCCAACAAGATGCCAGATCAGCAGCACATTCATTTACAGCAGCAACATTAATTCCTTCATCTGAAGCCTTTTTCAAAGACAACTTACAGCATTTAAACTCCTTACACTGATTCACAGTTTAAACCGCTGGGTGAGTTACCATATTAGTTCAATTTACTGTATTTGTTCATCTGAACCAAAAGTTCCAGTTCCCCCGCTGCCACTGTCATCACAAACCAGGAAAAAGACAATGAAGTTGCACATGTATACATTTATATAGCAGAGCAACATACAGTAACACACACACACACAGAAGTTTACACTGTATGAGGACAGCAGGTAGCGGTTACAGTTGTTATGTTGCAGTCAGAAGGCTGTCTAATACCTGTTCTAATACCTGATTCTGCTCTATTGAACAATCTCTCTATCTTGATCATGGTACTTTGAAGTGATGCAGCAAACCAACAGTAAATCGCCCTGTTTTTTGAGAAAAGCGTGAAATAAAATAAAAACCTAAATTAGTTAATGAGCTATTGCTTCACATACTGTATCTGAGCAAATAGACGGAAACACACAGCGCTCTGGTCTATGATCCTACAAAGTTCATGTTTCCCCCATGTTTCCAGTTTGGCATCAGTTACAAACACTGAAGGTGAATCCCAGGCAGAGGAGCCTCTAAGGCTGAGAAACTGCACCAGTCGCACAGGGGGGTGGGATTGGAGGAACACTGGTGTCTGGACCCAACACTGCCCCACGGTTCTGTTATAATGCCTGCGGATTAAGCTAGTTAAGTTTGCGAGGTGCATTGAGGGACTGTCCTCCTTGCTCCCTCATTTCCATTACTGTGGTGGTGTCCACCTCGAGGGAGCGGGCTGCACAGCCGGGCCACAGCGTCCCCACTCCATTATCATGCTAACATTTACAGTGCTCCAAGCTGCAGGAGAGTTTTGAAGTGCAGATCAGTCGTGGCCTCACCAAAGAGTAACCTGGACAAAGAGTTGGACTGAAACACGCCAGTCCTGAGCATCCAGCAGGGAGACTATTGATGGACACCTGGACACCTGGTATCAGGGAGCTGTGACTGGTAGGGGATTCAGGGATCTGATACTGCCATTCTGGAGAGTTCTTCATCCTGCACATTGCTGGAAATGGCCACTCATCAGTCCTTGCACCTTCCCCACTGGACTGCTGTTTTCAGACTGAAGGACAAACTGGGGAATGGTGGATCTTCAACACTGGGCATTCTGGCAGGCATTTCTTTCATATTTAAAATATTCAAGATTTTGAGATCTTACTTTAACATTGCATGGTGCCATTACCGTTCCCACCACCACAAAGCGATTGTATAGCATGAAAGCTTTAACATATTCCAAATGCATCTGTTCACTTGTAGAACGCTACACAGCTCAGCACTCTGTCAAACTCCGACCTCCTGTCAGCGCGCTCCTCATCTCACCATCTTCCTCCTCACACTCCTCCACACACCATCGGAGACCCCGTAGGGGTTTTTCCCTGCTACGCCACATGCATCTTCTGCTCAGGGCTCCTTTAAATCACGACCGAAGACCCTCATGTTGAGAACCGATTTCAAAAAACACTGATACACCGAGAAGGATTTGCGACCCATATTGTGGAATTTCCCGAGAAGGCGCCAGCAGATCGGCGGTTGTGAGAGCAACAAGAGGAAAACGGACGGGTTGGGGGCTGTTTTGGGATTGGAGCTGAACATCGATCCCCCACCCTCCATGCACACACACACACACACACACACACACACACACACACACACACACACACACACACACACACACACACACACACACACAAACTTCTGGAAGCAGGACCAGCTGAGCACTATCTGCGGTCACTCTTGGAGACCATATGGGTTTCCCTGCGTTCGGGCAGCTGGCCAAAGTGCAGGGAACGCATGTACCTTCCTAATTGCCCCCTTGGCTAATAAAGTCAACTTCTCTGTATTACTCAGCCTATTGTCTTACAACAGATTTCTTCTCACATCTGCTTTTTTCGCAGATCAGATAAGCTTTTCAGGTGATTTCCAGTGACATCGTTCACACCTTCCTATGAGGTTCTCTTTCCTGCGAATTCCCCTGTCCACAGCCCTTCTCTGTGGCTCATGCTGGCTCTTCTTGGTGCATCAGAGCCGACGCGCCCGTTCACGCTCTTCTTCTCAGGGATGATAGACTCTGGTGTACATGGAGGATTCTGGCCCACAGCCCTCAGGGCTTTCAGCAGACACACCTGCACGATGATCAAATGTGGACACAAGGGACACTGACTGGCTTCTGGGCAGCAAGACAAATGGCCATCCCACTGCTTCATCACGCATGGCTCAGCCGCTCCCTTTGGGGTCAGCATATTGGCCACGAGGCCAAGAAACCAGTGGATAGTCACAGTTATATTTATGTATTTCTTGCCCACTTTGAAAAATTCACTCGCAGCTGAGAGTAAGTGGAAGTGTACAGATGAAAAGCTTGTCTGTCTGATCCCACCATGTTATTGGTTTACATCCCAGAGGTTCTGCTAAATCTCCAAATCCCACCAGGTTACACAAGGTTCACACTCTCAGTTCATCACAAAATAGGTGACCAAAGATAGGAGAGCAAAATCCCTCAGGATCTGGTCTGCTGAAGGTGCTCTGATGACCATAAAAGGGGGCATAATGTGGTCGCTGGAGGGGGTCACCACAACCTTATTAAAGGAAGATTAGCTCTGTCAAGCCTTTCTGCAGAGCTCCCTAAATCACTGTGTCCATTCAGGAACCCCCCTTGTCCCTGTAATCTCAGCCATCCATGGAAGAGTGCAATGGAAGACAGAATAATGCTACCCTTCTTCCTGGGCGTCACCAACAATTATCTTTTCCTTTCATTACATCTGCAGAGGTTTCACTTTTTCAGCCACCGAAATAAAACAACCGTGAATTTTTACGAGCGGCACTAATAGTGCAGGCATTTTCCCAACTTCTGCTCACATTTATTAACCAAGGAGGACGGGCAGGGTGCACAGCAGGCAACCTGGTTCTCCTAAAGAGAAAGGATTCACTGGGCCTGTTGGACCTGGGGCAGAGAGGGAACTCGAGGGTTTGGAGGTGAAGGGGGTTTACCATAGTGCAGTCACTCCAGTCACATGACTGCCGCGGGACGTTCCAGCAAGGGGTTGCAACAACAACCAGTACGACCCAGTACAACATGAATCTTAACCGCTTCCTTCCTGTGCGATGCATAGGATGGAGAGCAGTTAGGTAATAGCACCACACAAAGAAGCAATACACACACACACACACACACGGTCTGAAAGGCAAAGGCTGCTGTTGCAGTTAGGGACACAGTGCCATTGTGTCATCGCACTTTGGGAACATTTGGCTGCTCACTGGGGTGTGTCAAACCCTTTGTTTCTGTGGTCTGCACACTTCTGGAGCTTGTTGTGCTGTCCCCTCACACACACCCCACACACACCCCCTGTCTGATGGCACAATGCAGGGCTCCCCACTTCCCCAAGTCTCATTGTCCCGCACCAAAACGCAGGCTTGTTCTCCTTCACCACGGTAACGGCACCCATCTGTGATCTTGCCACACGTGTGTGTGTTTGTGCAGATCCATCACTCTATCTGTAATGGAGGATGACCCCCCATATATAAACTTTTGTTTTTTTTTTTTTACTAAATACACTTCCCCTGTATGAAGCCAAAGGGCTTATTGACCCCAGGGTCAGGGTACACTGGTGGCCATAGAATGAGCCAGCATCAACAGGCCCATTAATCAGGCTGAGTACCAACACACACACACACACACACACACACACACACACACACACACACACACACACACACACACACACACACACAAAGTTCTGTCTCATCATGTATTCTCTGCAGTCCATCAGCTAGTTAAGTCATATTATTGACAGCTACCTGGACCGCTTAGGAAGCTCCATGAACCCCTTAGGAAGTGCCACTACATTTTCCAAAACAACTGGAAGATTTGATCAGATCAAGCAAAAAAGTGAATTATCATTTTTAAATACAGCGTACACGGTATGTAATAAAAAACCAAGGAGGCAGGCAGACTTAAAACAGTGATATGCCGCAAAACTGGCTGTAGAAGGGAGGATTCACAGACCCATGGGGCTGAGAAGGACAGAACCAGCGGCCCAGAGTGTAGACAGGGGGCCTGGGCGTGACAGCTTTTAAAGGACTCCAATTAAGGCTCCTTTAAGTATGCATGAGCCTTTAAGAATCGGCATTTATTGCAAACTGTAAAGTTCCCAATGGAAAAGAAACACCCATTAATATGTCAGAATGCCCCGCTGGCAGTAAATAATAAATTTCACTTTGATCTGTTCAAATGAGCTGTGGTCTATAGACACAACAACATAAACCTACAGAGGGTGTGCGAGGTAAACAAACAGGATACACACTTGAACCAGCAAGCGGGACTGTGAGTAAGGCCTGGAATTATCGGCCTTGGGGCCTCCAAAGAGGAGGGAAGGCTTTTGATGTGGGAGATGTGCCCCCTCTCTCCTTGCGCCATGGCAGCTATTGACTCCATGACTGGAGGACACACTGTCCTCAAGTGGACTATGCGGAGGAGAGACGAAAAGTTTTTGTGGCCTCTTAAGAACTTGGACTCAAGGTTGAACTGACCTCCTGTCTTCTGGGGGTCCGAACCAACAGACCCTTGTGTTGGGGGCCATCAATGCCATTGTCACCGGATGAACTAGTATTCTAAAGTTTTCTTCTGGCACCATAAAGTTTCTCTTTAATTGGCAGACCATAAAATTTGCATATACATGTGAAGCGGACTTCCTCTCCCCCATGGTCATGTTGTCTACTTGGCTCCCTGTGGCTCCCCATTCACTTTCAGTTTGTCTTTCACAAAGGAGAGTAGGAACATGGAGCTGCATCCGCCACTACCAGCCCAAAGGCCCCCAGGGAACTTTGGGTAGTGGACATGTGAGTTCAGTTTGAATCACGCAGCACTGCTGATTTGAAAGACCCAGATGCTTCACATGGTCTGCATTCCTGGTCTGAAGGAACTGCATATACGTATAAGTCCAGGCCGCCCTGCTCCCACTCTCCTCGGTTTCAGCCATCCATAGTGTTGATTATCACCCAGCATGGGTGGCTGTAGGCTTGAGTCCTGGACCCAGTGTGTTTCTAAGAGTGTGTACAATTTCAGCTTCACTTTCAGTCTCAGTTGGACAGAAAAGGCAGCAAGCACCCAGTCTGTTTATGCTGGGGGCCACAAACCCCAATGGGGTTTTTTTTCTGCATTGTACCATCTACCATTGGACTCACTTCCTCTCTGGCTCCTGTTTCATTTGACCCTGGAGGGATATGTCTGTTCTTCTTTCAGTCCACTCCCATCCCAGGTCCCGCCACACTTTCTGGTTCAACCATGAGAGGAATGAAAGAGCAGGAGGAAGACATTGTGTTCAGAGGAGAACCTGGCAGCTCTCTGCAGGTGCAATGAGGGGGTTAGCAGCTATACAAACATGACAGATGCTGTTATGGAAAAAGTAATGCAGAAAAATTCAAGGCTCAGACTGCTGCAGAAGTAAATTCACTTTAGTCTGGAGAGCATGGCCACTGGCAGTTGGGAAAGGAGAGACTCCTCCTGGTGTGGCCAGTAAATGTTGACAGAGTAGGTGCCAACTGACAGTTGCCAAGGTGCTACAACTGAGCAACTTGACCAACAAATTGGCTGGCTTTTTCACTCAGTCTCTGTACCACACACACACACACTCACACACACACACACACACACACACACACACACACACACACACACACACCAAGAGAAACAGTCCTTCCACTGGTATAGCCAAAACTGAGCTGCTGGTCAGTTGTTTGGTCAATGAAAATCAGTGATGGTCATAGATGGTCAGTGAGAGTCTGTGAGTGTCATGATGGTCAGCGCCGTTGGATTAACAAGTCAAGATCAGGAGATGGTGGATGCTCCTTGAGAGTCATTACTCTCAGTGTCCCTCAGAGCCACTCAACCATCAGTGTCACAGCTTGGCGAGCAACAGGTGGACTTCGCAAACACACAAGGACCCCCACTGGACAGCAGCAAGCACATGGTTTCACTTTCTCTCTCTCTCACACACACACACACATACACACACACAAACACACGCGTGCGCGCGCAGAGGGAATTCCCAGGGGAAGCCCCTTGAGAGACCCATTGTGCCCCGTCTGGTGCTTTTTGCTGGGCTTCAACAATAGGACCTGGTCAATGAACCCACTCCACCCACCAGCCACTATCAAATGAATGTTTGTGGTCAAACTTCGTATCAGAACCGCATGATCATCTCAAAAGTTGGTCTTAGCCCCCATGGTCAATACACAGCTTCAGCGGTATCATCACAGCCCCACTTAAATCAGCATAACACCCACCGACGCATTGCAGCCCACATCAGCAAACACCGCATACTGCTCTCTGTCCTCCCTTTCCCCTTAGACCACCATGGTGGCCACATCCTCCTTGAGATGCCTAACACAGATACATGTGCTCAAGTCCCCACAAAGGTCAAGGGGCTCTCCAGCAGAGAGGAAATTGGTCCAAGAGGGAATGACCAGTGTTCTCACCTGCATAAGCCCATTTGGAATATCCATGGTGCAGAAAAGCTGTGTGAGAATGTGTTAGCAACGTGTTATCTTTCAGAACACTGGTGTGGTGGTCGTACAAGTTCACCAGGACATGAAGGGCACACCCTAGAGCTCACGGAAGATGTTTTAAACACACCTGCAGATCCATCAGTGGTTCTTGCTGTTTTTACATTTTTCTGTCCATTGGTGGCGCTCCCACTTGTCCCTGTGGCTTTCCTGCCTACACGGGCTGTCCCTGGTGGGGCTCCGAGGCCTCCCGGTGCAGCAGAAATCCCCGTGCAGTGGGCAGGCTCATGCTGCCAGGGAGGAAGGGTCCTGCTGACGCCACCCAGGGGAATTCCAGCTCACTCTTTTTTAAAGGCACTGCGTCAGCATCTGCGGCGACCGAGCTGAGCCGAGCCGAGCTGAGCCAGGACCACAGGGAGGAGGACAGCGGTGGATTGGGACAGAGTAGCATACATTTGCCTTTGTGAGTCCATACTTAACATCACAGTATGACCCTTGATGTGATAATAATGATGACACACAACCCGACCATCATGACTGTCCATCACTCATTAATGTACTTTCATTTTGTTCTCATGTCTCAGGTCGATACTTTCCAGGTTTACTGTGCTGGAGCTGAGCTGAGGCTGGGGCCTGGGTAGGGGTCCCCCCAGGGCCTAACTGCGTGGGACATTTCACGGAACCCCTCCGAAGTCACCAGCGGTCAGCAGGATCCATGATGTAATCACTCCTGGCCAGACGGAAGGGTGCGTGTATGGGTGGAAACCAGAGCACCTGGAGGAAACCAAAGTGAATGCAGGGCGCGCATACAGACTAGACACAGAATGAGCCCGATTCAACCCCACAGCGAGACCCACAGCCCAGGTTTTGCGAGGCACCAGTGCTACTCATCTGTCTGCTGCGTGGCTGAATTTGTAAACTGAGTCTACATGCCGTACGAGGAGACAGCATGTTCTGGTGTCTGTGCTAACCCCAGCCTAACTAACCCAGACAGAATGCTGCTGTCATATCATCCTCATCTGATAGTCAGTCTTATATTTTCAAAACATCATTCTCAGTAGTGACCTGAGATGCTGTAGCAAAAAGCTCAAGAACCCAGCTCATCACACCCAGTGGATCCAGTGACCAGCAGGAGCAGTGGTACCCCATAGCTGTGTCCATTAGTCTCCCAAGTGATTGGTCATATCTCTGGGGTCAGATGGTGACATGGCATGAGGAATATCATGGTAAACATCAGTGTGAACGCGGTGTCGGTGAGTACAACGTGGTACCTACTGTCACCGTCCTCACCATGATGTTCCCCATGATGTTCACAACTCCCTGTAACCGCAGTTTGTCAGTCTGTCAGGACTTTCCTGTAGCCCATTACTCTGAGGCCTCCGTCACTGACCCACATATTCATACCGTTCCTTCCAAGGTCACTAGAAGGACAATGACAAGGGCGAGCTGTGTGAATCCCGCAGCAGGTCTGCTGTCGGCCTTGGCTGGAATGGACTCTGTGTTTTCAGTGTGCCATAGGGCCATGTGTGTGAATAATGGTGAAAACCAATTTAAAGAACATGAAAAACGTAGATTTTCCGAAGAATGTGTGCGTCCGTGTTTGCTTGTGTGTCTGTGTGTGAGGCAGAAGTGTGTTATTGTCACTGTTGGCATTGTGTTAAAGGGCTGTGTATTTTTAGATAGTGGAAAGTCCCCTACAACGCCCACATCCAGCCCACGGCGCCCAGCGCTCAGCGCGGAAACACACAGTCGTCAAGGTGACTGACAGCTGAGGAGAGTGGCGGCACATCGTGGGGCTCATGGACACAGTGTGACTGTGGACGAACGCAGAGAGAGGGGTGACCGCGTGGCCTGTGTGGAGTACGGTAAGCGCTCTGCTTCCAGGGGCCTCTGGGTAGGATCTCACACACTTCTGTGTCCCACAGCAAAATGAATGTGTACAGTTTGACTTTGTGACCTTCTGACATGCGTGACTGATGATGGTTTAGTTACCCTGCTGACCTCTAAATGATATAAGTAATATATTTACGTCTGGTTATCACTGAGGTTTTAGTATAAATGGTACTTACATTTACATTTGCAATGGCGGGTAGGGGGATGTGTTCCCCTTATGTTTATGAGAAACACTGACTACTTTGTGACTGCTTGCTATGCCTTCGTTTTTGTAATGTTTAATCTCAGAAAATGTTTAATCTACATATTTATTTTTTGAAAGGCAAAAATAAAAAGTTAGGCTGATGTGACCGTGTGCAATTCTATATAGTAACGCCACATGTGAGGTGCGGTAGAGCAGCCAGCTGGGCTGTTTCTGACCATCACTCCCCTCCAATGAGACTGTTCCTTCCCAAGGACATGGAGGGGGACCGGTGTCCCCTGGGCTGTCCGGGGGACACTAACCAGGCCTCGGCTTGTAGCATCCAGGACCTGGTCAAGAAGGACATCACTCCTCCCCGGAGTTTGGGTCCTGTGGTCTTCCACCTGAGAACCCTGCACCGGTACAGCCTGCTCTTGCAGTCAAACCCGGCACCGCTGCTGGATGTGCCCCTGCAGAAGGCCCTTGAGGACAGTGGTTCACTAAACTGGTGCCCCACGGAGGCAACTCTGTATGCACTGAAGAGCACCGGTATGTGGCTGAGCCGAGAGTTCAAACATTCATATTTGCTCTACATTCTCAGAGTAGTCACTTCTGTTTAAGTTAAGCTCAGAAATCTGTGCCCCCCCTAGAGTGGGAGAACAGCCTGCTGGATGCCGTGGCCATGAGCATGTGGGGGGTTCCTGACAGGGATCTGGCGCTGAGGACCGCTCTCTATAACACAGCCGCTTATGGCTCCCCTGCCGACCTCTGTCTAGAGGGAAACTGCGAGTGGTCAGTAGGTGGACAGAGCCAGGTGAGCGTAGCTCTGAATACATTTAGAAATTCAGTTTGTATAAATAATTTTAAGTAACTGCTGGTAGAGATGAATGACTGACTATGGATATTTTATCAAAGGAACGTACCAGAAATGGACATTGCTCTGCCTAGGAACCTAACGTTAACGCAGCGTTGGACCCGTGTTCTGTTTTCCAGCTGAGCAGTGATGCATGGGGCCATGTGGTGCGCCCCCTGCAGCCTGAGGCCAAACAGCAGCCCCCGGGTTTGAACCCCTACCTGCCCGTACATCTCTTCCTGCTGTCCAACGTCATCCGTAGACCCATCGTGGTGCTGGGTGGTCAGTACACATTCATTGCAGGTCACTTCTTCATTTCATGTCTCCTACAACGCACCACACAGTTCATGTGTCCCTTCATATAGGAAGTGCAGAGGACACAAAGGTCACAGCTGTTGGCGGGGGTTTAAAGCGGGGGCCAGTCGGAGTCTACCTTCCGCTGCTGTGGGATGCCGCGGACTGTCATCCCTACCCTGTGGTGCTGGGCGGCATATCTCCGTGGCGACATTTTGCCCCCCTTGTGACAGACAGTTCACACCAAGGTAAGAAGATGTTTGTGATGTCAGACTGGGGTTCGAGCACGAGAGCAGCGCCTCCCACTGACCGCTGATGACTAATAACAAAACCACTTGGTAGTGTTGTAAGAGAGGCTTGTGTGATGTAGCGTCTCTCTGAAGTTGGGGTGGGACAGACATAAGAGACGCATTTAGCAGAGGAGGAGGAACCCCACGTCCCACTGAGGCAACTGCTTCTTCCGGGTATGGATTCAGAAAGACTCTTGGTACAGAAGCTCAGCCGGTGGATCTGCATTGCAGTCTAGAACCTGGTTTCAATAAACCAATACCTAGAGAGCCATGGGGGGTCAGAGGGAGAGGGGTCATAATACCCACTCCTTCCATCTATTGTGATGGGATCAGTGATTCAGAAGGGTTCAGATCACAGAGTGGAAGGGGTGACAGAAATTGTACCAGCTGGGAAGCTCACTGCTCTGTCAACCCCTCCAGACACAAAGGCAGGCCTGCCCTTGGCATGTTGCCTCCCAGAAGAGGCACCCAGAGAGCTGCCCCTTCACTTTCCTCCCGATGGCGATGTCAAGCACTGGCTGAGGACCTACCTGCAGATAACAGACTCACACCTGGGCAGGTACACTGTCCAAGTTGCCAGGTGAGAGAGGCGCCTTTATGCCAGTAACAGTACTGATCTGCTGTTGCTTACAAAATCATACAGTTTGCCTAGACAACTGAAAGAAGGCAGGAGTTGAACCTGCAACCAACTGGTCACTATTTTTTCCTTATACTCGGCTCAGAGCACAGCCTCACCTATGTGTCTCTGCACCTCCAGGCTAAACGCACTTCACCTGCCAGAGCATGTCAGCCTCAACCAGGGGGGGGACTGCCCTCAAAGCACTTGCACCCTGCTCCCTCACCCCCCTCCCTCCTCCTCATCGTCCAGGAGCCTCTCTGTCGTCACAAAGACGTGTGTGATGACACACTGCCACTCCTCCCCGTCTGACTCCACTTCGACACGGTGCTACAGATTTGCAGCTCTGCAGCACCTGGATAAGAACTGTAAGACTGGGAGGCTCCCCCAGAGCATTCTGGGAGCAGATCACCCCAAGGGGAGAGGGTGCCTGAGCGTGGAGAATAGCATCAGTAGCCGCCCCTGTGAGCTACAGCTGCCAACGGGCCCCAACTCTGCCCCCTCCCACCTGCTCCAAAACACAATTTCCCACAATTCGGAGGAGCCAAAAAGGCCCACGTGTACAAACTTTATACAGAAAAAGCCCATGGAAGCGAAGCAGGTGCCGCAGAGCATAGAGACGAGCGACTTCCTGTGCGGGAGGTGTGTGTCGTGCAAACTGGAGATTCGCACGTTCAATGGGCTCTGTTTCCAGTGTCTGCAGAGCCGCACAACGCCCAGCACAGGCACACACACGGTCTCGGGACCCCTGCTGTCACTCACGCTGCCCAGGATGCAGGCGCCGCCTATGGGGACAGAGCGGTGCCGCACCCCACAGTGTATCTACTTTGGGACCCCACAGCACTTAGGATACTGCAGCCTGTGTTACTGCAGTCAGGGTGAGTGATGTGTGACCATGAAAACACACACACCCACGCATGCACGCAGGCACGCGCGCACATACAGTGACCATCATGTTGTTCCTACCAGATGCAGCACAGACCGCTCCACCTCCGTCCTCCTCATCTTCGTCTCTCCAGCTGTCATCCAGGCTGAGGGACCTCCCACGCTGTGCCACACCTGGCTGCCACATGCTGGGGACACCCTCATTCCGTGGCCTGTGCGAGCGCTGCCACTTGTCCTCACGCTACACCTCCTACACACCAGTAGCGCCACCTGCAGACTGGCAGGAGAAACCATCAAAGACATAACACAGGAAGAACTTCCTGGAAAGCTGAGCAGCCAGACAGTTGGGTTGAGTCCCCACCCTGTTCACACCTTGGCCGGATGGCTGGAGACAATGGGGAGAAGGAGAAGGCGAAGATGAGTGGAGACCACAAACAAGACCGCACCAGTGGTGTTCCTCTAATTTCGTATTGTCCCATTGTGACTTTTATGGAAACAAACCACGGCAAAACAAATATTTACATTTCATAGTTCAGCACAACACCCATGTGAGCAAACATGCAGAGCAGTAAAGGAGCCTCTTAATCTGTGGGAATGCAACTTGGCTCTATTAGTGACCGTTCGGTTATGTTCAATGTCCACTTTTCAAAACAGCACTGCCCTCTGTTGGTGAAGATGGATCAGATGGTTATTGTTCTTCCTCCATTGATAAAAGCAGGAAAACCCAGATGAAAGCACAGATTTTGCTCCAGCTTCATCTGAGCATTGTGTATTTATAGCCCAAAACCCAGCAGAAGTGCAGCATCTGGCTGACAGAGCAGGGTCGTGCTAGACGGCGAAGCAGGCAGTGTGGCCAAGAGTCCAGCGGACATCTGGCTCTGAACTTCCCTCCACACAGCATCTCGATTCTCACTGTCCCGTCTGAAGCTCATCTTAGCTCACATGAAGTAACTAAGCCTCCTTTGTGGGAGAAGCAGCTGTTTGGGACAGACTTAATTGCCCCCTCGTCCCCAGAATGCCCCCTTTCCCCTCTGAGGCCCCCATACATATGGACCTCTTCGGTGAGTGCAGGGGGTGAAGGACAGATTGGCCTCTTCCCATGAGTCTTCGGGGCTGCAGTGTTGGACAAGTGGTCCACCTGCATCCGACCACAGAGATGACCCTATGTACACTTGAGTGACAGCTGTCGACAGGGAAAGGTGGACATTCATTCCGTCCTGTAGATCCATGGCAATAAAGACCTGCACGTGAGTAGAATTCAGAGGCCGAGCAGAGAGCAGCGACTGGCAGGAACGTCCATAGTTACACTCATGCTGTACTTTAAAAGTGCAGCATATTATATATTATGATGTATTAGATATAAAGACACAGTCCTCTGTGAACAATAATATGGTTAATTCCTCATTCCGTGTGAAAACATCTGCCTTTTAAATTAAACAAATACTGTAAACAAAATGCATGAGTAAAATGGGGGGGCAGTAAATTCAGTGGAAACACACAAAGGCAAAAGTAGTTTGTGTGATGGACACTAGGTGGCGCTAATGGGTGACACCTCACACTCACATCTCCTCCTGACAATGGTCAAACTGGTAGCTGTCCTAACTGTGCTATCCTCTAAGGGGCGGTCACTCCTCTTCATTGTACTCTTCCTCCTCCCTCCTACAAGTGGTGGTGAGATGAAAGGGAAAGTTTGTCAGCAGGCAGGACAACGTATCTGCATCCGGTTTGAACCCAAAGCCCTAACCCCACCATTTCATCAGCCTTGTTTCACACCTGATTTAGGACTTTACCTAGAGGCTCCGGCACCATCAGCGGGAGAGGGATGGAATTGGGTGGTTGAAGGGAACCTTGGGAGATGGATCTCAATCCCTGATGACCTCCTCTTGGTAAAACACACATTGGGTAGTGCTTCTCACAGGGGCTCCAAAATGATAAGTCTGTCGATGCTCAGCCGCGGTTGAATGAATGTCCTTCAGAGCTGCTAAATCCCTCCCAGTATTCATGAAGGGTCTCATACCCATTTCTTCTCCAGCCATTTCTCCCCTGACCTCCTAATAGCCACATAACTGTGTCCAAGACCATCTGCTGTGCATTTGCTGTTTCAAAGTCATTTCTACAGGCAGCTGCTTGAGGGATGTGAACCAGCAACAGGGTGGTGTGAGACACACAAGCTGTGCTCTGTTCATCTTATGTCTGTGGCTAAAGCACCTCATCTGCTGTTGGTGCACTTTATTTAAGCTCAGTTGTACTTCAGAGAATAACTTCTGACAAAAGAGTAAAGATGCATGTAAATGTAAAGCACGGCAGCCCAGAACGGCTCACTTTGTTCACTTTGTCATGACTTTCGATGTCAGGAGATTCAGACAGGGTGTTTTATGAGGTACAAATTCATTGCATATTTTGTCCCCTTCAGAAAAATGCAGAGGAGACAGAGTGAACTCGCTCGCGCGTGCACACACACGCACGCATGCACTCACGCACATCATGAACAAGTAACAGAGAAGTGAATGGCAGGGACTTGTGACCCCAACTGCATTGGTCCTGGGGTTCTGCAGCCCGGGTTAAACCAGGTCAGCAACAAAGAGCTGTGACGTCTCAGCCCTTTCAGACCTTGGAAAATACAAAGGGGAGGACAGGTGAGTCAGCATAAGCGAGGTAAAGGGAATAATAATGTCCTCCAGCACTCATCCCGTGGGGTGAGAGCAAGTAAACAGGGGATGTGATCTCTCAATTGTCCTTAAACCTTTCTCGATTTTCTTTCATTTCACCCTCCATTTGTTCTCATTCACCACTGATTCATTTTCCATTGGGTTTAGACTTGCCCTTGATTTGTCCTCGGGTTCCCCTGGGTTCGCATCCAACTCGGCCTTGATTCACAGGAAATGCCTCGCAGTCCTGGACGGCGCAGAGGATGGACCTCTCACGACCCCGTCCTTACACATCCGAGGACGGTGCAAAGGCGGTGGAGCGGCACCATCTTCAGCGCCTAATTTTCATGCAGCACAGCTTGTTTATGTAACAGATAAATATTCAAAAGCGCCTTTTCATCGCTTCTGGGTTTTTTCTTTCCTGCTTCTACACAATGAGCCAAGAGGACAGTCAGAAATAACCAGTAGCTGCTGTGTTTGTAGATAAACTCGATGCCAATTTATTGAGAACAACTACAGGGTGACCTAGCCTTGGGATTGGATTGTCACAAAATATAATGCCCAACGTGTACAACAACGTGTACAACATTTAATAACACACCACATATACTCGGGATGTGTGACCATCCCAATCTTAGCGGCATTCGGCCACGTAGCATCCTGTAGCTGTCGAGTCTCAGTCTCAGCACACCTTCCGTTGTCTACTTTACATGTGACTGAAAAGCATGTTCCTGGTTTTTTCTAGCCAGTGGTGACCACCTGTCTGCACAGCAGCAGCTCCATTGTCCCCAAACTATGAAGCACTACCTGGGCAGAAAGGATGGCAACACTCATGCAATTCTGGACATCCAGGGAGGAGCAGCATCCAGCAAGGATGTATACTATGGTTGATATCTTGAGACTTTCTACATTACTTCCCTAATTCTCTGTAAAGGCCACAGATTCTGAGGGCTGATGTTTACAACCATTGCCGTGGTTACAGGAGAAATCAGGCAGTGGATAAGAGCCCCTTTTATGTGCACTTAGTGCAGCTGAATCAGATGCCCTCCCAGCGTGTCCGGTGCGATAGCCGTGACACCCCTGTGAGGAAAGTTATGTAATCTGCAGCGTGCCAGGATGAAGAAGCAGAATCGGGCGCTACCAGCTTCTCCTCCCTCGAAGCACCAGGATACATCACCACCCTGCTGTTTACGCCGCATTAAAAAGCAAGATTCCATGCCAGTGAGGTGGCAGCTGGCAGAGCTTCATCATGGACCGTAAAAAGTTATTGAGGAAGGTGCTAAAATCACACCAACAAGAGGTCAGGGTCCCTGCTGGCATGTGTTGCTGGGGGCTGAGGAGGAGGCCTCTTCCATAATGACACACATTGACCGTCAGCCGATCTTTGGCCACGCACAGGTGTGGTTACAAGGGTGCAGAAACAGGCTGGTTGACCGTGTTTGCTGTGATTAAACCACATGTGAGAACAGCTCTCTGTTGTGCTGGTCCTGAAGTGCCATTATGTCCATCTGTTGTAAAATAGTGTAAAAGAGGGGCACGCTGATGGTTCTTGCAGCATTTACACTCTCCTCCATGGTGACAAACCAAACGTGAGCGACTGTCAGTTCCTCTCGTGTTTATTTCCCTGCAAAGAACAGAGAGGGAGAGAGACAGAGAGAGAGAGAGAGAGAGAGAGAGAGAGAGTCATACCTTGTCCAGAGCCCACACAAAATACATACTCTCGTGGTCAACAGTATGAGCTCTCCAAGGGTAAAAGGAATAGCAATCCAGGATATGCTCTAATTATTATTATTATTATTATTACTATTATCATCATCCCACCTGATGCCACATGAAATAAGTAAGAAAACTTTTATCAAGTTTTTTACCAGTCATCAGGGTAATGCAAATGGTGCAGAAATGGGCATCCTCTCCTCTGTCTGTCAATCTGGTTTTATGATGGTCCAGGGTTGTCATGGCGACAGATGATGCAAACCTGAACATGGCTGGAGTGGGTGGTTTCACAGCACTGCCGTGGAGGACACAGCAACCATGCTACTCCCTTCAGCATTAATGAGGGGCACAAACCCAGACCCTGACTTGTCCATCACTAGTGGCTCCACCAGTCGGTGGCGCTGTCTCCGGCAGGATCTGCTAACTCGTCTCCATATTTGACTCAGTGTAAAGGGACTCGACAAGTACTTGAGGATGTTGGACGTTGACATGTCCCCTACTGCCAAACACAGGTACTGGTCCATCAGCCACATGCCACTCTGGGGGTCAATGCAGAGCAAGATGACCCCCAAGGCACTGAGTTCTTCTGGTGCATAGCGGCTGGACACAACATAGTATTGACAACTGACTGTCCCCACTGTCACCGTGATCAGTAACAGTGATGACATGCATCAGTCATCATGCAAATGTGCTAAAGTGCCATGTACTTCCTCTTACTCATCCTGCCACTGCTAAAGGGTATAACCAGCTGAAACCAGAGCGCATGTCATGTGTGAGAGAGCAGACCCAAATAGGGAAGAACTAGAGGGGCTCAAAGGCTGGAACGGAGGGGGGATATCTTGTATGTCCATTGTTGAAGGGATGATTATCAGGGCCGTAAAGCCGGTGATAGGGTCACGAGATTTGATGCCACTTATTCTCACTCTTGGCTGGATATTTCTGTCAGGGCCACAGTGATTAAGAGCGTCTTTCTCCCCCACGCCAGATATGCACATGTTTAAGTGCCTCCCCCCTACACACAGACACAGCAGAAACACGGCAGCATATTTTCAGATAAATAAATATAAGGGGAGCAGAAGCACAGTGGGAATAAAAAGCCCATAAAGTGAAATAAAGTGGCTGGACAGGACGGGAAGCCCTTGGCAAGGTGGAAAGTTCCGGAGGCAGGACATGTGGATGGCTTCGTTGTGTACGATTCTGTGTTTTCAGTGGACACCTTGAGCTCCTCAGGGATGCTGAGGTGTAACCAGGCACTGCAGGACCTCAAGCTGACAGCATCCCAGCATAGGGCTGGTGTGACCCAGACACCTTGCTGTGGACTGGATAAAACACAAGCTCTGACTGTGGATGGTCCTGCAAGAACACGGCTCCTGGCTCCCACAACCCAGGGCGCATCTCTCCTCTCATCTTTAACCTGACCCTTTTCAGCGTGATATCTGTAAACTGACTTACCTACATGTGCAGCAAGGAAATTCTCACAACATCATTTCACTGATCAAAGGTACTACACCAAGAGGGGAATTTAAACCTGAGTATTTTTGGTGCAAGGTGACGCCTGTGACCACTAGGCCTCCTTTGAGACAGAAAGGCTGAAAAAGAGGAATTCCAGGGGAGGATGTTCTGACCCACCATGTGAATACCTTGCTTACTCTTGTTTACCTTAATTACTCTCAGCACCTTGACTATCAGGAAAGGTGTTCCTCATTCAGAGCCAATAGCACCTGGTGCAGCATCAACAACATGATGTAGAGCATTGTGGAAAGAACCCCCTCTTTCTTACACATGAGGCTGACAGGATCGGACCCCTCATGGAGTGACACTTAAATCCAGAACAAATTAGCGAGACTTTTAATTTGTACTTTAATGAACCGTCCCAAAAAACAAGCTCTGAAGCTGTTGCACCAGATGAATGATGGGAAATCAGGGTGATGTGATCAGTCTAACTGGGGGAGGGGGTTGTGAGGGTCACCCGCCACCTGGAAACACTGATTCCTCCTGCGGCCAAATGAACAATACATTAATATTAATGAAGGGGAGGGGCTTAAGATAAGCCCCACCCTTCTCATTGCACCGCCTACCCTTGGAAGCCCCATTTGATTCCAGTCTTAAGGTTGTTACAGGTGCTGATGGTCATTCATCTGCCAATATGGGGAGGGGGGGAACCACTCTCTCTGGGACAGCTGCTGCTTTTGCGCTTCACCCTGCGATTGGTGCATTTTGGTCTGGGGTGGCGGAGGTGGAGTTTGTCTCTGCAATGCATCAGTTGCCACACCCCGGACAGACCCCACCCTCAAGCAGTCGTCGGGTTTCACTGGCTGACACACACCCCACCCCACACTGAGGGTGGACAGGATCAGCAACAGAGTCCTTTTCACCCAGTAGGGGACACCATTAGCATTCTGCCTGTGGCACAGAGGAGGGGCGGAGCCTAACAGAGGAAGGTAGGTGGCGGCAGCGATGGAGGGCAGCTGACATCAGACTCGCAGCGTGTACACACACACACCCACACACACACACACCTACCTTAGTAGGGTGTAGCGGGCAGCCCAATGGAGCAGCAGGTGCACTCTGTGACTGATGGCAGGAGAGAAAGCAGTTTCTTATCTGTAGCAAAGATGCCCCCCCATAGTTCAGCATGAGTCCACCATCCCCCAGCGTGAGGCACCCCTTCCATGGTCACACCCAGCATGCGAGCATCCTGCCCCACATTTTCGCATCCACCGTGTCCATCAACACCTTTACTGATCCACCTCCAGGTGACTTTGCACCTTCGTAGCTGTCACATTTTCACTCAGGGCTCAGGGCAACAAATACATGAAGAGGTTGGCGCCTCCCTCCAGGACCACGTGCCTACTCCGAACATCATTCTACAAAGAGAAAGTTCAGGTCCAGCACCCACACAATGTGAAGTACAATAATGCTGATCTCCTTTTCCACAAGACCCCTCACATGTTGTGCATGTTAGACATTTCCATCACCCATGATTACCCTCCAAGGCCAGGACACGTGTCTGGTGAGGGGTTCTCTCCAGGCTGACAGATGGGACGCCATCCCACATCCCGCTGCTTGCAAGCAGAGGACCAGCCAGCCGTGTGCAGAGAGCCCCTAAAAGCACTTTCCAGAATATTAATTTTTAACCTTGTGGGAAGTGCGGCTGGTTGGGAACAAGAAACTCCTCAGTTAATGAAGAGAGGAAAAGCATGAGATGCGATTTCCTCATATACGCCGATGGGGGCGCTCTGCTACAGGCCTGCCTATATGTCCCCTCCATATAAATCACAAGCCATCGTCCCCCTGCATCTAATAAAGGTCCACTGAGAGGAAATGTGGCCACAAACAGCCAGGGGGTCAAGGAGAGCTGCTGACAGCCATGTAAATATCATCTTCTAGAAGGAGCCAGTGAACAGATCTGACTGACCAACCAGCCGCTAGGGACAGACCCCCCTCTATTGCCCTGGGAAGGTGCAGGACACACACACACACACACACACACACACACACACACACACACACACACACACACACACACGCACGGTTATTCCACACACTCATTACATACTCTTATTGAAGCTCCTTGTCCTGCTTCTCTCACACACCTGTTAAGAATGGCGTTTGCTGCAGGACAAAAGTGCAGTTAATGTAAAATTTTTAAGCTTCATTAACCATCACATAAAACATTCAACTGTGTTTGCATTGCGATATTAAATATGAACAATATATTTTTTAAATTTCTGTGTAAAATAACTGTTATTCAGGTCCGAGTGCTCATTCTTAATTTTTGATACGTAACCACGCACAGTCTCCTGTCGAATCAAAGCACATTTCACTGCATGGTATGAGCTCTCCAAGGGTAAAAGGAATAGCAATCCAGGATATGCTCTAATTATTATTATTATTATTATTATTATTATTATTATTATTATCATCATTCCACCTGATGCCACATGAAATAGGTAAGAACTCAGTAACCATGTAAGTGAGGAACAATTTCTTTTCACTCTCTTTGACTCATTCTACAGCTTCCCGCACCATTTAGACACTGCATTAAAATTACAATAATAAAGTATAAGTCCGGCATAAAGTTTATAAAATGATAATGCTAACAATAAATTAATGCTTAGATGTAAAGTAACAACCCTTACAAACGCTGTACCAACCACCTGGAGGCGACATTAGGGCTACAGAACTTATATAATCATGTGTAATACTGAGTACATAAAGCACTATGGGACAGTGGTGCTGGAGGAGCCCCCATCTACCCACTTCACCCAAAATAACCCTTCTGGGTGCCTGTTGGGTGGGTGAAGTCATGCTGGGACACCACCCCCCACTCAGCCACAGGGTATGTGTATTTCCTTCGTAGCGTGGTGGACAAATTAGCAACGACCACAACTGGAGCGCTTAAGCATCTTGCCCAGCTGGGGCTTCCATACTAAATATAGAGCTGTTGCGCCATGGGGGGGAGGGTTGTTGTTACGCAACACAGCGGAAGCCCCCACGGTCCTCCGACAGCTCTTTATAAGCTCAAAGTGGCAGCAAGTGGAATTGTGGTTTGGGAAGAACACACACCCCTATAACAGATGGCTGTTATACATGCAACATTTTTCAACATCCTACTTTCAGAGGCAGTTGACGTGGAACCTGGACCAGAGTGCTGGACCAACGACAGCGCCTATGAGTGGACAGTGAGGGTCCAGGAATCCATGGCAACGAGATGCCGTAGAAACCTTCATGGAGCTGCTGGAAGTCAAAGATGGCCCCTGCAGCGGGAATTCAGCAGGACGACAGCCAAGGCCATGACAGCAGGATGACCGTGCGTTTTGGGCTGCAAACCTGCCGCGGTCATTAATGAACCCCTGCCTTACTTGGGAAAGGTGTGATGGATGATTCCCCCAAATCCGGACCTGAGGTGACCGCGGTCGCGTCCACGGGACGCGTTTAACAGCTCCGTCTCATTACCATTCTTATACACGCCACCTTGGCTGGGAAGGATGGGAGCAGAGCCTCTGAAACGTGCAGAAAATGCGGCAGCTCGAATGTCCATGTCGCCCACTGACAGGACAGGAGTTCAGAGAAGTTTCTAGCAAACGGTTAACTGAAGCTTTGTTCACTCACTTATTACCACAGTGAGGCTGAACTTAGCTGACATTTATAAATATGCATTGAAACCCACACAGTTCCACTCTACTGACATGTTTGTACGCCCCCACTACACACACACACCACACATATGTACACACACACGCATACACATACCAGAACACTGTGTGAGATGCTCTACAACCTGCCAAGAAACGACCCAGGTGGGGATCTGCTAAGAAACCGCTTGTGTTCTTCCACACGAGCCACCATTTCATTTTCGTACAAATACTGGAATCTCTGGTGGGAAAATGTGCAAAAACCACGTGTCGCAGGGCATTAGGAAGCAGAGCAAATGGTCACCACAGGGCTCAAGCGGCAGAGCCGCAGGAGTCCATGTGACACGGTGTGTGAGTTTGTGTGTGCAAACCCGCATCCCCTCCCTCCCATAGACCATGCACCTGAAATCACACTTGGGTGTGTGTGTGTGTCTCCAAGACCGCTGAGGATTAGGAATACACAGCCAGGCTGTCTTATGAATATTCAAGATTTGGAAAAAAGGTGCTGCCTTCTGCTTTCCCTGCTGTTTCTTCAAGTGGACAGTCTCCAGTGACACTGCGGCTGTGTGTTGCGTAGTGACTGACACTTTGCGGTACTTGTTGACCCCTCACACACACACCCGGAGCAGCGACAGCATTTCTCTCGCACATAAGTGAGCATTCCTTTCCCTTTGCTGCTCAGCCGTAAGCGCTGGTCTCCACTTGTTTCGCCATCAAAGCTGTCAGTTCTGGAATGACGAAACCAAGAAGTTCAGCGAAATTAAGTGTTTTCTTCATTCTGGTCCTTTGATGCGATGCTTTACCCTGGACTGAATAGTGGTCTAGCAAATGGTGCTGCTGCCCCCCTGGGTGTGTGTGTGTGTGTGTGTGTGTGTGTGTGTGTGTGTGTGTGTGTGTGTGTGTTAGACATGAGCAATAGTATGTGGACCTACTTCATTTGCAATTTCACAAGGAATAAATCCACGCTGTTGGGGGATGACCACACACAGTTGTCAGACATGATCTTCAGCGAGTTGCTCTCTAAACCGCGGTAAGCAAGTTCCAGAGCGTGAGCCTCTTTTACAACAGCACTGGTTGCCACCGGAACACCGCTGTCCTTACTGTCACAGCACCACACAGCTGGTTTAACCCCAGGCGTAGTGTGGATGTGGGCGATTCGCTCCCGGGACCGCAGCACATTGGCAAGATGACAAATGAACTGCGGAACCAGAAACCATAACAAGATTAGCTCAGGAAGTCAATCATTCTATTCAGCAGCAGATGGTGACCGTGCCAACGGAGGGGGGACAGCAGCACAGGCTACACACGTCTATCTGCACTTCAACTTCTCCCGAATTCCATGTCATCTAAATTCCTTCTGTTGTCGCATTCTGCACGGTCTGGGATTGGAGGTAAAATCTGGGATCCAGGTGAAATATCTAGGTAACACATTAGGCACAAAGCCCACATGACTTGGGGGAAGCACCGATCCGGTGATGACTTTTTGACTCTTTCATCGCTTCTCCTCCTGTGCTGAAGATCCTGTGGCGCACACACACACACACACACACACACACACACACACACACACACATTCACACACACTTCCCCTTCATATTGATTTTCTTTCAGGAACGTGTCACTTCTCCCATCCGGCCAAGGAGGGCAGTGCTGAGCTGTCGGTGCCTCGGTCATCTCTGCGTGTTTGTTTTTTTAAATTAGATTCCAAACCAAAGCGTGTTATTGATTCCAGGATGGCGTCACCATGGACTGTCACACTCATTGTCATCAAGGCTGCAAGTTGCTCTGTGTGTATCACATTCGAGTGGGGGGGGGTTCTGCTGGACAATTCAGCACAGCCTCTGTTCTCCACATTAACACAGAGCGATGTTATGGCCCACAGGAATTCATACCCCCCAAGGTGAGATTTACCACAGTGAACTGCAAGTCAGTGCCAAGACCAAAGTTGGTGGTGGTGGTGGCAGTGGTGATGGTGTTGACAATGGTAGTCCTTGCTAGTCATGCCGCTCTGTTGGAGATGAGGGTCTGGACAGCGCATCAGTACAACCGCACGTGCGCAGACGCACACGCGCGTACGCACAACAGGTGAGGCATCTGTCACCCAGGGATGCAGGGCCGAGATGTTTACAACGTACTTCTCATTTCCAAGGGGTTGGGGTCACTGGGGTCATAAGGAACAGGAATCAGTCGAAAGTGTGCGGACGCAATGAGGGGACCGCAGTATCCATGGCAACCTGAGAAGCAGCAGACAGGTGCTTCCGTGCCGTGTGTTTGCAGCTGAGCGGCAGGACAGCTGGAGCTCTCGTGGTCTGCTTGGTGGGGCTGCGATGATCTCCATGGCGGCACCCTGGTGGTCTGCATGCTGGAGAAGATCTGCAGATGTGCCTCACTGACCTAAAGAACATTACTGCATATTACATGCACCGCATTTGTTTAAAATGCCGCTAATGTGAAAATGGCCCAGACAGGGAAATTATTAATACGGATCCAAATCCAGCAATAAACACACGGCTAGAGGGGGGCCCCTTTTTACCATGTATTTACTGTATTTACTGTGCGTCGCGTGCACCCTCTGTTTCTGGGTGAGAGAGAGAGAGAGAGAGAGAGCGCGTGGGTGTTTGGGGGGGGTTCAAAGCTCGGAGCCATACATGCACGCGCTCCACTCTGCAGCAGCTCGCGCACATAGAGAGGCGGGCGGCGGGGATGCGCACGGCGGGAGCGCGGGCGGCCGCTTGGCTCGGCTCGGCTCGGCGGACCGGGACACGGAGAGGGACGGAGACGGCGGGGAGCGCGACAGAAGCGCGGAAGCCCCACGCGAGGACGGATCGTGAGGGATTGCCTGCGTGCGTGCCTGCGGGAGAGCGGCGGCGGACCGGACAACCGAGGGCGCAGACGGCACGCACGACCGAATGACCACAGCACACACACAAATACCTGAATAAGACCACACACACGCACGGGCAGGTGTCTCCGGAGTCAATGGGACTTCGGCGAGGATGGCTGCAGCGCTGCTCTTCATCCTGGTGGTCTTCATCAGCTGGGTTCGAACCGGTGAGTGCCCCACGCGCGCGCGCACAGACACACACACACACACGTTTGTAGTGGCCTGTATGTCGGCGTGTCTCGTCCATATTCGGAGTGTGTAGTGTGCGTCTGTGTGAGGTCCTCCTGGGATGAGGCTCCACTTTGGCTGTACATTTGTGCAGATGTTGTGTGCTGTGGTGCGTTTAGGCAGACACCACCTGTAGGCTCTCCTCCTTCACACACACACACACAATGCAGCCTAACCCTATCCAAAGGCCATAAGCTGAGACAATAAGGAGAAGGTCTGTTTATCATCAGAGCGCTCAGGCACACAGCGTAAAATTTTCCAAGCGGACTGAGTTTTGCTCCAAAGGAGCAGCTGTAAATGATCATTTCGAGCATAAAGCTGACTGCTGCGCGCCTGCCGAGCGCATGCGGCCACATTTCTACACGGTGTTGCTCGCGCATCAGCATGAGGGCAGCAGGGGTGTAGCGATCACAGATGCTGCTTTTTACTCAAAGGTCCCAGGTTTGAAGCCCACCCGCAGTCAAGGTACTGACCCTGAACTGATACAGTAAAAAATTACCATGCTGTATAAACTGGTAAATCGCGGTAACTTTGCATTATAAATAGTGTAAATTGCCTAGGAGATAAGGGTGAAATAATGAAAAAATAATAATACTGTCACAAGTTAATGGGTTCATTACCCTGGTGCTGGGCCATGAAAATACCTGCTTGAGGGAAGTTAACCAGAAAGAGAGGGTGCGTAGTGATGCAAAGACTGGGGAGGGGGGTGCTCTGGATGAGAGCTGTGTGCAGCAACTTGGGTGGGAGAGTGTGTGTGTGTGTGTGGTGCATGGTGTGTGTCGCTCTGTCATAGTGCTGCTGCGTTTTGAAAACACACGCAAAGGCGATGGTCCTTTAAATAACTACTGTACATCCATATAACTGAGTTATATGTATGAATAGAATAGAATAAAATAAACCTTTATTATCGCACGAATGAGAAATTTAAGTGTTACAGAGCTCTTATCACAAAGGGAATATAGGAGAAGAACAAGTAAGTTAGTAAGAAGGTGTTGACAAAGTGTCTCTGTAAATTTATTAATTTGTCTGATACTTTTTCGCCTAAAAGACTTACAGTGTAATACAGGAGCACTGCTTACACTAGTTGACCGACTCACGCAGCAGGGTAATTTTTACTGTATCAGTGGACAGTAAGTATCATGCTCAAAGGAACGAGAGCAAGAGGTGGGATTCAAACACGTGTCCATCATGGACCGGATTGGGGGGAATCTGTTATGTAACGACAATAAGCTGTCCGCCCACAGCTATCTCTCTTATTTCATATTTCCGCACCGAGTCCAGTTCCAACAGAAGCCCTTTAAAGGGACAGAAGCATCACAGCTGGAGGACAAAGTGTCGCCTCCAGCTGTTTCCTGCGGTAACAGCATCTGTTAACCTCCAGCTGGTGCCAATGTTTCGCTGGGTTCGCAACCTAATATCCACCTGTAAACGAACCATCGCTGAGCTTCTTGCAACAAACCAGAAGCTCTCATACACCCAGACCAGCCAGTACAAACAGCACACCCAATGCACCCTACAACCCCAGTATACCCAGTACACCAGAGACCCCAGACACACATGGTCCTGTGACTTTGCTTTGAACGGGGCCTGATTTACACTCCTTCCTTGTGTTCCGCACTCAAACGGGCAGAAGGCAGCGAACTAAGCTATTTTGTTGAATCATAAAAATTCAGCATGAGAACCAAGTGTGTTTTCGGCACCAGAACAGGTGAGAATCAGACCAGCAAAACAAAACAAACATGGAGGAGTTAGGGTGCACGATGGGTAAATTGCATTGATGGTCAACACAGGGTGTGCTGGGGGCTGGGGGAGGGCCAAAACAGTGCACTACTGTTCTTAACCACATTAAACACTTTCTGCCATACCCTCAGGTTGTACAAAGCAGCTGAAACAGTGCCACCACTTTGTGGTTCAGGGACATGGGGCTCAGCAGAGGGGGGCTCGAAGTGTCACTGTCCTCATATCAGCGGATGGTTTCCTGGAAATCTCAGTGAGAGAGAGGGGAGGTTTCAAAGGATCGCACAGGTGCACAGAGATTTGCTCAAGAGTGTGTGTAGCTCCCTGGGTCGAGTGCCTGGGAGATTAAGGCTGTGGGGGAGATCAGAGACATAAAGAAACGGTTGCTATGGTGATACCATGTACCGATAAGCTAGGTAACTTCGGAGGTGTGCAAATTTCAGGCAGGTCCAACATCACAATGACCTCCTTCTGGTTCAGGTTCAGGTTCTGGTTCAGTTCTAGGCAGAACCCTGTGGGGTTCAGACTTGATAAAAACATGCTGACAGCTTAGGAACAGAATCATCTCACCTGTACCAGCTAGACCCTAGGCTCCTGCTTTGTACCTGTAGATACCCCGGCAGTGCGGGAGGACGGCAACCAGGCCTTGCGGAGCATCAGGGAGTTCTGTGCTCATAGAACACTGTGCATGAGTATTTTCCTGCTGGTTCTGGTTGTGAATTAAGGTGCAGCAAAGGTGTGACTTTGTGTTTTTGTTGCATGTGGAACCGTGGGCCGCTGCCAACACCTTTGTCCCATTTGGCAGAGACCGAAAGACAGAGTTCCTGGATGGGTGTGAATTTTACAGTGTGCTTTGGGCTTCACCTCCCATAGGGAGGGAGATTTCCAACGAGCCCCTGAGGTGCTGGACAAGCATAGGTCTCTGCTCGGGTTTCCTTTTAGCTCCATTTTCGCAAACCTCACTCTGTTAGGAATCCCGGGGGGTGGGAGGGCTCCTACACTCCATATTCATCAGGCTGATGGAGACGTAAGGAGCTGAGCGAAGAGTCCCCAGCACTGGAGTACCAGTTAAAGAGACCACACAAGTTCACCTGAAAACACAGCGTTTCACATACACGGTGTGACAGGAGTGTGGCACACGTGTAGATACACACACCTCGGGCTTGTGGATGTCTTGGTCACACCTGCTGATCCCTTGTTGGGGCGTCACTCACCCACACCCAGCTGAGAGTAAGCAGAGTGCATCAGCGGCAGATGAAGAGCTTTAGACACGAACACAGGACGATCAAAGCAGAGCTTGTGTTTTAGAGACCACCACGTTGCTGGTTCGCATCCCTCAAGCAGCTGCCTATAGCAGTGCCATTCAAACAGCAAATGCACAGATAATCGCAGCAGATGGTGCCGGGCTCATTTATGTGGCTGTCAGGAGGTCAGGAGAGAAATGGCTCCGGGAGACATGGGTTTGGGAGGGATTCAGCAGCTCTGGAGCACACAGGGTCCTCATTCCACCACATCGCATGCAGACTTTTGATGCTGGACCTCTTGTTAGTGCCACCACATAGCAGTCAAACGTGGAGGAGTACAGAGCTCCTGCTGTGCAGCACAGCGTAAGCAGGTGTTTCCGGTACGAGGGCGGAAAATTCTCATACGTGGCACAGCCAGAAGCTTGCCGTCAGGGCTCGGAGCTGCGCGTTAGCAATAGCATTAAGCTAGCACTCCAGGTGCCCAGTTAGGATGCTTCACCCCTTAGGGGGGATCAAAAGGAACCGTCTCCATCTCTGTCGATATCAAGAGGACAGCATGTCTCTCTCACACCCGACATGGTGCTCCAGAGCGGCGCAGCTCTCCAAAATGTTGTATTGATTTTCATATTCTGCCTTTTGACATTTAATTAAAGAGCGAAAGTGAGAGTTGGGGGGGGGGGCAGTGGAGAAGCGCATCAGGCAAACTCATGCGAGAGTTATTAAGGAGTCGTGTTTCTGACAAGGATCTCTTGGGGGCGCTGGTCAGCGTGGCGACGCCTCCTGCTCAGTAGAACCACGGGAGAAGATGCTAAGGAACATGCGCTAAATATTTAGCGGTTCGAACTCTGTCGACCCAGCAACAATTTCATCCCGCTCATGGCTTTCACGTCAAGAATCTGGACACACACTCGCGAGCAGATCCTCACACACACGCACAACACGCTGCAAGTTCCCCCATGAGTGGAATCCATCCTCGGGAAATGATGCTGTAGTCCATCAGCAAGCAGAAGTTCCACCGCTATGATTCCCTGAACTTCCCCCTGGCTTTCAACAGTTGCCATGGCGATTTAGGAGCAAAACTCCCTTCTTTATCTTCCATGGATCAAAACAGGAGGAAGGAATTGTTGCCCTGTAATCAGTTAAAGGGGTTTTTTCCATGTAGGTGTGCTGAGGAACCAAGGAGAAAAAGGCTGCGAGAGATCTCATCAGATGCAGACTTCAGTCTTGGTTATCACACCAGCACATCTTTAGCAACCACACACACACGGTAATTAAGGACCGCGGTTCCTGCCAGCTGCACCGTAACGCCAACACCTGGCTGTCAGGATGATGACAGCGTTAATAAAGAACCCGGTCCCCCGCGGTCTAAAAGTCACCCTCTTCTCTGACACTTGAGTGCCTGACTCACAGGAGAGGCCTGGAGGTGACACACACCTTCGCAGAAAGCCGTCAGCACTGCCACTGCGCTTGGCTGTGGTTTTGCCTTTCTAGAACCTTCCTTTTATGTCCTTCTGTCTTATCTCCTTGACTCGCACTAGCTGTCAGCAGCTGTCTCTGTAGATCCAAATGTCCAGCAGCATTTCCTCATTGCCATGGAGTAATCTGAGAGCATCACCTCCATCTTGCGTTCATGGTTTCTCTAAAGGGGTCTGGTCTTCGTCCATGGTCACAGTGGGTACAAGTGGGACAGCAGGGGACCAGGACAATGGGGCGTCTCACTCACTCCCATCTCCTCTGTGCTTTCAGATGGCTTGACGCCTCCAGTCAATGTGACCATTAAGGCACTGAGGGCCAATTCTGCCGTGGTGACATGGGACATCCCTGAAGGGGACCCGGTCATTGGCTTTGCCATCACACAGCAGGTAGGTGAGCCGAGCCAGTTTGTGGGGTCATTAGCAGCCACTTCCACACACACACACACACACACACACACACCAAACAGTGCCGTTTCTCTCCTCAGAAGAAGGACGTGCGCATGCTGCGGTTCATCCAGGAAGTGAACACCACCAGCCGCTCCTGCGCATTATGGGACCTGGAGGAGGAAACGGACTACATTGTACACGTGCAGTCCATCAGCACACGGGGGCCGAGCCCCCCCAGCGAACCGCTGCGCTTCCGCACCCCCAAGGAAGCTGAAAAACTGGCCTCCAAAACCAAGGGTATGTGCCCACCACCGGGGGGCGCGACAGCTGCATGCGTACAGTGATCGAAAGCCACGAGTGTTAAAGGATGAGATGGCAGAGATAAAATGACATCACAAGCCGGCACTGCTCTGGAAACTGAAAAAATCATATCTGCAAAGTTGTGAGATTAAATACAATAAATATAATCTAATCAGTCACCCAGCTATGGGGAGGCAGGCTGGGCACTGCTGGCTTGAGGAATAGTGTGAACCCCCCCTCGATATTCTACAGTACAGTAAATCAGCAAAGTCCTTCGTCTTTGCAGCGACAAGGAGCTGATGGTGGTGCTTAGGTGGAATCAATGGATACTTGGCATGCTCCCAAAGAGAGAGACACACACACATACTCTCACACACACATACATACACACCAGTTTCAGGACAACCTTGGGAGGCAGGAGGTAAAGGAGCCATTGAAACAGAGAGGAGGTAAAGAATCTGCCGTGCACAGCGTGTTTGTGACACCGATCAGTTGATCAACTACACTGACATTTACTTTTATTCACTTATAAGACACTTTTCTCTAAAGCACTGTGCAGCTGAGAGGAAGTAAATGCATCAAGGACAGATGAAGAGCTTTGGACTCAGACACACCATCTCCAAACACAGTCAGAAAAAATGCGGACTGGGTGGGAGCATCACATGAGGGTCACAGCACGAACGGAGCTCACGTCCTTACAGCAGAAGGCGAGACAAGAAGGGAGGGATGGGGGCAGCGATTATACCGACAACAGCCGGAAACCAGACCACGCATCGACCAGCAGCCTGTAGAGAGGAGCATGGTCGGTCTGATCTCAAGTGACAGCACAGACACGCACATAAGGACACAGCCGCATGGAGAAAGAAACCCAAGAGAAAAAGGAAACACATAAGAAAATGATTGGAACTGTGAGGCCTGCCCCACCTGACTGCATTTGTGTGTGTGTGTGTGTGTGTGTTTAAATAATGTGAATCACTCTCGCACAGATGAAGTGACCATGGAGGAGGTGGGCCAGAGCACCCAGCTGAGGGCGGGGGAGCTCATCATCATCGTGGTTGTGCTCATAATGTGGGCAGGTAAGTTGCCGCATCTCGACATCACACCAGCAAAACGGCAGAGGATGAGTTTCCTGTAATCTGTGTGTGTGTGTGTAATGCTTTGCTGTCCAGGCGTCATCGCCCTCTTCTGCCGCCAGTATGACATCATCAAAGACAATGAGCCCAACAACAACAAGGACAAAGCGAAGAACTCGTCTGAGTGTAGTACCCCTGAGCACCCCACGGGGGGGCTGCTGCGAAGTAAGGTATACTGAACCCCCCTCCAAGCGCCGGGCTGCGAACATTGCATCCAACTCACCTGCACCTGTTTGCTCTGGCCTTTTTAACCCTACGACACACCGCCATTGGTCACCTCACAGCCCATCCTCACTGGTAAACACACCCCCCAGGAAGCCCCTCTCTCCACCTGCTCTATTAAACACACCTCCCTTCCAGTCAAACCCTTGGCTCGCTCCTGTCACAGCCACTGCCAGCTCCCCATCAGTGTCCCCAGGCAGGCGTGTGCTGCCGCTCACCACGGCCCTCATGTGTTTCCCTCCGCAGTTCCCCAAGAACAGGAAAGCATCAGTGAACATCATTGAGGTGTGACTGCGCTGCAGCAGCACCGTAATCACGCCAAGCAGATGAACGGCATGTCGCTCGGCATGCTGGATGGAGCCGTGGGATCCGATAAATCGCGGTCTGTATTCCGAGCTGATAACCGCGGGACGGAGAGGATTCATCGTGAGATTCACAGCGGAGACGCGGTTGCCTCCCAGCGGACTCCCATCCTTGCCTGTATGGCTGCAGAACAGCTCGTGTTACACACTCTCTGTTCGCCTTGAACCTGTCATGTTCTCCCGGTCCTCCTCCATCCTCCTCCAGCTGCCACTGCTGATAGTCTCATTCACAGATGCTAACACACACTCGCTCACTCCTCCGACCTGTCTACCTCTCACACAATCTCCCATGTTGCATCTGTAATTCTCCTTCCTGGCTTCTGCTGCCAGAGGCTGGAGATGCAAACCCTTGTGTTGCTCCGGACATGCAGGATGGGTCTTGAAGCAGGGGGAGGTGCTACTGGACCCATCTGAGAGGTGATCGGCTCCTTTGGAGGATGGACAGATATGCAGCGAGGAAGTGGCAGCTCTCCCTCAGCATGAGAGGAGTTGTTTGGAGTCCTGGACCACACCAGCACTGAGGACTGAAGATATCCTTCCAGATGGCTGGTGTGTGAGGGACAGCCGTTCATGTTCACACACCTCCACACACTTGCAGATGTGGGTTTCGATCACAATTGTTTTCAAAAGGTGACCTTTATTGTGCAGTTACGGCTCCTTCTCTTTTGACCCCACATGAACGATGCAGGAGGGTGATGCTACCGTTGCCATGGCGTCCGTGTGGAAGCTGAACAGAAGCTCCTCACCTGTTAGCAATAAAACCTAGCAAGGAGGTGGAGCAGGATGGAATCCACCTCCTTGTGCTTCTCAGCTCCATCCCATGTAAACACAGTGGGGGACAAAGGGGTGTGTGTTCAAACCCACCCACTGTACTAGAGGACAGTTGTGTCGTAGTGTGATGGAGATGGCAGAGCCTTGTGGACGATGCTCGGTTGTCTTCCCTCCCCTGAGGTTACTGTGCTCATTGCCATTATGGCAGAAGGTGAAGATGGACATGATTATCTAACTCCAAGCATCACACAAAGGGAAGCTCCACCTACCTGGTCTCACGTCCCTCTCAGACCTTCTATAACCATCAATGGCTCCAGTGACCCATCTCTGTAGCTGCAGGATGAGCAATGGACCAAGTGGTTTTTTTGTTGGGTTTGGAGTTGGAGGTGCTCGTCCTTCTCACGGAAACATCTGGTGGTTCCATCGTGATGTTCCATCCAGGATGACGATGATGGCGATGAGATCTGCACACCAGGCAGCAGAGTCTCCAAGCCTCCCATCCAGCTCACGTTTTCCCCTCCTGCTCTCCACATTAGCATGCAAACAGGCTGAATAAATAGGAAGACATGAGAAAGGTCTCATGTCTGCATCGCTTTCAGGTTGACCTGAAAGCGATGCAGGTGGTGTGAGTGTGAGGGACACAGCGATGTACGGCCGGGGCTCAGGGACTTTTGGAGGGCACCGTTCGGCTGCGTGAGCAGGGACTCAGGTTGGCGTAGCCATAAAACTACTTTCACCCTGTTTGTTTTCAATTTTATTGTTCTAATAACAATAATAACCATCAAAATAGCACTGTCCTGGTGCCCATATATTGGAGTCAGTTTTTTCTAAAACTTTAGCAGATGTTAGTTTTACAGGTTTCAGATTTTAGAGACATCACAAAAAAGAGGAAAATCATAAATATGAAAAAAACCTATTTTAAGCATAATACACTGCCCGGCCAAAAAAAAGTCACACACTGTAGTATTTGGCTGGGCCGCCTTTAGCTTCAGTTATGGCACAAATTCGCCATGGCATCATTTCAATAAGCTTATGCATTGTCACAACATTTATTTCTGTCCAGAGTTGCATTAATTTTTGGCCAAGATCTTGTATCGATGATGGGAGAGTCGGACCGCTGCGTAAAGTCTTCTCCAGCACATCCCAAAGATTCTTTCTCAGTGGGGTTAAGGTCTGGACTCTGGTGGCCAATCCGTGTGTGAAAATAATGTCTCTCTCATGTTCCCTGAAGCACCCTTTCACAATTTGAGCCCCATGAATCCTGGTATTGTCATCTCGGAATATGAAGAAAAAAGCCATTGATGGAAAAACTGGTCATTCAGTATATTCAGGTAGTCAGCTCACCTCATTTTTTGGGCACAGAACGTTGCTTAACCTAGACCTGACCAAGTGAAGCAACCCCACATCATAACACTAAGTTAAATCCATGTGGTGAGTTTTTTCTTGGCTGGGCAGTGTATGAGGGGATATAAGTATTTCATTTAACTCATTTTACCCTTTGAAGAATAACTTCATTAATGCATAATATTTGAAACAGATATTATACTGTGTTTTACCAAAGGATCCGGCCGCCTCCATAGTCTGTGTGATGAAAGCAGCACAGCGCCCCCGGCCCACCTTACTCACTGCTTTCTGCTTATAATTCACTGTGCTGTGTGTGTGTGTTTCACTTTGTACCCATATGTTCATTACACACTACATTGGGGTATAAAAGTGTTACTGTAGTACACAGTGCAGTACTGTGCAACACTGTAGTAAAAATATTATGCTTTTGATTTCTTTGACGTTCACCATATGTCGAACCCCCAGTGTGGGCTGGAAAATGGAGAATGGACTGTATGTTATTTTAAAAAATGCATCTTGTGGACAACCACAACCTCCAAGTGACAAGAGAAATAATTTGGCCATTAATGGGTTAAGCACAACGTGCCCAGACCATAGCTTCTGCCCTCTGTCTACCTAAAGCCGAAAACAAACTTCCCTTCCACTTTGTTTACAGGTTCAACTGATACCATGTGAATGCGGTGAATTACCGTGGTGTTGAACACAAGGTGTCATGGGGTAGTGTGTGGCCACTGGGCGCAAATGTTTCAACCTGAGGTCAAAGGGTGTGTAGGGTGAGGTGGTGGGTCAGATGGCACTCCCTACTGGAAGGTGTGTGCATGCACTGTCCCGAATGTGTACACAGGCACAGTCACTGCAGGTTACCACAGTAAAACGTTCACCCTGAGCAGAGAGGGGGAAGCGGGAAGGCGGTGTGAGCCTGCTTGTGAATCCGTCTTGTATTTAATGTATAAAAGCGACTGCTTCATGAGGGCTAGCATGGTGCTACTGTTTGGCACAAAACTTACACTTTCTACTGTACAGTGTATACGCCCTGTTGTGTATTTAATGTAAATCTAATAAAAACACAAATATTTTCAAGGAGTTGAGTTGTTTTTGCCTTCTAGGGCACGTATCGAAGTGCAGGTGACCCCTACTTGTGAGCACAGCGGCTCCCTGGAAATTGGCTTGGAAGGGGAAATTTCCTTCATTTAGATTTGCCATTACCATTAAGAAGCCAAATTTGAACCCCTGCCCCACATCCAGCTCTTATTACTCATAAAGGCAAAAAAACAAGCCTCATATTTGCCTATGAATGGGTAAAAACATGGTAATTCCGCTTGAATGCCAGGGCTACCTGTACACACTGCTGTGACACCGGCTGCTCCAAAACGACTCGGTTATGAATTTTCAAAGATTCAGACATTTATAGTTATTTTTTTAAATGGCCTTTCTCGAAATTTAACTTTCAAAAAAGCGTTGTCGGCAGCAGAGCAAATATGACCCGTATTTACGCAGCGAGCCGGTGGAAGACCACCCAAGTCCAACTTTTCAGTTTCTGCGTAGAGTCGATGTCACCGATGGATGAGGAGCACTGCTCACGTTTATAGGATGAATGTCAGCGGTTGGAGTTTGCCAGAGACGATGCATTTTTTATTTCCGGCCACTTAAATGTTTCATCTGCTGCAGAGTCAATAAAATGTTAAAGACTTGCAAAGTATATTTTTATTCTATATGTGGGATGCAAATGAGTGAATAAATGAAGGGGCGCCTGTGTTATTTCTGCAATTAAGTGCATCCGTGTGAACACACACACACACACAGGTGAGGTGGTGCCTCGGCAGCCCTCGAAGGGACCGCGACATCCAGCTTGAACACGTGTGCAACTACATGCTTGGTTACGTAAGAGACGGGCAGCCGTCTTTCCACCAGAGCGAACAAGGGTCCGTATTCAGATGTGCTTCACCGCAGTAAAAATAGAACATGTGGCAGAAGTGCAATTACATATTGATAGTCGCTGCGCGTATTACGCACGTGACAGTTTGTGGTAGACGTGAGAGAAGGTTGCACCCCCCCCCGTCACACACGTGATATGAACAGCAGAAAGGACACAATGAGGCTCACATCTCCACCAGCAGCACGTTGAACCTGGGGGGCCGCCCAGTACACAGCTGCCCCTCACCTCGGCTGATGGCGTTGATGCACATTGCACTTCATATCTATTTACTTAGGTATTCATTTAAAATTACTTCTCTTCCCAGTGAGCTGCACTGATTTACCCATTTTTATAGCAGGGTAATTTTTACTGTACTAGTTTATAGTAAATTATACCTTGATCGAGGGCTCTACGGCAGGTGGGATTGGAACCTGGGTCTGAGTGGAAAGTCTCAGCTTTAACTAGTGCAACCCCCCCTCCCGCAAGCTTCCCATTTGTGATGAGGTGTGTAAAGCTGCGAGGAAAGCAGGGACGCCACTCGGTGACGTGTTTCTATATCCTGGAAGCGAAGCAGAAGAGAGCGAAGCCTCGGTGGAAAAGCAGATTTCCATCTGGAAGCTTAGCTGTAATGGGCAATAATGAGGCTACATCAGCGCAGTTTTCCCTGTAGCCCCACACACACACACACACACACACACACACACACATCCCCCTGAAGGCCTTGTTCACCGCACTGCTGGTTGAAACGCACAGGTGGAGGTTCTGTGCTCTTACGTAACACACCCTCAGCCTCCTAGCCGCACATTTACACACTTACAGGCAGCACAGGCTACGGAGGAGCGCATTTCCCAGGTTGTGGCCGGAGGTTTGGGACAGGTGAGTGCCGAACCGTGACAGAGAACACAGCGAGCGACCAACAGCAGGGGGCGCTGCAGGGAGAAGCAGGTCCGCATGCTCCATTAAAACATTAGTAATATTCGCAGTAATGTTAGTGTATTATTAGCACTTAAGCGGTGTTAAAATAGCAGCCGCGGGCAGAGTGAAAACAAAGAACAAGAGGAACGGCCACAGGGAGGCGCTGCTCACACTAGCGGCCCACAATGCAGCGCTGCGCCCACCTGGTCAAAATCTCAGAGAGGTCAAGGCTGACCTCTGGTGGCCAACGAGTTCCATTGCCTCCCGACCCCACAGCCTTAAGGGATGGAGTCTGGGCCTCAATCCTGAACCACTGGTCCATTTAAAGGAGTCTGTGGGCAGCAAAGAGGAGGTGCCAAAAATGTCCAGACAAACTCAAATATGACATTTTGGCTGCAGATGGAATAGAAGCAGATGCAGGCTTCTCTCTCTCTGACACACACACACACACACACACACACACACACACACCATTAGCAGTTGCCAACGGTAAAACTTTTTGAAGGCATTAGCAAGCACCCCAATGGAGACCATGTGTGTTTTGTGACTTCAGACCTTGCACTCGGTTTGTGTCCCTGCCGCTAAGCACGTTGGCATTTTTAATGGTTCATTCCACCTTCAGAAAACACTCAAACCGATGACAGAAGTTCTTTTTGTTTTTGTTAAATAGACTAAACCACCTTCACGTGGACACTGAGGACATGGCCTGCTCGGTCCTTCATGAAGATTTAACCAGGACGTCCACTCTGCTGGTTTAATGGCCACAGTTCGGGCAAAAACCTTCCTGCGTAGTTTATCTATACACATGATAAATTCACATTAATACCTCGATAACTCAGAATCATTGGCACACCAGACTCCCTGCAACTTCCGCTGGGAAGAGCGAACGTTAAGGAGACATCGGTTTTAAGTGCTTCGGCACTGCTTACCTTTTCACTTGTTTACCTGCAGAATCTAAATCCTGTTTCTGCTCAAACTGAGGCTTTTTGTCAAATTAAATAAAACAAACTTTTAAAGCCCAGATCTGGATTAATTCAACCGGTCTGTCATTTTTATGCGAATTACATCAAAATGTTTCTTTCCAACAAGTAAAAGGCACCTTGCTATCCTGTCCCGAGAAGACAGGTTACCTTTAATTCCTGAGGCGGCTCAGGTGTTTTTGGGGTGCGCGGATGGCTGATGTTCTTCCGGTCGGTGGTAGGTGGGTCGATCTTTGCTGGGACAGAAACACCTGCGCAGGTGAAGCCAACACCTGAACCTGGACTCCCTGGAAGACCCCCACAGTCAAGCAATGACTGGCACCCCCTGGTGGCCACTTCAGTCCAACACAGGAGCACCTTCAGCAACAGGTAGCACTAAGGAGCTCTGCTGGGGTCATTTCTACCATCAGGCTCCACAATGAGTCTTCACAGCCAGGGTGGTGACATCCCCTCTCGTGGGTGCATAAATGTCTTTACTGATGTGCTTGTCGACTTTGCTATGCATGTGTTGTGTACAGCACGTCGCTGCATCCAGGTGGAATGAGGTTTCATTTTTCCAGCACTTCAAGTCAGCCCTTTTGCTCCTATGTGTGTATCAAACATGACCACTTTAAATGCATTAAATATTTTAAGAACTTTCTACAATTTAAAATGAGTGAAAATAAAAGCACATCACCCCCCCACCCATTTTAGTATTCAGCACAAATTGTTGACCAATTCATCCCATAAGCAAAGGTAGCGTTCCTCACTGTACCGATCAGGGACAAACTGTGAACACCGTGGAAGCGAATTGAGTTAGGGGCTGCCCGACAGCTAAACACAGGTCATCTTTGTGTTCCTAAAAACAAATTTTTGGAAAATAATTTGGAAAATACAGGTAAAAATAAGCCAAGCAATAGCTGCATATTCAGAATTGTGCATTCCGGCCAGGTATGAGAAGCGGCCGCTGTGCTCGTCGTCCGGCGCGCCTCAGTGAAGCGCTGAGATCTGCTGGTGTGGCTACGCAACAGCATGAATTCAGGAGAAGCTGCATGACTGAATGATAGTGATAAACTTTATTCAATTTGGCAGGAATAATGTTGACAGATTTGTGATATTTAAATTAACTGCAGGAAACAAACCCTTTTTAACACAAAAACTAGACTTGGAAGTCATAGTTTGATGGCCCTGAAAAACTCAAATTTTGGTTGCGCGGATAGGCTGAAACTCCACGGTGAAGGGAAGCACCTGCAGCGTGTGGTGGACATGGGGTCACGTCCCTCACCGCAACTGAACCGTGTGCTTCCAGGTTGGACACAAAGTGCAAAAATATAGCTTTGCTTTGTTATAAAGAGTAACAATAGTGAAGATTGTCACGTTTTGAAGTGTCGAGGGCAGGAAGGGGCTCTCGGGCCACCATGACCTCGGTGGGTGCAGGTCTCGGGCCTACGGCCATTCGCGGGTGGCTGTGCACCCCCCACCCACCACCTCTGTCCTGCCCTAGCCTCGCTTGGGAGATCTGTTTCCCGGAATGTGCCGGAACATGGTGGTTCTTACCTCCACCTTCCAACACACACTTGCACGCACGCTCACACACACACACACACACACACACACACACACACACACTTTTGGCATGCAACACTGAGGATGGCTCCTCCTCCTGTCCTTTCTGTAAACAACAAACCCCTTTCGGAAAAAATGCATCAACCCCATTAACAGTTTTCATGTTATACACACTTTCTTTTGGTAAATAGCATGCGTGCGTGCACACGCGCGCGCACACACACACACACACACACGAGGGACCTCTATATATACTGTTAGCTGTAACAAATACCAGGTTTGCCATTATTGCATTTACAAAAAGTTACTTATTGCTTTGGTCAATTTTTAGAAGCAGCGTATCAGCTCCCTCAGTCATCCTCTGGCTTTTGTCCACCAGGTGGTGCCACTCAAAGCTGTTACACAGCAACACCTGGGATGGCCACACCCCAATGTGCGGCGCCAACCCCTGTCCCCACCCCCCCCAGAGGAGCAGCACAAACAATCAGAACCCGAAGAAGTCGTCTCTGTCGCCCGTGCTGGGGTCCACCCGGTCCCAGTCAGGAGAGAGGCACTCGTCCGTGGTCAAATCTTGAGTGGTCAGCCCAATGTCCAGGACCTGGGGGTTTGTACGAGACTCAGCGAGTCTGCAGGAGGGACGACAGGGACGGGAGCAAATGTAAGTGCCAGGCTGAACGAAGGGCTGAGCGCTGCCCCCCCAAACAGACTGCGGATGAAGACGTCGTGAAGACCGGGACAGATGGATGGACACACAACTGTCTTTTAACACTGGTGCTATAAACAGGACCACGCGTGAACACACACACGCAAACTCATGGTACATGCAGGAAAGTCTGCGGCCGGTTCAACTGTGGAAATGGGAAATCGAACGGGAAACGGAAATGGTCAACACAGTTAATGAGAGTGAAGCATCTCGCCACACACTGCCCTGCTGTGAGACACACACACACAGACACACTGTGCTGGTCATCATCTGTCCACACAGACTGTCGGTGCTGCTCATTTCCTGGCATCTGACCCCCACCATGGACTGTCTCCCACCAGTTCATCCTCACATGACTGTTGCCATGGAAACCCAAAGATTCCATTCCAGTTTCCAGACAGCTCATTGAATCAACCCCCCTCCCACCCCACAAGGCTGGTGTCGGTGCACACGTCACTCACACAGTGCATGAGACTATGGTGTGCAGGTGAGCGCATACAGGTATCGTCCCCTGGTGTTATGACCACTGCACGCTTTCTACATCAGACCGGGGCTGCGACCCCCCTCCATATCAGCCCCCAACACAACCTGCGTCTCACACCTGCAGGGGGTGGGGTTAAAAATAATTCAAATTAATATTTATGAAACGACAAGCGGTTGAGGAAGGTGGACCAGCAAAGAACCCTGCCACATCTTAACACACGTCGAAACCATCGGGGTTCCACATCAGCAACGGACCCCACCAATTTACATGACACTGCCCCCCCAGCAACCCCCCGTGGCAGAATTCTGAGCTTGTTGAGTCCAGGCGCTCATGGGGCTGTGAAATGATCCACAGAGATGAAGAGGACACTGCAGGGGTTGAGGTGAGCAACACGTTTACCTGCGGACGAGGCAAAGCTGTCCAGACTGCGGCTGGGGGCGGGAGGGAGGAGAAGAGGTGTGAGCTATGATGCCGTCACCGGGTGGTCACCCACCAACACAAACCGTGCAGAATGGCGCACAATCTGAACGCACACCGGCTCTAATTCCCTGAGCTGCCAGGAGATGGTGATGTTACCCCAGAAGAGGATCGAGTCCACTGCACTGTGGGGGTGGGAATGCCCTCTTACTGCCCTGGTGGCACAGAGCTCACAGCGCTGCCTTTCTGTCCTTTTCCTTATACCGTGACGTCTTTCGCGATCGATAAAGCATCCTTCTGTCCACCTACCAATGTAAAGAGCTCCAGGGAGGAGTTATCGAAATCAGTTCACCTTTTACACACGTGTGTCTGTCAGAGGGCGAGGGAGGGACAGTGTGAGGCTCTAGCAAATCTCCTCACTGACCACAGTGGAGGAAAATGGCTCCAGTCATAATTTTCCATCCCTGAAAAGAAGTGATTTGACGAAGAGTGACAAGACGCGTAGCCGGAGCTCATTTAAACGCACTCTTGCGCAAAGGAGCGCCCCCAAGTACACGTAGGGACCCAATACTGCGGTACCACCACCACCGGACTGTGGTGTCCCCTCCTGACTCTGTGTACCTCACAGCTGCACATGACACTTCTGCCCCACTTGCTCATAGGGATTTAACGCCTGAGTGCTGGGACACAGAAGCCCCGCCTCCCTTCCCTGCCTCAGACCCCCGAGGGACACTCACCTCGAGAAAGCTTCGTCGAGACCGTCGTCCAGCTCCTGTGGAGACAACAGAGTGTTTTTTACGCAAGGCTGTCTCTCTCTCTCTCACACACAGATAAAAACACACATATACACGCGTTAAAAAAAAAAAAAAAAACACGAGCATGATGGAAAAATACCAAAAAATAAATACAAAGTCAGTGGGAAGATTAAAGTGCTTACACCCTGCAGACGTCACCTCATTTCTCTCTCTGTGTGTGTAGAATGTGTTGGACTGCCAGACAAAGGAGCCTCTTCCACCACGAGGGAGCACTTACCCAAACAGTGTTGTTGTTTTCAGTCGCCTGTCTACGTGCACCCAAGGCCTCTTCACCAAGAACCGCCCTGGCGTCTGTGTGGGCCATTGCTGCCCTGGCACCCTCCTCCAGGTCCAGCAGGGTCCCAGTTGCCACTTCTGCTGTGCGTGCGAGCACACACACACACACACACACACACACACACACAGCCTGGTCAGTACAATCTTCTCTGCCCTCCCCAACAACATAGTTCACCTTGACCGATGTTCGATGCCCCCTGCCCTCTGCATGTCACCCAGTCGGACGGATTAAATTAAAGGGCCTCTGCAGGTTCTTCATTGCTCCTCCTCTAGGGTTACTGTGACATCGGGGCTCCGTGGTGTCCCCTTTCGCCAGAAGTCATTACGGGCAAGCGACTGGTCATTGGATCCGTCTGTGCCGCTCTGCACGTGGGCCCCTAGCACTCGTCTCACATCAACAGCAGCAGGTGCTGGGGGCTCCAGAGGAAAAGCCCATCTGCTGCCCCCTACTGACTGGCCACGGCACCAGATGGCCATGGGTTATTGAAGGGAGATTAGGGATCTTGGGTAGGGAGGCACTCCAGTCCAGCCTATGATTAACCTCATCCTCATACCCAACCCCCCCGCATGGAGATCAAGAGCCTGGGAGGAGCGACGGCCTCGGACCGAACTCAATCCCCGGCTGCAGGGTCACGTAGGTGACGATCACGTGACCGTGTGCAGTGCAATTTTAACGTGGGGAGAATGAGCGAGATGCATCAGACAGGAAGTACCACTGTGAGCCACAGACCAGGGTGCGACTTCTGGTTTGCAGATCGAGCACATTCTGAGAGCAAAGGTAAAAAGCTGCCCTCTGGATAGCGCCCCCAAGCAGGGTGCTGGGGGAGGGGGATTGCGCTGTGTCCTATTTTGACCCAAACAATGCAAGAACATTTCTAACAGTGCACTTCCTCTTCGGTTCTGTGACATGAGGGAGAGCGAGGCCCCACTCACTTACCCCCTCCCCGCAGGCTAGCGAGGCTGGCAGTGCTGTCCGACTGGGAGCTGCTGACCGCCTCTCCGTCCGACTGGACCCGCCTCTCCTTCTCTGAGGGTGGAGACATGATGCGGTCAGAAAGGGAGTCACACACTGCGCCTTCCCAAACGCTCGGTTCCAGGAAAAACACTTTTCCTGCCCTGCTGTCAAAGACCTCACATGCTCACTTGTTCACTCTCAACACACACACAGACACACAGGATGTCGTGATGCCACTGAACTGCACTTCTGCACATCTCAACTCCTGTAATCATTAATATTAATTTTATCAATTATTAATCATTTTGCTCCCAGATATGTATTTGCAACTTTCTGAGGTCCTTCTTTCCAGGACTGTGTGAGCCAAGGCCCAAACACACACACACACCCCTTTCAGACCCACAGTCCTCTGGGGCGCCACATTCCCAGAGATGGACAGGAGACCTTTGAAGAGAAGCACAAACACCCCCACCCCTGTCCCACCCCCCAAGACCCGCCCTGCAGCCCCCACCTCCCCGTCTTCTGACAGTCGGCCTTTAATATTCATGGGCAGGGTTGCATGCAAGGCGAGATGCATCGCAGAGAGACCCCGCTGCCTTGATCTCCGAGGCAAACAGACAAAGCGGCAAGCGGAGTAAACAAACATGGCCAGGAGGGGGCAGCGCTGCTCGCGCGCATCTTTAATTCATACTCTGTTTTTCACACATTAAAGAAAGCTGAGGAGTTTCAAATGCTGTCATGTTCTCTAACCGTGTCCTCTAATCGGCTCCATCCCGGCTTCGTGCGTATCGTGTGTTTTTCATGTCATATTCATGAAGTGTTTGAGCCCCCTCCCCCTCAGAACATAACATGGGGGGGGGCGGTGCTGGAACACACAGACAGGAAGCTGTGGTGCTCTGGGCTCATTTCAGCAGACAAGCATGCTTTAAACCTCAGGTTTCACTTCTCTCTCACACACACACACACACACAGAGAGAGAGAGAGAGTGTACCTTCTTTGGCGACTTGCCAGAACTCGAATGCCACCTTGAATGCCTGTGCAACAGTCAGTGTCACAGCCTGGGCCTGGAACACAGCGAGGACAAGAGTCTGAGTACTGGGCATCATGGGTAAGAGCAGTGACAATTGATGTGCAGGACCTCAGATTGCAGTGGGGTATTGTGGGACATGAGAGGCAAAGCCCCACTAAACCACTGGGAGAAAATAGAGTACACAGGAAGGAAGGAACCAGAAGGGGCAGTAGTTCGAATGGCCCCCTAGGAGTACAGGAATGCAGGAGCCCCCCCCCCCCCACACGCACACACTTACCACTTTCCTCTTGGCACACAGGTATGCATGGCACTCGAGTGTGTCGTTGTGCTGGCTCTGTGCGATGTATGCAAACACTTTGTCATGCATCTTGTCTGCTGTGCAGTATGATATTCTGGGGGAGAAACATTAGAGGAAATTAACAAAACTCAGTTCCCCGAGCAGAGCGCCCCACGGTGGTCATTGTGACATCAGACCCCTGTCTCACTGGTCTTCACCCAGTTTAAACTCTTCCATCTGTTAGTTCAACAGGTTACAGAACATTCAGCTCTGTGTGTGTGTGTGTGTGTGAGAGAGAGAGAGCGAGAGAGAGAAAGAAAGAAAGCGGGAGGAACAAAGGAGGGGGAGATTACTTAGTCAGACAAAAAAAACCATAGCAACGCCAAACATCTGCAACCAATTACTGTAAAATGACATATTTACATACTGACATGGAAATAATAAAGATCATAATTTGTCCACTGAGACCCAGGGGGACGCCCTCCCCAGCCATGGTGTTAAACCCAAAACATGAGGGACACAGAAAAGGGAGTTTCAAAGTTTCATCAAAACACCTTCACGTCCACATGACAAACAACCATGGTAACCAGCTAAGTAAGCAGCTAACTAACCCACCGGGGAGGCCGGCTGCCACCTACCTGTATATGGACACGTTCTCGATCTGCTGGTTGGTGGTGCTGTCGTACAGGATGATCCCTCGGGGTGAGACATTCAGCGTCACCTTCTGCAGCTTCTTCCCGCTGGCTTTGGCCTGAGGGGACAGGGGGCATCACGTGCTCACACATGGGAGAACGTCGCAGACAGCAGTCACGTTGGCATGGCAACAATGAGCGGCACGCCGACAAAATACACAGCGGCCGTCTGCGTAACCTGAAGCCAAAAAGCACAATCCTGCTACTCATGGGGCAGGGTCAGAGGTCACAGCATACACCGGGGCGGAAGGGCGTGTTAGTTGTCCGACGCCAGGCTGCTGGTGGGGTGGGGTGGGGTTGTGTCAGGACAGGCTGGAGTGCTGTGGAATTGAGCCGACCAATCCGGTTCTTCAACAGCAGCTTCGCAGAGGATCTCTGCCAGATGAGCGTCTCAAAGGCGTCCCGACGCACCCTTAGTCTTTCCAGGATGTCAGCAGCAACGCCAACTGGGGTCAGGTTCAAATACCAGGAAATCACCGCAGTCCTGTTTGGTCAACAGGAAGTGTCATTCCACAGACGCTTCTTGTCGAACAAGGTCTAACCCATTACTGATCCTTTTATACAGCCATGTATAGATTCCAGAAGGAAGTACAAGCTGGAGCAGGAAGACAGAGGAAAGACACAGTCTGGCCAAGGTGATCAGTGAAGCTTCTCGGCCTTTTAAGATTCAAGAGCGGGCGAAGCTCTGCTCCTGTTTTGTTTTATTTGGGTAGCCCCCCCCAGCCTAATGTGCGGGGTTCAGGTGGCCAGACTGCCATCCCTGCAGGGTGAAGCAGGATTTTTTTATTTTTAATGTTTTTTTGTGATTTTTTTTTTTTTGTGTGTTTTTTAGTGTTTTTATCCAGATTACCTGGCTTGTCGGCTCTCTTGCCTGCTTTCCTGGGGGATTTCCTGCCACAATGAAGACAAAGGCCTCTGGGACACAGACCGTGAAAAACACTATCCGCTCCTGCTGGAAGGAGCAGGGCGACACTGATATTTTCCCCGAGCGAGTTCCCTTCATTTGGGATGTTGTCTTTAGGGTCCTGGGACTCTCGGCAGAGGACGTGGTCTGCGTCCAACAGAACAGGCCTGTGTGCTTCTTCGATGTCAATTTGGTGGCCACTGAGAGGTACAAGGGGTGTTGGAGGTGTGTAGGGCGAGTGCTACTAACATCAAGCTTCTCCCCTACTCCACTGAACCTTTGTGGAGGGCTGAGAAGCATATGCTGACAGTCCACATCTTAGACCCCTTCGTGTCCGTAGTTAGGATGAGGAATTTCCTGGGGAGGTATGTCGATGTCCTTCCAGGTCAGGATGAAGAGAGGGACAAGCTGGGTGTCTGGATCAGACGCAGGCGTTTCACCATTCATCTGCATCCGAACCATGCGGGGTTCAAGGGGTTTTCCCACCCCCCTTCGCGTTTTTATTTGGGTAAGGCTAGGGGCTACCTATTTTATTCGGGGCAGCCTCCCTCGTGTTCTCTTTGTTTCGGCTTGGGACACACCGGCCGGAGGTATACGAAGATGAAGTGCCAGCAGTGCCTGAAGCAGGGTCACTTGGCCAAGAACTCCACTGAATTTCGCCGCTGCACCAGATGCGGGAAGAAGGGCCATCTGCCCGGGGCTGCCTCCTGAGAATGATGCATGTCGGAGCAGTGCAAGGGAGGACTGCAATGGCCGCAAAGGAAGAAACCTCTCCTGTGGAGATGAAGGAGCAGCTGGGTGCAGCGGCAGGAGGTGCAGCCGCAGAGGACGGATCAACCGTGGCTGAGAAGAACGGGGCACCGCTGGCAGTCTCTTCGGCTGGGTCCCTGCCCTCAGAAGAGTCCCAGCCTCCTGATCACAACATGGACTCGGAACAGAACTTTGTGTTGGTGACCAGGCGGAAAAAGAGGAGACGGAGGGAGGCTGTTTTCTCTGGTGCTGCCATGAGGGAAGCAGAAGATTCGGTACCCTCACATATTGGCCAAGAAGCGAGCTCGCCCTCTCCTGTGATGACTACGTCAGACTCTGTTTCGGTGGACTTGGTGGGGTCTCCTCAAGGGACTTTGACTGGCGTCGAGGAGCCCCACTTACACTGGAGAAGGAGAACCTTTTAGAAAGGTTTTGGATAACTGTTGATTTTATTGTGTTTCAATGGATTTTAGCTGCGTTTTAACATTTTAACACCAATTTTTGATCTAATAGTTTCTCAAAGTGTGTTTTTTTGATGTATTTTACAAAGTCTTATGAAACCTGTTTGAAGTATGTTGGGAGCTTCATCTTGTTTTTTGTCTTATTATTTGTGATTTCTGTTTGTTAGTCCTTGGGTTTTACTTACGGGTAACTTGCTCTTTCTTTGTGGAGTTTTTGTCATTTGGAGTACCCTGACTGGCTCTGTGGTGATGTATTTTGATTTGGTGGTTGAGTTGAAATGTGTTGCTACTTAGTTGATTTTGTATTTTTATTGTATGTATTTGTTAGATATTACATAAAGTAGTTAAAAAAAAATTTTTTTAAATCAGTGAAGCTGTGGGGGGGTGCCATGGAGAAAGGGCGAAGGGCCAACTCACAGTGGCAACGATCCTCTTGACGGCAGCGGCAGAAAGCTCCTCTCCTTTGGGCTGCTCCACCAGCGTCATGCCCAGGTACTTGAGGTTGAAGGCCATCCCCTCGAGCAGCGTCTCCCTCGTGTCCGTCCAGTTCTCAGGCAGCTCTACAGAGGGGTGCAACAGTCAGTCTAGAAACACGCAACGCACGGCACTGTGGTTGAGGGGCAAAGGGAATGGCGGAGATGCCTCACACACTGATGGAGACTTAAACATGGTGGTCTTCAAGAAACTGAGTTGTGAGATCTGATACATTTCAACGATTAAGTATAACTTTAATATGTGTTTAAAGTGTAGTGGTGTATAGCTGTTATCAGGTGTGGAAACTGTGGATGAATTAATGCTGACTGCAACATTTTCTCAGGCTAGACTCTGATAACCAACTTGACTGTGGTTTCAGTTTCTCTTACTGATTTTTTATATAAACAGTGTTTATAACTGTGTGTGTATCAGCACAGCTTTGTTAGTGCTGTGAAAGGAAGATGACAGGAGACTGTGCGTGTGTGTGTGTGTGTGGGGAGGGGGGCATTAGTGGTGAAACAGCACAGATTTTGATTTAAACCTGTTAATGGTATCTGGATCAATAAAGGAAAACAAATTGAAGTAAAAAAAAAAAAAAGTGGTTTATCATTGTCCCCTCCCCTGACCTTCTCGTAGTACATTCTGAGTATCAGATCCACCAACGCATCTGCCCCAGGGCTGCTGGGACCACTTCACGGTCACCCACTGCCCTGTCAATGACCCCCACCCCACCCCAAATCCCTCAACTCCCATGACCACCAGGCCCCAAAGGGACAAAGGGCAGCATTGTGAGCAGCAGCAGTGAGACAAAGTGAACGGCACAGTCAGCTGCCACCTCTCACCAGGCACGACCCCCGTTGGAGCTATGTGGGACACACCTGTTTGCTGCACCATAATGGAGGCACAGTGGCAACATGCCAGGAAACACCCATCACTCACCCCTCCAATGTGGTCAACTTGGGTTACAGATAATCTTACAGATTACGCACTGTGCCAGCATTGGTCTCCAAAGACAGACCCATCCTGAACAGCAGAGAGTGTCCACCATGGCATTTTGAATGCCGGACTTGCAGCCTGAGAAGATGCCTGTCAGTGTCAGGAGGTTTCGCTCCCTCTTGAGAAACACTGCAAAGGCACAATTTTTAAACCACAGTGACAAACTGACAAACACTCATCTCTGCCACAGACTTTACTTCAAAAGTTCAACAGTCATGAAGTATTACTAGAGCTTGCCCATGCACTTGCACGCATGTACACAGGATAGGATGATACTGTATCTAGAAAGATCATCTATAAATAAACCAGGCAGAAGGCATGAGCAGCTTTCATACCGTGAACTTCCTCCAAACACACACACACACACACACACACACACACACACACACACACACACACACACACACACACACACACACACACACACACAAAGAGAAAAGCTTCTCTATTTTAAAATATTCTCCAGATGAGACCTAAACTTCTTTAGTAGGTATTTGGTCATCTGAGTGCACTTTAGGAGTGACGCCACATCCACCTGAGAGGTCACTGACCCTCCACAGTTAATTCAGTCACTGCTTCCAATCTGTAGCTCTACCACTACAGTCCACAGCTGAGTCGCAGGGGACTGATTTCCTGCATTGCTGAACCCAGGTCAACTGAAATACACAAAGGAGTAGAAAGGCACATGATGCACAAAAAGGAGCTGAGTGCTACAAGTGGACAGAAACGAAACGAGGATGAGAAACTAAACACAGATGAACCAAAACACAGAACAGAGGGGACCGTCAGCGAAGGAGATACAGAACTTAGTTTTGGGTCTGTCTGCAGAGTCCTGACTGACATTACAAATGTGGGCACTTTCAGTGCAAGACCGATCAAATTCCAAACAGTGAGCTCGGACTCTGCAGGCACCCGGAGGATTTGAAGCCAACCCTCCACTAGAATCATCTGCACGGCAAGCGGAAGGGCAACTATTAAATCAGTATGATCAGATGGACTTCCCTGCCACACCACACTTGTAATTTTCAACTCTTCTGGCCCCAAAACAGAGCAGAGGAAAAAGGTCCTACAATGTCACATTCCGGCAAGTTCTCACACGGTGGAATGTGAAACCAGAATATCCGCTGGCGTGGAAGGAGAGCTTGCATGGAGTAAACTGAGGCCTAAGCTGCTCCCACCAAAGAGCTATGAATGGAGAAGTAAGATGCAGCACTTGCAGGGCTTCAGATAAAAAATATTTGATGCCATCTTTTTACAGAGCTGCCAAGGTCAACACATCATTAAATTAAGCCATATATATTGTACATTTTTCCTGTGAAAGTCTGCTTTGTTATTAAAGGCATTAGCTATCAACATGGGGAAAATGCACTATGCTCCAATAGTGTAACTCAACTGCTTCAACCGCTTATAATCCAATGTTTAACTTTAAAAAGTGTTCTCCAGCTGTGTGAAATAAAGAGAGCTTTAAAAAAGTCAAAGGCATAGTGAAGCAGCTACATACCCTGTCACATAGGAGAGGGTAAAAAGTTTCACATTACCGGCAGCCCTTAGACGGTGGCGTCGCAGAGCCCAAAGGGCAGTATGACAAACTCCCCGACACCACTCGCTCAGCATGGTGGGAATCTGGGACACATCCTGCTGGAGGGGAGGGCCATGCTAGAGAATATTAAACACACAGAGGGTGCGCACCGTAAGAGTGACCCTGAATCAGAGTGTGACACGTGCACACACACATACCCACACATACCTGTGTTGTGTTGGTAGAGTTTACTGTAGGTGCAGCTGAACCTACTCAAAACTGCACAGTGTGAACAGTGGGAAATGATCATGGAAGCAGCGGGTCCTGCATCTCCTCACCAGGTGTGAACGCTGCAGCTCAGAGCACTTCCTCACTATCAACAAACACACAGCCCTGTGCCTGTCAGAGATCGGAGCATCTGGAAACCAGCCCAAGAGGAATCCTTCACATGACCTCCCTAAGTGTGACCGCTGACTGACCAGGTGAGGACATCAACCCCGCCAGACAGGTTTCCAGCAGACATTCACAGTTCTTTTACAGCAGTTTAAGTGCCACTAATAACCCCTTCGACTACATCAGCCAGCCAAAAGGAGAGTCATTATATTTTTACATTCATGCAACCAACTTCTTTGTCCAAACTGACTTAGTTTGATTCACCTATTTATACAATAGGGTACTGTACTGTATCAGTTCAGGATAAGCACCTTCACTAAAGGACCTAGAACTTTCAAGACTAACCACTATCCCACCGGATAACCCCTGTACTGCTTACTCACATGCCTGTTGTAATGCGTTAAGACAGACAATAAGACTGTAAACTCAGGATGACCCCTCAGTGAGACAACAGTGTCTGATCTTCAGGAATGTCCTGTATGACAGCTGCCTGAGATCCAGAGTCCCTAGCCAGGTAGTGTGTGTGTGTGTGTGTGTGTGTGTGTGTGTGTGTGTGTGTGGTGCCTCCATCCAAGAGGAAGAGAAAAAAGGGGGGGGGGGGGGTACACACACTCACCTGAACTATCCCAACATCAGGTTCTTACACCAATGTACAAAAATCCTGGACAGTAGGGCTCTGACCTTGGCCCATCCACCTCCAGCAGGCAGCAAGTAGTGCCAAAGGGGAGGGATGTGGACACAACAGGGTTCATTGAGGGGTTGGACAATGCGGGAAACAGCAGGCAGAGGCTGAACAGCCCGTGAGAGACGCGTGGCATTTCGCCTGGCACCAGCCGTGCACCGTTGTGTAGGAAACACATCTCACACGGAGCGACATTTACACTCCATTAAGTCACAACAACAGCAAGTGCTTTGGTGGGATGGATTGGGGGTTGGACCCGAGTCCAGTGCCCCCATCCCCACTGGCCCCTACACCAGACACCATTCATTCTGCTCATTCTGGAGCTTCTGAACTGTACTGTGAACATTAAGCTCCTTTAAATCGCATAATTTCTATACCAATAGTAAAAATGAGCTCCCGATTTAGAAAGTTCATTTATACAAGTTGTTGAAACAATTTGTTTCTTATTTATTTTGGTAAATTCAGTACATAAAGCATTTCAAAACAATTGTTATACAATAAATAAAAAGTTAAGCAGCTGACAGCATTATTTCATCATAAATAATAACCATGAGTCTGGTTTGGTTCTGTGAACAGATGATAAAGAGGTATGGAAGGTTGTGCGTTCAAGACTCACGCAGTCTTACTGTGGTATTTTACTGGACCCAGCAGTCCATGTGATGAATATAGATGGCAAGCTCATCTCTGGACCTGGAGGGGGTCTGACAGCTTTACTTCCAGCTGGACTCTATCAGCCCCGATTCTATCTAAACTCACCGTAAACCAAACATCTTATGGGCCTCTCGGGTAAAAGACAAGCAAACATGTTACAGAAGTTCATTTCCGAGTTAATAATTGCTGAGTCATCCTGACATGGCAAACAACTGAGGACTGAAGCTCTGATGCGGAGATTCACAAAGCTCTTTCACCGCGTCACATTCATACCGTCACCAGCTTACTGCGAGGGGTACGCTGCGTGTGCCCTGTGCATCACGTCACAGGAAACATATACTGAAACCACAGGTGACTGTCCCTCATGGCTGTAGAGACAGCTAGACAAAAGCAGGAAACCGCCCACTCCTCTTTGTCCGTCCATTTCTAGACACCAGGGACACAGAGCTCACACACGTGTCTGCTGACAGCTGTGTAACATGTTGTTAATCTGCCCAGGAACCACAGTGAGCTTCTCTAAGAGCCTTAGTGAGGTAAGCGAAACCACATCACGTCCATTCCTGGTCATTTGCTCTGGTCACCACCACCAGGGTCGCAGGGGGGTGAGGTGGGTGAGCAGGCACCCTAAGGCCAGGACATGCCCCCCAGGAGTCAAGCCTTCCCTGCACAAATTCATCCCACCAAATGCCCTTACAGTACATCCTTTTACACCTGGACGTGTGGTAGGAGCAGGTTTCCCTGAGTGCAGTCATCCTTGAACTTATCCCCACAGGGACACCAAACAGGTTCCCTAAAAACCCACAATATGAAAACACAGCTGGGAAACATCTCCATGGCTGTGGGGGGCAAGTTTCCCACCAACAGACACTAAATAATAGCGGTTCAGCTCAAACTTCAGTGGTCCTACAGTCTCTCCACCTGGACCAGAGACTGATTTCAAAAGTCATACCTTCACAACCCACAACGCAACAGTACCAGCAGGCCCTCAAATGCCCCTAAATGCACCCCCCGCATCGTGAGTTGATACAAGAACGAATTCTTAGGAGACAAAGTGAAGGAAGAAGAAAATCTCCCCAAGTTCTGTGGCTTGTCTTCTGCCAGAGTGCCGCAGCAACATGCAGCAGCTTGCCCAGGTGGAGCCCGTGTGCCTCTCAGAACCCAGGTCAAACCCTGTCAAGAACCGACAGCCATCACTGCCCACACACCTCCAGAACAGGAAAGTTCTAGATCACGGCCCAACGGGGTGCCTGCAGGAGCGGAGAAAACATTTTCCAGCAAAAGCCTTGGACCACAACTACAACTCAGCAGCGAGGATATTTAGAAGCTGCCTAAGGTCACGGTCAACTCCCCTCTCCTGGAACGGATGTGGGTCAAAGGTCAGCGACCTGAAGTCCTGAACCCACACAGACGGTCTGCTAATGGAGCACCGCAAAAAGGATTAAAACCTACAACAGCCATCAACCGGCAAGACGCGATGTGCTTTGCATATAACAGGATTTCCTTTACAAACAAGGTGTGTCACTGGATGGAGTTTACAGGAACCAGGTTACCAACCAAGACGACCAGAAGTTATGAAGAACAGGAAGCCAGTTTCAATCTCCCACTGGGTTATTCTGGTGGTGGCCACAGCTGAAGTGGCGCAAGGGCAACGGGACCACAGGAAGCGCCGGGGTCTGGGCCGCGCTTTGTGGGGGCAGCACTTCCGTCCGCCGTCTACAGCCTTGCCCGCCAGCGTTCCCGTGGAAACCAGTACCTTGGCGCGGTTAATCAGTGTTTTGACTTGACATACGAACCTTGAAGTGATTAAATGGCGCGTGTTGACTCAAAGGGACGGGTATAATTATTGCCCACGGCAACCAAGGACTCCTCGACGGGGGCGGGGTGGCCCTCGATGACAAGGCAAGAGCTGCGCCGACTTCTTGGCGGAGCGCAGAGGGGCACCATCGGGTGCGGAGACACACAACCTTAGAAACGATTGGCAGCCCCCGCATGCCGCTTCCCAGAATACCACGGGCCACGGCTGATGTTCGTACAGGTAGTCAGCACCCTCCCCCGCCGGGCAGGAAACACTATCAATAGTTAACAAGCCCTGCCCCCCGCCTCTCGGCCACCTTTGAACACCGCAAATCTCGACATTGACAATGATGAGCGATGATGGGCGACCAGGTGAGGGTGGCGCCGTGGTGAGTTCCCCTGCGCCCAGCTGCTCAGCGATCAAAGACCCACAATACTGGCTGGGATAACCCTTCTGAGAGAGAGAGAGAGAGAGAGAGGGGGGGGGGGGGTCCTGGACACACTCAAGTTCTGCAGAGAAAGGAGTGTGTGTGTGTGTTCTGCTAAGCACACCCGACTACCTGACTCCCTCAGCCTCCTCCACCTGAGCAGGTATGTCCTTCTCCTGTCCCTCAGAAGGCCTCATCCTCAGTGCTGCCCTCTTGTGATCCAGTTTCCCACACAGCAAAGTTTCATTACAATTATTATCGCTCATTCATTCATTCATCCATTCATCCATCCATCCACAGCTCACATCGTTGCGACCCCTGGTCATACACACTGAGGTCCGAACTCCATCCCAGGCGCCATGAGGCTACGAGCTACCCGCTGCACCCGCGTTTTTTTTTTTATCAGACACAAACAGATTCTCGGTGACCGGATTACGGTTCTGACCGCTGAACACGAACACACACACAGGAGACCGCCGAACCCCTCCTCTCCGGGTTTAAACAGCAGAACAAACATTCCGCTACCTGTCAACTTGAGCCAAGTGTAGGCGCCCCCCCCACTCTCTCTCTCTCTCTCTCTCTCAAAACGGAAAGTGGGGTTCACCTTAAGCCGCGCAGCAACGCATCCGAGGAGGTGAGCAAACTATGAAGCGTTAAGCGTGCGCGAACTCACTCTTGTGCCTGCCGACCCCCCAGGACTGCTTGGCGATGCTGGGGCTGCGGATGATCGCCCTGCCCGCCGACTTGAGCGCGTCCATGGCCGCGGGTCCGAGTCGGGCAGCGCGCGCGGCTCCTCGGGCTCCACAGCTCCGCCAAACTTTCGCTCCGACTCACTGTGCGTGAAAGTGTGAGAGCGGGGGGGGAGAACTGCGTGGCGTGCGTTCGCTCCCCCGATCCTCACCCGCGGACGCCTGCGAGTCGACAGATGATCACGTCTCCGCGTCAGGGGCGGCGTTTCGACGTGTAAATCCGGCGGATGGTGCGCGGGTGGCGCCCCCTGCTGGTGGTGCACGGCGGAGGAGGAGGCGGCCACGTGGACGCGCCGGTACATCGATTTACTGTAGCAGCCGCCCGTTCTTACACCGTTACCGTGTATCCGAGGCGATGTGGGGTTCTCCCTGACCCCTCCCTGTGTGTGTGTGTGTGTGTGTGTGTGGGGGGGGGGGCGTGTAAATACTTGGGACTGAAGGTCTGCTGGGTCCCAGTCGTTGCTCTCTTAAGTGTGAATGATTGACAAGTGGGTCCTGGTGGGGAGCACAGATCGGATCTACGGATCGGAGCACAGAGACACCCCCCCCCATCCACGTTGTCTCCTCACCTGACAGTACCTGGCCAGGGACACACACCTGGTGTGTGTGTTGTTCCTGGAAATGGGACCCCTTTACACAGCAGAGGCTGAAAAGTGAAGGATTAACTGCTTCTCACTGATATGTGTGTGTGTGCGCGCACCCTACCTGCGTGGCTGACCAGCTGACCTACCCCGAGCGTGACTCTGCGTCCGTGGAAACGCAGACACATTCACCTGTGGAGAAGAAGGAAGAAATCATTAAGGAATTTCAGATTTGAAGAATTGGGACAATTTGGATCCACAGCCACCACACCACACACTCACGCACATGCACAGTCCCTGCATTGTGTTTTCTGCCCATGAGGAATCCGGTGCTGTCTTTAGGTGGGGGCCCTAAGAGCTCAGTGACTCATCTCCTGGACATTCTGTGGGACATCATGCAGGACTGTCCCCCCCCCCCCTCCCAGGACAAAGCATCAGTGAGCTTCCTCTGTTGCTGTTTTTCAGAAGCAGAAATCCATCTCCTGTTATTCACCAGAACACGATGGGTAGCAGGACACGGACTCACCCGTCCAACACACCATGCATTATCGCCATGGTTACGGGTTCCTCCATAGCGCCACCCATGAGGCGAGGAAGTGTGTGTGCAGCTTCATCAAGGCTTCATCTCCACCGTGACCCTTGGAGAGCACCTCGCTCTGCTGCCCACCGGTTTCTCACCGCGTGGCCCCACCTCCAGGCACGAGGCGCACCACCCAGCCGGCCTCCGTCCTGTTTTATTAAGACATTTTTAATTGTTGCACTGTTGGTCGCCCACTTTAATCCAGCTAATCTCTGCGCAGGCGTGGAGAGCAAGGCGTGAGCACACGATGGCGGAAGGAAGGGCTTTCTGTGTCGTACCAAACGCCAGGGCCCCCCACCCTCTGGAACGCAACAGTGGAGAGGTGGGGGTTTGGACTGTCCTTCTCCATTCACATCAGGTAAGCAGGTTAACCAAGGGGATCCTGGTGTCACCTTGGATGCGTCTCTGACGCGCAAGGGCTTCTGGTTCCTCCATGTGTGAACACTGAAAAAGGTTAGAGTGCCCCCTCTTGGCTCATTTTTACAGCAACAATGGGAACATCTTCATCCAGTGAGGTCTTCAGCACTCACAGGGCCTGTAGCAGGGTGGCGCTCTCCCTATCTGTGCTCTGCTAGGGGGCAGTAACAGGGGAATCTGGATGTGTTCCAACACGTGCGCACGCGTGTGTGTTCATGCCTCAGAGCTCAGAAGACAATTTCTCAGAACCCACCCCCCACCTTCTTATTGTTCACAGCGACACGGTTCGGCTGCCAATTAGGTTAGTGTGTGTGATGGGTGGGGGTGTGTAAATGAACCCTGGAGCCCTGCCCCCACTCAGCGGGTATCTATACACATTTACTGTAGTACAGTACGGTTCCAGGCTGGTGTGGCGGTGCTAGGACAGCACATTTACACACATTCACATACACACAATGAAACGCTTCTTTTGTCACAGTTGCTTAGCCACACAGTCACCCCCTGAGCTCTGCGTTTCCACATGAGGCGCATACATAATTCATGGGGGTGCATTTCCGAATCCTTTAAAGGCCTCCCGTTTGGATGATTTTCCAAACAGATGTGGCTTATTGCCACCACGGCAACCAATCGAGTAGCTTTCGCTGTACAGGAGGGTACAGAAGAGGGTCACCACCTTTCTCCAGCAGCCGCAGTTGATGCTTTTGTTTCTTCATACGCAGTTTCTGGTATATGTGGGCAACGACCATCCCTGCTATACAGGATGAAGAGTCTGGAGGTTCCTGAGATGCTCAGTCAGCACCTCCTTCACTCATTTCCAGCAGAAATTTCTGCATTTCTCCAGCCAATTATAAAAGTTTTGGGAATATTTGAATAAATAAAAAGGAACCCATACAACAATCCATCTACCATCCTCAACCACTTTATCCTGCTCAGGGTTGCAGTGGTGTGGAATCCGTGCTGGGAGCACTGGGGACCGGGCTATAAAACAACCCCTATGGGACACGCACTTGTCGCAAAGTATAAAAGGGAAACCTGAAACTGCAAATGTAGATTGCGGGCGCCGAGCTGGCATCCGTGAAGCCACCACTCAGTTGCAGGAACTCAATGGAGAGACCACAGCTGGCAGTAACACTCTTTTTCTCCCAGCAGTGGCTCAGTGTGAAGCAGAAGGGGGCAGGACAGTGCCAGAATTCTCCAGCGTTAGGAGCACCGCTACAAATGGAAGGTTTCTTCCTCAGCTTGTGACCCAGAGCTTCTCTCATTCCTCACTTTGCACAGTGCTCTTACCCAGCTGTGGTCAGCAAGCTAGATGGCCCTGCAAGACTTGGGAGGGCAGCTTTCAATTTCAGACCAGAGCAAAGGACTTTAAGCAACCAGCGCCCCCTTGTGTCACATGCAAAAATATCAGGAAACCAAATTTCAACCTGGTTAGGGACTAAGGGTTTAAATGAAGTTTGACAAAGTATCTCGGTACCGTCGGCCTGAGCTCCACCTCAGAGTGACCTGCTGGGTGGAACAGAGAAACGGTCAACGCTCTTTGCGGTGCAGCGCCACACAATGCAAACAGCACAATTATTCCAAACAAGAATGTCACCTGCAAGAAAAGTTTATTCCTTGTAAACCTCACAGAAAGCGAGAATGCAGCAAGAACGAAGCCAAGATCAGTTCTAGAAAGAAAAAGCTGAACAGGCAAAAAGGAAGAAGAAAATTTAAATTAGAAAAAAAAAAAGAGTGTTTGAGCAACAAACCCACAAGGAGCCCACAGCACCACAGCTTCTCAATAAATATGATGGCCGATGACTCTGAGGGACTGCAAGACCACAGCAGAATGAAGCTGCTGAGCTCTGCAGACACGTGATGGGGGGGGGGGGTCTTCATCATGGAGCAAATACTGTACCGTTACATCCACAGAGAATTTGTACATGAAGTAAAAAGAGTTGTAGTCAGAGTCTACTGCACCCTGGGAGCACTTCATTTACACTTTAGCACCTTTTCCTAATGCCTTGGCCAATGGGTCATGTGTACATGTATGGATCAATAGCAACAAAATTAACTACCTAACACATAAATCTACACAGCTGAATACTCAACTGTGAAGATGTGGTTATGAGTGAAGACTTTAGCCTTAAAAGGTTAAGGATACTCAGCCTTCTACATGAAATCCCACCATTTCCCTTTAATACAGGTCTTATCCATTCCTACAGGCTGATGGGGAACAGAAGACCCCGCTGGTGTGTCCCACCTACAATAGACTCTGGTAGGCAGACATTGAGTGGGCAGGGCAAAGCACTGGGGGGCAGGGGGCTGGTCTAGTCTCAAGGCACTGCGTACATGACAACTGGCAAAATGAGCTCCCAAGGTCTTCAGTTGGGACTGAAAGGTGAATCAGTGGCACATCTTTTTGACCGGTTTCCCCATCACAATGTGTGCTCTAGTCACAAGCCATCAACGGAGTACTGGAATCGTCCGCAAAGGGGGCCAACAAACTGACCTCTGCAGTGAGCGTGGCCTCTAATGGAACCGAAAAGACTGGGAAACACACAAAACTTCTGCTGGCACTGTGGCACAATCATCCAAACTCACTCCCAGTAACACTGTACCATGGTAAACAAAAACACACCTTTGTCCACATCTCATATCAGCTACTTGCGCCACGACAGTATGTAATAGAACTGCTGGTAGGTGCTGCAGGTGCATTTTCCAAAACCTCAAAAAAAAAAAAAAAAAAAAAAAACCTGAAGTAAGGACCTTCTGGGGAAACATTAAAAAAAAAAAAAAAAAAAAAAGTGTGTATCTATGTGTGTGTACACGCGCAGAAAAACAACAGGCCAAATTCTGTGAGGTTTTCTAAACATTTACAAGAGAAAAAAAAAAACACTGGTCAATCCTAGTCAACATGTGATGTCCCTTTTTTAAGAAGTCTTTTTTTTTTGTCTTTTGCATGACCTACGACAAATACAATCACACAATACAACGTCTTCTTGAGCAGGAGGGAAACACACTCTTCTGCAATGCCAGCGTGGGTCTCAAACCAGCTCAGACAAAGAGAAGAGCTTCATTTCTTTAGTGGCTGGTACACGGAGGCATTGGGGTCCAGGGCCGAAGGGCTCGTGTCCATGAATTTGGAGGAGTAGTGTGGGGTCACGGGGCTCATGTTGTTGGTGTCTGCCGTGTATGCCAGGCTGGGCATGACTGCCATCACCTCTGCTATTTTCTGCTTCAGCTCCTTGATCTCCTGGTCCTTCTGCAAGATCTGGCCTGCAGAGACACCATAAGGGTACAACACTAAGACTGTGTTGAGGCATTAGCTATGCTGTGGTATCAGGGTCTCCGGGAAGAAGCAGACCCACATTCTGGTTGAGGTGCAAGGGACACACTCTGACAGACACCCAGCTGGTGCTGAGCACCACCATTTAAACACATGTTTAGTCACCATTCAGCAGCTGCAATTCCAATATAAATAACACTTCACCATGCAATCTGTCAAGACCAACAGACTCTATGGACAGAATAATTGACAAAGGAGAGCTGAGGCCACAGTGAGGCCAGTTCAGACCTTGGGCAATCTCCAGCTGCCTCTTGGCATCTCCTAGTGCAGAGAAGAGGTCCAGCTTGATGCGAGTCTCGGCACTCAGGCTGTTCTCCAGATGCTGTGTCTTGTCCTGCATGGCGGACAACGCCGACATCAGCACCTCCGTGTCCTTCTCGTTCTCCTTATACTTGCGCAGCTCCTGCAGGGTGTTGGGGACAGAGACACTCACTCAAAGCTGCTACCTGGTCATATTTACCCGGGCAGAGAGTGGACAGTGAGGAATTTTGTTTGTGTGTACGTGTACACAGCTGAACCCTCACCTGCACTTTTAACTCCATGTCTCGGATCTGCTCCTCCTTGACTTTCAGGTCGATGGTGAGCTTCTTGCATTCAGACTCCAGTTCACGCACACGACTCCTCAGTGTTTCTGTACACTCCCCCCTGCATGGACAGGTGTGACTGCTGAACACTAACCACACTCATTTAAACCCAAAAGGCATTTAGCTCACATCAAGTCTTCACTACCTAATTCAGCAGCCTAACAAGCAGTTTTATATTTCTAATTTTAAAAAAATAAAGAAATAAAAAATTAAAATTAAAAAAAAAAAAAAAAACGGTTTTCCCCAAATAAATATTAAATTCAAATAATAAAAATATATTTAAATGTGAGTAAAAGACATCTGTAGAAGATAACTCAAAGATTTACTATTTAATACCAGCAAGCTCTGAATTGCTACTTTCCATCCTTATTGGATACTTGAGAACATATTGAATAACAATATTGGCCCAGACAAACATCAATACACATGAAGCATTTGTATGTAAAATTATAGCAGTCAAGGTAGAGGTTTCAGGAAACATATCCTCAAAAACACACAGCGCATTTGATTTTTGATCAACAATTTATGCATGTTTGATGAATAATAGTCTCTAGTATTGACCTTGGTAGTTCAGGCAGTTAATCATGGAGCAAGATAACCTCTCCCCCAGGGCCCTGAACCTACTGCCGTGTGGTCATTAAACAACATGAGCACTCTACATTGTGTGACATCTGGAAGAACTGCGGTCAAACAGCATTAAGGGGTGGCTGGTACCTGGAGGCTGCAGCCAGTGCCACCGCCCGTGCTGCCGTCGCCTCCTCCAGCTTCTTGCGCTTCTTCTCCTCAGCTAGTTGCTTCTCTGCGGTGACGCGTGCCTCCTGCTCAGCTTTCAGCCTCTTCTCCAACTGGCCCATGGCCTGCTTGTCCTTCTGCTTGGCCTGGACAGCATTATGGAGCCTGGGGACACGAAGGGCACCGTGAGGTACGAGGGGTTCACATAGCTGTGATAGTACCTACGCTTAAGAGGTCTCTTTGGAAAGATAGGCCGCTCACTTATTCTGCAGCAGCTCGTTGTCTTGCCGCAGCTGACCCAACTCAGAGCGGATGCTTCTTTCTGTGCTGCTCAGAGAGCCGATCTGGCTGCGGAGCTCCTGCTCTGACTGCCGGCTCACCTGCAGGTCTGCCTTCAGCTTCTTTATATCCTGCTCCAGCCTGACCAGTGAAGGACAAGGTGTTAGGATCAGTGCTAGAATTAGCTGCTACAGTATAGTCTGGCATGGTATGAATATGAGACATGAGCTTCACCAAGTCTATCAAAGTCACAAACCTGTAAAGACCCCCTCCTGACTGCTCCAGAAACTGTCTTTCCCATTGCCTGTCCCTCTGTGCTCCACGTGTTACTGTTTAATAAAATGCTCTGTGGCAAAATGCTGATATGGGTGCAACAGTAAAGTATAGTCATACCCAGGCCTACTTTCCTAAACTGTTCCTGAAAATCAGGAAAAAGTAAATAGGTACCCAGTTTCCCATTATTATAAATGAAAAAAAAAAAAGGTAATCCATTCTAACCCTCCACAAAAAACCCCCAATTTCCTCAAATATCACCGAAACACTGTACTGTCTATGTACACACCTAAAATTAAATAAACCATCATTACTGTCATACAAATCGATATTTTTACCTTGTACAGAAACAGAAATTCAGACAATAATTTGTAATTAAAGAAATTGCATTTTCTTAAAAAAGCAAAAAAGTAAATTCACTTTAATGCACAACAAAAAATGGCAACTTGTCACAGACATTCAAAACATGAGCTACATCCTCTATACTCTCCCTCCTTTTCCTTGCAATTTTTTTCTACACAGTCCCCTATCCTACTGAATCAGAGCACATTTCACTACATGGTATACTCAGTAACCACGTACGTAACAAACTCTTGACTCTTGATTTTTTTGACTCCTACATTTTTGATTACATTTAATTTTTTCATCCATAGAGAGTTTCTCCTGATCTCTTTCTTCACCAATTTCTTCCAACACTTCTCGTAAAAATAAATAAATAAAAATAAAAATAAAAAAAATTAAAAAAAAGCCTTTTCAGGACCCATGGCCTCAGTTTCCAACAATATTCAAAAAATGATCAGGCACGAAATGTACAAAAAAAGAACAAATCCTGCAACTAACCTGCTTGGCACTACTGAATGGACACAAAATGACAACAGATCCCCCTCACTCATGTTTAGCAAGCTTTTAAAAATTACACCACTCAGTTTGAATGCCATCACAAGTTATACGCTGGAATTTTTTTTTTTTTTTTTTTTTGCACAGTTAGGCTACAAAAAAATGCTACACTGGGATCTTGTAACTTAAATCTCATCCTAAAAACCCCTTAGTGGTGTTCTATTGGTAGGATGTAAACCAGGGTATGACTGTACACCAATTTTAATCCTTCAAAGTCAAAGTTCTTACTAATAGGAAACCCAACCATACTCCTTGCATTATGAAAATAACAGTTTCTCAATTTGCTGTTTCAGTATAATTTTTAATCGCACGTTATCCATTTTCTGCATCTTTCTGACAGCAAATTAAACACAACCCAAACCAACCTCATAGGTGGCAGTAAAGAAGCCCCATGCAAAATAGGAGCATTGGAGCACCTTAATTCAGCTCATTTCTTGGTGTTTATAGCAGGTGTCTGGTGTTCCTGAGTGTTGGTGATCAACAGCATGAAAAAACGGTACTTGTATTTTTGGGCTGAACAAGCCAACGATCAACACTGAATCGAACAGGTGTTTGCAGACATAATGGATTCAGTCATTTTAGTTTTCATTTTAACGCAGATCAAATGTGAAAATAAAATCATTTTAATTATTAAAACTATAGCTAAAATTTAAAATACAACTGAGGAGCAGGTATGTTGCACAAATTGTGTCATGCATACACATTTGGCAAGTTTAAGTGAACTTTTATGAAGGAGAATGTCACTATTTCAGCAGACTACAGAAAAATACTGTCAGCCAGCTGGACAGAGAGAGACTAAGAGCCAAAACTGCTGTAAGCAGCCCTGACGCTTGACTGGTTTGTCACCCTGATGCGGAGTCACACAGTCACCAACAAGTTACCCAAAGGCTCTTCTGCTGCCATTTCAGACAGATGATGCTACTTGTGGAGGAGGAGCCAAAGCTCAAGTCACATCAGCGCTCCCCTATCCAACACTGTGGCCAAACTGACCCTCTTCACTGACTCTTACATCTAATGTAAACTGTCCCACAACTGTAATGAAGAAACAGCAAAAACATGGGAGTTTGAGTGAATAAGCCTGTCACTCAAAGTTTTCACTACCCCATGATTGAGCAGGGTAGAAAGGTGACAAACCAGAACAAGTGTAACCTTGTATCAAATGGTCACTTCTTAACCACAGTGCCATCAGCAAGCAGAAGAGGGGACCGTCACACAAAATATGTTCCTGTATCCCTCCAACTCAAATTTATGTTTTCCTACATGTGACTGTCTGTGACTCCAAAGCAGATAGCGTCAGCTATCCCACCATGCTTTGTGCTAAGGCAACCAGGGACGGAGCCCTACCGTACAAGTGCATCCGGCTTGCTGAGCTGGTTGTTGGGGATGCAGTTCTCTGTGGGGTCCCTGTGGGATGCAACTGGCAACCCCTTCCCCGCCACACACTTCTGCTTCTTCTCGCTCTTGCTAGATGAAGTGGCGACTGAGGAAGGTGGCGGTGATGACGGCACACTGCCATTGGTGGCACTGTGGCCACGGGGTGAGGAGTTGGCTGCACCCATACTGGAGTTTTTGTAGTTTTTGGAGGAGGTGTCTATGGCCTCCTCCCTGAGGAGCAGATTCTCCATGCTGCTCCCCAGCTCATTGTTGAGCCTCCTGCCTGTGACGTGGTTTTCCATGTATTCCACCTCCTGCACTCTGGAGTCCACCGAGGGCAGGATGTTGTTGGTCACACCCAGGCCTGCTGGCCTCCTGCTGTCCTTCCCCTCCTTCCCCTTCTCCCTGTACTCCAGCTCAGGCAGTGCAGGTGGAAGCTTCTTGCCAACTGGACCGCCATTCTGTACCACAGCTGTGGAGTCCTGCTCTGAGACACCCTTGGCAACTGCAGCTGTGAAAGGGGACAGAAAGGTGGGGCATGAGCTCTGAACCCAACCAGAGGCAGGATGCAATGAGAGCGTTTTCTTCAGATTCTCACCTTCCTCAGCCTCACGCTCCTGCCTCTGGAGCAGCTGCTGCTCAGGGGGCAGTGCTTGCTGCAGTAGCTGCATGTAGAACTCATTCTCCTTCTGCACCTCTTTCTGCTTGCGCAGGCGCATCTTGTAGCTAACGTAGCTCTTAAAGCCAAAGCCCAGTGTCACCACCGGGTAGCCAATGCTGGAGGTGGGAGCAAATTTTTAGTATAGTCACAAATTGACACATATTCCATGGTAAAACAGTTTATATGTTCAACATTTGCATTTAAAAAGCAGAGACGCACCAGTGTGCTGCAAATGGGCGGCAGAGGTCAACATGAAAGTTCTTAAGATCCTTGAACCTGATGGCTGCCTCTATGTAGACAAAGAGTATCCAGAGGGAAACCGTAGGGAGACAGACTCCGCGCTCTGTGGGGACAACACAGATATAACAGTAGACAACCTAACATCAGTGAGCAGACCTACAGGTGGGATGGGTCATGATCTGTGTGGAAACATCTGAGACTGTGATTAATGATGATCAGCAGACCTAATGGAGACCTGCCAGGTAACCCAAACATGTACCTACAGTTAGACACCATTTAACTAGCGCAGATCTTAAGACTCCTGAAGATGCAGTCTACAGGGTGTACTGCTGTGGAAAAAAGTACATGCCCAATAACACCCCTTCACAGTCCATCTGCTGGTATGCCTGAGAAACCTGGTGCTGGCATGCTGATGGCTCATAGTTGCCATGAAAGCAGCACTGTCCTCACTGCCAAACACAAACTGAACAACTTCCAGATCCAAGCTGCTCAGTGTGATGGTTCAGAGCTCAGGCTGCCTGTACTTGTCACACCCTGCCAAACTCTCCACCGAAGCACCTGAGATGCATACCCAGGGTATCCCACCCAAAGTGCACTCATCACACTCACCTGTGTGCCATACGTACTGCACCCACACATAGGTACTGGCAGCAAAGAAAAGCCATTGGATGGGGATGAACAGCAGGCAAATTATGTCTGACGTGAAGGCCACGCAGACGAAGAAGACGGAAAACGCCTGCAGGTCAAGGAGAAAGAAGAGGCTTCACTTCAGGGGCTGGACACATGATTCAATGGTTATTCCACATGCACTGAAAAATATAACTTTTAATGGAAAAAAGGAGGCGGTCCTACAGAGGGCAGATGTGTCCTGTACACATTTTTTACTTTTAAACCTGCTGTTTAGTAGAGCACACCTCAGAAGGCTAAATGGATCTTCCCAGACCCAGGGAGAATGACAGGCCCTCCCAATAAATAAGAAATGTATGAGCTGGGAGCACATTTCTCATCGTCTCACCCTCTTCCCATGTTTACGTAATAATCCCCCTAGACTCAATACAAGAAGATGCCTGCTCCTTTCTGGTCTTCCACCCTGAGATGCTGTATCAGATGTACATAAGAACGTCCAACCCACAGATGATTATGCCATAACAGTAGCAGCCCATGGGGCCATCTGAACCCTTCTTACTATGCTTGAGAAGAGAACTCACCAGCCCCTGGTATCTGAAGGAGTCGTAGACGCTGCGGATGAAGAGCCAGAATGGCCACAGGTACTCGAACCTGAACTCGAGCACAAAGTCGGCAAGCAGCACCAGGGCCCACACAAGCAGGAACTTGAGGTACAGGAAGGTACTGCAAGATGGAGACAAGGACATACTGGAACATCATACACACACACACACTTCAGCACACTGATAATTCTGCAAAGTTTACAGTGGAATTGTTTAAACAGCAATAACAAAGGTCTTTATGCAGAGTCTAACTTGTAGGGAAGCATTTCATTCACATTGAAAAAAAAATATTTAATGACTAATTAGATTTCACAACATCACACCATTTCCAGGCCTGAGTGAGACTTTAAAGCTGTATGAGGTTTGTGAGGCACATGTACCCATTTGCAGACCGAGTGGCACAAACAGCTCACCGCACTCCACACGATCACATTTGCCTACATTTACCTGGCTGACACCATGAAAGGCGCACCAGCAATACAGATTCCTGCTCTTACACGAACCATCATGATAATAACTGTGGTGAAGTAGCCAGCCAGTTGAGTGGCCCTCAACACCAAGATACCTGCTGGTTGACATGTGGCAACTAATTTTCTGGACAAAGTCAAAAAGAGAAGAACACCTGAACAGTTTCTTGCTTTTGTGTTTTTGCACTCATCTGCAGAAAGAAAGGAAATTATAGGTGAGGACACACACACACACCTATCAACCTGAAACACCCGTTGCCAAGTGTCTGTAGGGAGGCACACAAACAGCGCAGGGTGTTGCTGAAACAAACACACATGTTGGTTCAGAAGAGAGCATTTGCACCAAATGTGCCCCTCCCTGTCAGTGAACACACAGGTGAACAAGGTCTGATCCATCAAGGTTTAAAGGCCTGGAGCTCCTCTTCCATTATGGAAACAAACCCACAGTGAGACCTGTGGTTAAAAAACACATCTCATTGACACTGCAGCCAACTCTTCTGGTAAAACACTTTAAAAAAAAAAAAAAAAAAAAAAAAAAAAAACCTAGAATGCACTTCTATGCCACAGCTCATTTTATGCAAACTCAGCATAAAGTATGCTGTTTCAGCCCCTATCTTGGTGTTCATAACTATACACTTCCTTCTTTAACAAAAAAATGACCTCTGCTTTAGCAAATGAAAACATCCAACTGTAAAGCTGAAGATATAGAAACAATTCAAACTGCCCTCCACCTTGAACGATGGAAAGAGAAAAGATGAGATGAAGATATTTCAGCGCAATTCAGCCACCTATAAAATAACTCTGCCCTCCACCCCCCAGCTTGCAAGTTCTCCCACTTCAGCTGCCCAGTCCCCCCTGCTCTTTGGCTGGGAGGCTCCTCACAGGGCAGCCTACAGAACACAATAATCCTCCGAAGTTGCAGTGCATGGAAGTCCTTTATGCCATGGTCCTCCAGGGGAACGTAATCCAGATAAGGTGTTGCACATAGTCCACGAGGAACAGGTTATCCCTTATAGTTGGACACCTACAGAGCCAGTTTAGTGCTCTGCTCCAGAGTGCAACAGCAAGATCCCTCCCGGAAAAACCTCCATGTCACCACAATCAAAAGTGACTGGTTCTCGAGCAGGACACCCCTGGCCACAGAAAGGACTGACAAGCACATGGCCTGACTGGTGCACTGTGGAGGAGCACAGCGACCACATAAATGGCCCTTGTACCAAAGATCGGCTGTGAGTGCTAGGCCAGTACAACAGGTTTGTACTGATGGACAATTATTGATCGATCCTTCAACATCGCACACACATACACACCTACCCACATACACAGCCAGGTGCAAGTGTCACAGTCTTCCTCTCAAAAACAGGATTAACGCACAGTGCCAACGATCACGCGTACAGCCATCGCAATTCATAACCTTGTGCCAAGCTTCAGTCAAAACAAAATGGTAAAAATGTCCCAAATGCCATACACAGCGTATAAAACAAGTGCAGCAGGTGGCGAAGGGTTAGAGCTGCACCTTACTGTGAAAGGATGCAGGCTGGCATCCCAGTTGGTCTCACGCACTTTGGCAAGTTGATAACTACATTAGTCAATGATAAAGTACCACAGCATTCTATTGCTACAGGATTATTATTATTATTTTTTTTAAATGAGAACCGGATACACGGGGTAAAGGAAGCCGTACGAACAATTGCACAGTGAGTCTAGCCGTGTATCAAAGCCCGAATGTGGGCAGACGTGCCAAGCGAGCCTGAGGCTGTGGCCCGCGGCCTATGTACACAAACACGCACTGACACTCGCTGACACACACATCAACACGCAGACTAACACACAATAACACAGCAAAGCCAGCACTCTACCACAGGACCATCGGGCGACAATGCCTGCGCTCTCGGAGCCCGCGTTCCCCCAAACTAAGACGCCCCGAAGCCCCGCGCACCTCCCGTAGATCCCCTCGGCGATCCGGTTCCGTTTCAACGGCCGTCGAAGTTTGCTGCAGTCCGCATTGCGCCGCTTCATCCTCCTCCGGTTCGCTTCGGCCTCTCAACTCCTCCTGTGATATTTTCCAGCTTTCCTTCCTACGGTGGCTAAAAATAAACAGGAGCGGCGGTCAGAAATGAATGGACACCGTCACTTCTCCATTACAAAGACATAAATAAGGCTGCTCCGCCACGGACCCTCCTCTTTCCTCCGAGCGCTGCCAAAATACCCTGCGCGGTGGTTTGCGCAGACAACGCTGCGTGACAGGGAGTTCAGCCAATCAGCTGCCTAGCTGTCGTCTGTCATTTTTATTGACGGGGGATTTAACCAGTGATGTAGACCCATAGTCAGTCAGTTATTTATTTATGAGATATCGAAACGGGGTGGGCTTGCCGCCGTATAATCAACAATCTTTCGTCAAGCCAATCAATTCTGTCATGGACAAATCAGGCATCGTCCCCTGGCCAATAGGCTTACAGTGTAGGCGGAACCCTAGTACTTTTAGCGTACGCCAGTAGCGGTGTAAGGTGACAACTGCGTAAAGTGACCAATGGAAACGCAGTGAAATGACAGGCGCTTACAACCTTGCTAGCTGTGATTAGCATAACAGTGATCCATTGATATGGCAAGTGACACGCACCTGGCAACTGAGTGACCAATAGGAGAGCGAGACTAAAACGGATGGGACATCAAGCTATCAAGCTGTTGTGAACGGTGTGCAGCGACATTGTTGGTTTTTTATAACAGTATATTTGTGCTGTTAGAATAATCTATATCTTTTTTTAGAATAAACAGATCGGAACACGATCGAGAAAATTAAAACGGTCTTTTCTTGTTCTGTACGACTGCAACAAGTTGCAATGTGTATTATCTTGCATACGTCTACGTGCTGTGTTCTGGCATTAAATGCGTTTTGAAAATTATTCAAAAGCCCTTCGTTGCAATACAAACTACAGTTTTAATGCAAAACGGTGATGTTAGTATTTAAGCGTGAAAAACATGATGTTTTCAATTAAAGAAGGGATTAATCTTTTGTTGACATCAATGAGGACAACTGAAATGCCATATGGTTATAATATATAATTTGATTTACAGTTTACTGGATTTTGGCCAGAATATTCTTAATAATTTTATATATTTTCCACCTGCAGACAGCAATGTTTAACATCCTTAGGAGTTAACTAAATATGAGAAGTCCTTCAGGCCAGAATTGTGTGTGTGTGTGTGTGTGTGTGTGTGTGTGTGTATGTATGTATGTATGTATGTATATATATATATATATATATACACACACGAACTGTCCTTACTAGATGTCCAGTGGCACTTGCTAGAAGTTTTGTTTGTCATCCATTATGGAACTTTGTACTGGTTAGCTCAATACCATTGTGTTACCATCCTTTGTGACTGACCCTGGACAAACTGCCAAGCTTCCCTCTGGCAAGTGTTCTCCAGGGTGGTGATCTGGGTCCTTACGCACATTTCTCTAAGTTCTGCCACTGAAAGATAAAAAAGAGACCCACCCAGTCTCTTCAGCAATTTAGGTTTTCGCTGTCCCTTCTTGCCACTGCATCTCCGATGGCTCCTCAGTATGCTCCCAGCCTCCGGGCACCCCTGCCTCCTCTGGTCTTGCTGTTAGAGACGCTTCTCATCCTGCTTTTTATATTCTTGGTTCAGTATGAGGAGGCCGAAGTTAAAAAGGAATCCTTCGCTTATATCTACGCAGGTATGTGCTTTATTATTTGATATTTGCAATTTGGAATTTCATTTCTCTGTTTACATATTAACATGATGTTTGAAGACACTTTTTTAAGCTGAGGGTTTGTGAGTTTAGTTGTAGAAAATACAACAGTAAATACTGTGGACTCTAAAGAAACTTCAGAAGTTCCGTTCTGTTGACCAATAGCTGAAATGTAGACATGTTATGTTGTGCTTTTTTCATTTGAGAACAATGTTCACATATCCATTGAATATAAAGCTGGTTTTCTCAAAGTGTACCCAGAAGGTTGTAATTTTTAAATACAAGGATTGATAAGGATCATGCGCATCTCTTAGATGGAGTAAGTGTAACCATTTGAGGTCAGTGGATCAGTGAAGGTACTAATTTAGGGTGTACAGTGGGTGGCGGTTAGAAAGACTGGTCAGAGATGATAAGGACATTCACATCCCAGTGGTCCTTCAGACATACAGAGCCTTGCCCCGGCACAGTGGATAAGACCACAGTCTTGACAAACAATCGTGACACTGGCATATAAAACACCATGTGAGGTTCAGATGGGTCTATTGTTGTCTTAAGCTGACATGTCCCTTGGGTGAGTTTTTTAGGCATTTGGAATATAATCCAGATTCTGAAGATCAGGACAGGGGGATAACATAGTTCAGGTCAAATGGATTGTTACAATTAAACTTATGTCCTCCACTGCACACCTTTGTCAGAACTCCAGGATGTCAACGTCATGGTCTTCCTTGGCTTTGGATTCCTGGGTGCATTCCTCACCCGGTACAGCTTCAGCAGCATGGGGTTCAACCTGCTGGTGGCTTCCTTTGCAGTGCAATGGGCAGTGCTGATGAATGGTCTTCTGTTCCATACTTCTAATGGAAAGATCTCTGTCAGCATGAGAAGGTAAATGGGTTTGGGTCCATAGGGGCCTTGTATTCACATCCATACTTCTGGACCGCAGATGAAATGCTGGTTGTAGAACTGGACCTAAGATCCCACAGGGGAATTGTTTTTATAATCTTGAGAAAGGTATACTGTAAATGTTAAAGTGATGAATTTGTACCATCACTTTTGTGGCACCAGTTTGACTGAAGCCCAGATGTTTGCTACTTCTGGCCTCATCTCCATGGGTGCAGTATTAGGCAAGACTAACCCAATCCACCTGCTCTTCTTGGCCCTGGTGGAGGTCACAGGGTTCATAGTCAATACCTGGATTCTTCAGACCCTCTTGAAGGTGAGTGTGGCCAACCTCTGAAAGAGAGGAGGATATTTATGTAAGATAGGGGCTGAAACAGAACGTTGTATGTTTGAATCCAAGGGCCTCAAGAAGTTCGCATTTTTACTCTTTAGGTTCTTTTGAATCTTGAGTGTACATTATATGGCCAAAAAATATGTGGACACCTGACCATCTCATTCCAATCCCATGGGCATTAGTATGAAGTTGTTTTCCCCTTTGCTGCTATAACAGCCTCCACTCTTCTGGGAAAGCTTTCAACCAGATTTTGGAGCCTGGCTGTGGGAATTTGTGCCCATTCAGCCACAAGAGCATCAGTGAGGTTGGACACCGATGTCGGATGAGAAGGGCCGGCTCACGGTCGGCATTCATCCCAAAGGTGTTCAGTGGAGTTGAGGTCAGAGCTCTACGTAGGTCACTCAAGTTCTTCTGCACCAACCTGGGCAAATCATGTGTTTATAGAGCTCACTTTGTACATTGGGACACAATCATGCTGGAAGAGGAAAGGAAATTCCCCAAACTGTGGCCACAAAGTTGGAAGCACACAGTTGTCTAGAATGTGTTTGTATGTTATGTAGGAGTGACTGAAACAGCTCAACTCGGTCATTAGAAGAAGGGGGAGGGTTCCAGATACTTTTGGCCATATAGTGTATGTTTATGTTGCATAGGGTAAGATGCTTTGATGTGTCAGGAATAAAATGATAATGTACACTTGCAAAGTTTCAGTGCGTACTTAGTGTTTCAGGGTTTAAATGCATATCTGCAGCATGTCAGTGCTTGTCAGTGACAGGAGTAAAGTGGTGCTGATTCCTGCAGGTACAAGCAACAAACAGCATCATGCTGCTTCACATTTTTGGAGCCTTTTTTGGGGTGACAACTTCTTGGATTCTTCAGAGGGAGGCAATGAAGTCCAGGCAATCAAAAGAGAAGCTGCATCACAAAACTGGCCTGTTCTCAATGATGGGTGGGTCAGCATCCATGTATCAGTGCCATGCGCACGGCAGATAGTGGTGATTAACCAGGTTAATGCTGTGATACGTACACTGAACAACAAGTGTCCATCATGGATTTTGCAGGTGTGCTTTTCCTGTGGATGTTCTGGCCCACCTTCAACTCTGTGTTGATTGATCACACCCTCCATGCTAAGAAGCTGAGTGCTATCTGCAACACATATCTGTCCCTGGCAGCCAGTGCTATCAGTGCCTTAGTCTTTTCTGCACTGACCAGCCCCAAGGGGAAGATGAATATGGTGAGGAAGAAACTCGGACTGCAGCTGGACACTCTCATGCTTGAAATTGCACAACTGAAGGCGGTCAATAATGGGAAAAGGAAAGCATAAACTCACCTTTCTCTTTGTCCCTTCCATAGGTCCATACCCAGAGTTCCATGCTTGCAGGAGGTGTTGCCATGGGGGTTGCAATGTCACCCAGCTGCATGCCATGGGTTGCCATTACTATAGGACTTTTTGCTGGTCTTATCTCCACGTTGGGATTCCGATACCTCAAGGTGTATCACCCCATGTCCCATCTACAGAAACATATTCATATGCAAATACAAAAATTAGAGAAAACCTTTTAAAACAGAAATGGAAAGAATTGCGTAACCAGAAGTTTAAAAGGCTTCCAACTTGATCCCCGTGACCTTCTTGTTGGCTGTTCTCTCTTTCTGTGTCTACAGCCCTACCTGGAGGCCAACTTTGGGTGCCATGACACCTGTGGGGTTCTGAATGCACATGGCTTGCCAGGAATTCTGGGATGGTCAGCCTACCTGCTGTTGCAGGTGTCCTACTCTGCTGACCCCACAATGTAGGTACTCAGATGAGAGGGGTTGGTTTGTCATTCAAGTTGTGTGAAGAGCTACAATTATGAGAAACAAAAAGACTTTTTGTTTAAAGGAAAATCTTGGACACATACAGTATAATATGGCTCTTGTGGTCATCCCTGATTTTTTGATGGCTTAAACTGAAACAACTACCAATAAATCAAATACTAAGAGAAATGACCTTTCAGAAAAGGTCTTTAAGTAAATCATTTGTTGTAATGCATGAATTACATAAGTCATTGTGCAGAGGTGTCCTGTTAATGAGTTTGTCTCACATGTGCAGGTTCCTGAGTTTTGCCGTCTACCACATATGTACTCTCCTTATCACGGTGAGCTTGAGCATGGGCCTTGGAGTCATTACAGGTGGGTTTCCTGGGGTGACTGGTGGCCCCTTCAGGTTCTGGGCTGGGGATGTGTCAGACATGATTCAGCTATGGAGGAAAAGAGCATGTAAGAATACTCAGTTTAAAAAGTCCAGGTATTATTCAGCTAGTAGCCAATTACCAGGTACTTATTCCATCCCTAGTCCCTGATCAGGTATTCATTCACCAGAAGCTCTTATCCCTTGGTTCCCATTTGCCATTTACTAATTTCTGTGCCTCAAATGTCTGCTGTGATCTTCAGGCTTTCTCCTGAAGTGGCATGTTTGGAGGCCACCTCAAGACAGAAAATGCTTTGATGATCAGGCCTTCTGGGAGGTATGGAGAGCTATGCTTGCTAACAATTGAATTATGAATCATCCTCCTTATGTTAACAAGAAAAGTTAATCTTTTGTTTTAAATGTGGCCCTGTTTTTGTGTCCTCAGTTTCCACACCTAGCTGTGCATAAATGAGCAGTACATCAGCGGAACAGGAAAGTCTACTCTGGAACACAAGGATGTTTGTGTATGCACGCGCATGTGTGTGTGTGTATACACACACACACACACACACACACACACACACACACACACAGAGTATATAAATAATTCAACATTTTTATGTGTACACTTCCTAGGTAATCCTAATCCTAGTCCAATAACATGGGTTCAGTATATGTGTTATTTTAAACCTATAAAGATCCAGAAAGACACTGGACTGCTTATCTGTTGTTTTTATCTTGTAATAAAAAAAATTTTTAAAAACTTTGAAATCTTCAGCAGTGCAGCTGCAAATAATTAACAGAAGAGAACTAAAACATAAATTCACTTCCAAAAAGAAAACACCATATAAATTACAGGATGCAGACTTTAATGTTCTGCAGTTTTTTTACATTCCAAAACACCAGTAAATTTAGAAGAAACCAAAATATATAAAAGTTTACATTCTGGTCAGTAAATTTAAAAGTAAAATATATCTGTTAATTGTACAACATTAAGCAATTGCTTACAGTTAACAAGACTATCACCCCTTTATACAAACTTCATGTTGGGCAAACCGCTTCCATGACCATTTCAAACCTGTATTCACCAGACTTGTACTTTCTGGAAAAAGTAATACACTTTATTAGCAATTTAACATGTAAATGTAAGCATTTCATAATGATAAAATAAAAGCATCAATGTATAATAATGTTCAGCTCTTGACATTCTATATGGATTTGGTACATTGGATACAGTTTACTACAGTAGCATAATTTCAGTGGCAAAGGTAGTCAGTAAATGTTGATCCAATCTGTCAGTTTTTTATATTTGAAAATAAAAAAAATTAAAAAAAATTGCTTGAGATCAACAAAATTATGCTAAAGAAAAAACAAAAACTGAGAAAAGCATAAATTAACCCACAGAACATTTCTTTTACTTCACAAAAGCCATTCTTATGAGCTGCACAAATAAAAAGATGTTCATTCAAAGTGTGAGATGTGTGCACTCAAAGACCAGTATAAGCCCTAACAACCCATCACAAAGCTTTCATCTGTATGAAACACCCCGAGTGCCCCTAAACCTCCCCAGTGATAGAGCACAGTAGTGCTTCTATCTTTTCTGCTGTGTAGGAAAATAACTGTAGCATGTATGTATAAATGTATGTTTATCTGTTCAAATTCATTTTATGTTCTCACCAACTACAACTGGTTGAAAGTCCAAGATTTAAAAATAAAAAAATAAAAAAAAAAAAAAGACAAAAATGAATCAAACTGGTGACCTTGTTTGGACAAACATTAAGAAGATGGCTTATTGCTGACACCATAACCCACAACAGCTAGTTCAATTCTACATTTTCATACATGCCCTTTGCAAAATGGGGTGGGGGGGCGCTCTGTCATTCAGGGCCTCTGGATTGTAGTATCTTCAAGTGTATAGCTCTGTAAATGTAAGTGTGCTGATTCCGGTGCCGTATGCCTAAAAAAGGGGGAGGTAGGAAAGCGGCTAGTGCTGTAAACTGACGGCCACTGTTGCGGGAGGGGGCAACATGAAAAATGACAGTCAAGCCTTTGATAGAAGTTTATAAAACAACTAACAGTGAGTGACAGAACAAAAGGAGGAATGCTGAAGGTCAACGGCCAGACAAAAATCACTGCCACAAGTCTTCGGTTCGGCCAAATTTGAAGACCAGGCCCCTAAACAAGACACAAGCCAAAATGTTTTGTCAGATAGATAAATGGTTTTGAACCACTTACTATCATTTTGACAGACAAACTTAGAAGTGCCCACTCACAGATCAGTGAGGCAAAATAAAAACTGCAGTAATTCTGTAAAGATGTCCAAGAACACTCACCCAAAAAAAATGAAGGCATTTTGGAAGAACACAGCAATGCCAGGGTACACTGCAGGCTTTCCTGAAAACAGAAACATAACTATAAGAAAATGTTTGGTTTTTTTAATTTACTTGTAAATAGGATTCACAGACTACACTATAAACCTCATACAGGCCTGCTGGCAGCACAAGCCTGTTGTCTGTACTTACGGGGCACAACAAAGCCACCAAACAGGATCCACATGGATGCAATCAGTGACCCAAAGGCCAGCATGAATCCAATGAAGAGCCACACACGAGCTCCTTAAAGTGCAGGCAGGAAGAAAAGAATTTAGCAGGGTTAACACGTGGGGGGCTTCATGAAAAAAAGCTACAGCCAAAGTCACCAAGTCCATTCATTCATATGGGTCTCCCAATCCTCTAATTCCAGAAGGGAGCACTCAACCCCAACTGTGAACAAGGATGGAAATGGTGCTAGAAGTGAAATACAGCATTTACAAATGCCTACCTGTCTGTCCCATGCAGCCTTCACTGTAGCTGTCCCCTCGGACCTGGCCATTAGATACTGCATTGATCCTGTTCACATTCAGAGTGAATAATTACTCAACAAATTAAATATTTTGAATTTTATCAAAATTGAGTTCTCTTTAAAAAAAAAAAAAAAAATCTGACTATTTTTTACTCCAGCCACTCAAACAGGTGAGGGATTCACAGGAAACCAAGTAACTCACATGAGGAATGCAACCGTAGCAATGACTCCACATGCATGATACGCATGGTTGAAGGAGTCCTGGTCAGGATACTTCACAGCTGCGTCGATTATGATCCACCATCCAGTGAAAAACTAAAAGCACAGGAACCACAGGTACTGAACACTTCAATCTCTTTACTTGAATTGTGGAAAAATAGATCTGATTATATGAGAATTTATAAAACTCAAGAACTGTTCAGTTACATATATTCTGAGTAATAAAAGAGTCATTGTGGTTGAAATTATAACTTACAAGAACATGTCAACTGTATTTAATTATACACATAATGAGTTTGTGGTCAGTCCATCTATGAACTGACATTTTAACACTTACCGTTGCCATATGTGTATATGATAAAGTATAACTTAGTGCAAAAAACATTCAGCCAGTAAGGATCAAACATAAGGACTAGATGTAAAGCATAGATGGAAAAACTGACGTAGCTGTTGCGTTGAAACTGAGAGGCTTGGGTTCAAATCCTACATAATGTTTTAGCTTTGGGCACAAATCTTACTCTGAACGGCTCCAGCAAAAACTGCCTTGCTGCTTAAATGGGTAAGTCACAGAAAGGAACTAAACACTGTAAATAACTCTTAATAAAAGTGTCTGACAAATTAACAAATAACAGTAAATATGAATAATAACAGATGTGTTTGTAGGTGTTTTGTGATCGGTGGTGGGGGTCCTACCAGCACCCCCGCGGCGATGGAAGCCATGGTGTTTCTCCGCTCCCCCCAGTCCACGCTGCACTCACAGTCTCCGCAGCGGATACTGTCCAGGAAGCCCGACATGGTTCAACTTAGATCTGCACCTAAGAAGGAGAAGACCTGGCTCAATGCTAAAGGCTTTACAGAGACTTACTGCAACTTCCTGCATCACAAGACATTAAAACAAGATCCATTGTCAGTCTTAAGTTGTTCGAGCCAAGAAGACAGCGCACCACGGCCCTCTAGGAAATGTAGTCAAAATACACGCCCACTGCTCTCATCAATTGAGAAACGAACAGGAAAATGAACTACAAGTCCCAACATGGACTGCGGCGGAACGCTCCACAACAGTCAAGCCAAACTGCGACGAAGGAAATGAAAATATATAAGATACCGTGACTGTCAATTTACATGTGTTACGTTATCTAGTAATAAATTTGCAGTCATAAAAATAATTTCACAATCTAGAGATACATATTCTGGCCTTCATAAATTTTGTACAGAAAAGTAGCTAGCTAGCTGATCCGAGGTAAATGTCACTAACCACCCGAGTCTCTGTCAAATTTCCATCAATCAACCAACCACCGAAACAAACACGCGAAAATCACCGTTGCTACAAACGACATAATAAACTTACTTCCTTTGTCAAACCACGAGTCCAACACCGATCACCGCAGTCTATAAAGAACGCTTGCCGCTGCGCCTGCGCAGGAACTTTCCGCACATAGAAAAGGGATGAATCCTCTGTCAATCATGCTCTGTACATGCATATGATTGGCTGTAATACTGCAACTCTCCATTACGCTTGCGCAGCGAGCGCCCCCTTTCTCCTCGGTGCTTGAAGACTACTTTCATTGGAGGGAATGGAGTGTCAATTACGACACCCAGCTGTCTGATTGGTCACAGAAGGCTAATACTGTGGGATATCTACTATTGTGGGTGAAACACTTTATAGGACACCGGTTTATTGAATCATTTTATTCAGAAAATTATTACATAAAAAATACTGAATCCATTCATAAAGAGAGTAGCTATGCAGAGTAAAGCTCAGGTAGAATTAAAACCCCATAATTTGAATCCTTGTAATATTGAAAGGGTTTCACAAGCTGTTATTTAAATACAGTTGACAGAATCACTGTGACTGCAGACTCCAGTCCAACTGTGCTATAACCTGCTAACTTGAACAGTGCATTATCTGCCTTAGTCCAGCAATGAGCTGGAAGGACAAGTGAGGGGGCATCAGGTCCAACATGGCTGTCTTACAGGTACATTGGCTCAATTAAACAAGTGTGTCAACATTTTCTACAGATATCCATTCATCCTGTCTGGCATTCATAGCAGATTGTGAAAGCGAGTATAGAATCCCAACACCACTTTAGAGCATATCAATAAAATGCAAAATTAAGAAAAAAAAGACAAAAGATGATTATAAGGAATTTGCTATAATTTAAGATGGCAACACTGAATGAAATGGAATCAGTGTTCACCCTATGGTATTCATGCAGCAGAGCAACTGAGCAGCATGCTAAGGAATAGTTTATAGTGGAAAGCCTGTTAAGTTCAGATTTCACTGGTCTTTATTCTACTTCTTCATAAAAAAAAAAATAAACCCAAAGGTGAAATAAAATAGCAAAAATTAGTGGCCCTTTAGGAATTAAACATACATTCAATACAGACACTGTTGCAATCTAGAGATTTCAGAGCTTTAGACCCTAGCAACTATCATAATATCAAGTTGCAGAAGAGGCAGTTAGTGAAAACAACGAGCACTGCTTCCGTTCAAATGAGGGTGTCCAGAGCTCTTGCTGTGGAGCACTAAAACAGTCCCAGCAGCTGCAGAGCCACAGCGATGGAGAGGATCACGACTCCAAAGAAGCCAATGTATCCATAGGCTCCATTTAACCTCTTCACTGGATCTAAAGAGAAATTATAAAAAGTCACAAACTGGACAGGGTCACATTGTGGTGCATAAACATGCTCTTGTACCATCAGTTGTGGCTTGAATATCCCTTTGTCATCTGCCCAGAGCACCAATCCTGATCATCAGTACTTAAATGAACAGGGTTCCAAGCACATCCCAAACTGCTCTTGGAGGACAAATGTGGGTGATTTAAAACTCAACTACAAGCAGATGTCCCTACAAAAATCACAACCTGTGTACCACGGAAGGGCTTTACCTCCAGTGTAGTATCCCCAGGCATAGGAGAATCTGCTGGTGACCCAGATGACCCCGAGCACTGATGCTACAGTCTGACAGACAAAGAGAAGGACCAAACAGTTTTGGAACTCAGCTGAACTGGTGGGAAAAAAAACACCCTTATGCAAAGTATATCATTTGCTTTTTTCATTGACTATTTAACAAATTAGGTCTGTAGAGAAGTGCATGTGACCTGAATTTAGCAGCTAAAATGGTAGACAGCAGTAAAGACCACAAAAACATTACTGGAGTGTAAGGTCACCTAAACTGAACTCTCTTGTGCAACGTTTACAGTTCATCTCTGGTGTACCCAAGTGTAGATGATTCTAACGGTGTTTATAAGATCAACAACTGGGATTAAATAGGAGTTTGTGGAGACAATGCACTTTTTTATTTTCACCAAGTTTTAAATTAAATATCACTAAGTTTTTATTTTCAAATAAAAAGTTCTAAGAAGTCTTACAGAGCAAAAATTTTAATACTTAATCTAGCCATAGCTGGGGTTGTTACACAACCTACAGAGAAGGAAGTCTGGATGATTAAGCTTTTATTTACTGTGACTTTGGTATCACAGACTGCTCATCCTAATTTAGTTTGCAAAGGGATGAGCTAGTGTATTAGGTAACAAAGCCATGTAAAGTTACCTTAAAGTGTATTCTTGTGCAAGCGTTCACAGAAATTTAAGTAAATCAGCATTTTTTGTGTTGCTGTCATGGTTGTGGTGTTACCTCCGTGTAGTAGTCACCAGTCCCCCTAAGGCAGCAGTCCCCAACCGCTGGGCCGCAGAGCGATACCAGGCCGCATTTTATTGACTATTAGAGTCTGCAGGGCATTTTATTTTGAAAAATCAATTAAAATCAAGGTGGAATATCCTGAGATCGCCACAAAAGCACTGAAAACCCTGCTTCCATTTCCAACATCCTATTTTTATGAAGGGGGGGGTCTTCTGCAGTGACAGCAACCAAAACAAAATTACGGAGTAGACTTGACATAAGGAACATGGTTGGGGTGTCACTGTCTCCCGTCACCCCTAGATGGGACTGTCTCGATGAAGGGAAACAAGCTCGGGGGTCCCACTGATTCTGTGTTACTGTGAGTTGTATTTATTATGCATTTTATTATGTGTGCGCGATCGCCAGTCTGTGGAAGACTGTCTTACAGGATAACAGTCTGTGGTGCAAAAAAGGTTGGAGACCGCTGCCTTGGGGGGGGGGCATGTGAACAGGGCAGTTTTGTGGTACAGTACGTACAGGGTAGACAAGTCCTGCGATGAGTTGGAAAAGAAGCCACTGTGGAAACACCTCCAGGGTGTTCTGGTGGGCCCTCTGGATACAGTTGAACACCTGCTCCTTGTCGCTGTACATGGTCGGGTACTAGTGGGGTGAAGGGTTAAAACAACAGCAACACACAAAGCAGTGCTCTTAGAAAACACACATGCAAACATTAATGTTGTATATTCGCACCCTCACTGAAAATTTTATGACAGTCAAAGAACATTCCACACTATCTAATATCGAGTGCACACCTGGACTTTAACCTGTCCGCTGCAGTACACACACTGCATTTACAGTAGGAAACCAGTGTGCATATAACTTATAGGACCAAGATGCAATGTTTTTTTTATGTACAGTAAGTAAATGAGTAGTAGGTACACTACACTAATACGATGTAATATCAGATTTAATACGAAAGTCCTCATTGCGCTGAGAGATCGCCTAAAATGCGCGCCCTCCATCCAACCCTCACACCCACATACACTTTTCTGCAGAGTCATGCTGTGTCGTGCACTACTCCCGTGGACCCACCTTCACTCCGTACTTCTTGCGTGCGGAGCCCACCTTCAGGCCAAGGTACATGAGCATAACAAAGCTGTAGCAAAAGGTGAGGATGACGAAGCCGAAGCGCGGCGGTAGAACGTCTTTTATTTCCATGGCGACGCGGTCCGTGTTCGCTCTGCGCGCGTCCGTAACTCCGACCGTTTGTGTCTGCGTCGGTGCACGCGTACGTGTGTGTGCGCGCATGCGTGCGTGTGCGTGTGCGTGTATGTATAGAGGGTGGGTTGGGGCGGGGCGGGGCAGGGTAGGGATAGGATGTTCGTGATTATCGCTTGCATAACAGCCTCGAAATTGTTTGGTCGTTATTACCCGTTATAAAGCGCACCTCTTTTTACAAACTTTATATATGTATATAGTATATTTTTTTTATTAATTTGGGTTGAGAAAAGGTCCGCCGAGACCGCAGCCGGTCAGTACGGGTGGGGGAGGGAGGCGAAATGATCTAATCAGAGGCATTCCAGGACCTGGACATCAGCCAATGAGTGACGGCGTGTGAGATGACGTCACACCAACAGTCCTGTTTTGATAGGACCCTCTGAATCAGTTTTATTATTGCTTAGTACACCGCTTAGCGGAAGGGACTGTTATTCGTGCGCTGAGGATTTTCAGGCGAAATTTAAAAACATTTGCTCAAGGTAACAAGGCCGAAAATCTCCCTTGCGCCGCGGAATCGCCTAAAATGCTTCATAACACAGAGAACCTTTTTACTGCGTCTCTTGACGAGAAAACGTAAGTTCCGTTCTAAATATTTTTTTGTTAAATTGATGTTACGAAAGTGTGAAGTTAGTGTATGGTGGGTCAGTTTTTTTAACATTGTTTTCACTGGTACTGCGGTGTTGATGGGTATCGGGATTGAACCGGTTTTCAGGATAAAGTCAGTGTATTAACTATTTAATAAGGCTTATAATTTTGTTTCTTTTACTACCGACCCCCTTGTGTGTGTAACAGTAGTCGCGTCGTTGAGTCAATGTTAAAAGGTTATTTTAATTTACTTTACCGTGGGTTACGCACTGAAGTCGGTCAGGTGAATGTCGTCCTTCACGAGTGTCGTCGGGCTCAGAATCGTGTTGAAACATGTTATTCCGGTACTGTTTGGAGGTTGAATTAAATGAGTTAACGAAAAATAATAATTGTATTTATTTGTGTTGACTTGTTTACGTGAAAGACCTGAAGGAAAGTTCTAGAATAATCGGTTTCGAGAAATTTCCCGAAGTTCCGTGTTTCTCCAATAGGGAGCGCGCGAGAACTGTCGTGTAGTTGCACAGCTGACGCACAGAGGGCGGGGGAGACGAGGCCGCTGCAGTTTCACAATGGGCCGCTTGGGGGAAGCCGAGAAACGTGGGCTGTGTAAAGTTGTGAATGAGATGCCATTGAAACTAAACGCTTAATGCACTTTTCAGAGGGGCCGACTTGAAGGTTGACCCGACTGATGCCGAAGCCAAACAACTGGATAGCAGTGGTAAGTAACTTTTTGTTAAATTTGTGTATGTCAACGGTGATTTTGAGTCCTACGGCAGGAAATGGCATTCTCGTGGGCCACGAACACACATCAAAATGCTTGCCTAGGGTTAATGTTTTGCTTATTTATTTTTAGATAAAGAGAATAAGATGGAAGCAAAAGGATTGCGAGCCTCTGCACAGTGGGTAACTCCGTCTGGCTCTGAGCCGTCTGTGAAGGTGGTAAGGAGCCGGCAGACCAGCGAACTCAGGAGGAGGTCCAGATCGCAGTCTCGCGCTACGTCTGCATCCAGTGTGTCCAGCTCTCGCTCCAGCAGCTCAAGGTTGACTGAGAGCAGTTGCAGTTCCGGGTCTTGCGGACGGCGATGCCGAAGCTCATGCAGACATGGATACAGGAGGTCGAGGTCTGGGTCATCCAGCCGATCTCGGTCACGGCCCCGCCCTCGTTGTCACAGGGCCGCACCTCACTCCCGATGCAGCAGACGGCGCCACCGGTCTCCTCCTTGTCGATACCGAGCACACTCGCGCTCCTACAGCCGCTCCCCATCGCCCAGACGGTACAGAAGGAAGCACAGGACTCGCTCCACCTCCCGGTCCTTGTCCCTCTCTCGCTCCCGATCCAGGTCTGCTGGCCGTAGGCTCTATGGGTTTATGGGCAGAGCAAGGTTCATCAGCTCCTCTCACAGGAGATCTAGAAGCCGATCCAGGTCGCCCATTGGTGCCAACATCCGGCTGAGCTTAGATGGTACGTGTGATCAGTGAGGCAGAATGGCACTGTTGAGCTTTATTGCCGGTCATGGAGCTGAATTGGTGAATGAATAGTTCTTCAGCGGTGTGTCTTTATATCTTTAGATAAGAGAGAGCTCCTCAAGATTGCTCAGGCTAATGCAGCCAAGGCCCTGGGTGTGGAGACCCTGGAGCTGCCTGCTAGCGTGAAACCCATTCTGTCTGCACCAGAAGAGCCCTCACACTTGCACCGTATGAGGTTGGAGGGGGTTGTCCCAAGGAACATGGTTGAGGTGGGTTTGCTGCAGGATTGTATCCCTGCCCTTCTGTTGGCACTGTTACTACAAACGGGTTTGTCTGGTCACACTGTTTGGAATCTCTGCAGCACACAGCCAGTGTTGAAAAGCTGTCACAGAGCGTAAGATGTTCATTGTTTTATTAATCTCATTAGTCATGCCAGCTGTTATTTTATCCCTTCACTGTCTACTGGCACGTGTCAGTGTAGGGATTGGTGTCCATTTGGTTCGGTCCACACAGTCAGTACTGGTTAAGGTTATACTGGTTAACGAAACTACGATTGTCAAACCAGAATCTCTCTGTTGCATGGGGACATTAAACAGCTGTGGCTAAAATGAAAATTTGACTCAACATGGGGGTCGGCAGCTGGTGTCCCATCTAGCAAGAAAAGCACAGCTATACATCTACCACGTAGATTATGTTGACTGTGACAGCTGTACTCAGTGACACATCCAGTGGAATTCAGAACTTGAGTGTTGCATGCTCTAAAATCTGCTTCATACAGTTTGTATTTACATGATCAAAAAAAAGTTCAGTGCTTGTTAACCTTTTTCCCATTTTGTCTACAGGAATGCAGTTTAGCTTTACATGCTCTATTTCTGTTTTTGTAGATCACATGACAGTGGTGCTCACCTCAGGGTGCCTGGGGAAGGAGGTGGCATGAGGTGACTTGTAGGGTGACTTGGGTGAAGTGGGCATTGTGGGAATGGTGGGCAGGTGTGGACCAGGACGCTGAGAGCCCTCAGGCCACTAGCGGCAGCAATCATTTCATAACGGGAAATACTGTTTATGTGTAGTCATATGGGACTCGATACCTGTGGGTGGAACTGTGACTTGATAACTGGCCCGAGCAACAGTGGCTTGAAGCAACTGACTAATATTCAGAACTACTGCAAAGAGTCTAAATGCCAGTACTGAATTATTGGAGAACAAACTGTAACCCTGTTTGAGGGACAAAATCATAACTGTGGTGCTGGCAATGATTGACAACTGAACGTGCTTGTGTACAGTGGGGCTCTCCACGCCTCACCTGTACACTGTTTTTCAGCACCAGGTGTGTGACTACCTTTTATTCACTGTATTCCAGACAAGAGATCTTGTCAAAGAAGAAGAACCTGACTTCGTTTGCCAAAGATAAGTTGGTCTCGTGCAGGTGGAGTCTGAAGCTGCTGTCGCAGCACTCGGACACAGCAGCCATCAAAACTTTTTTCTTGCTCTCACACAGCTGAGTTGATGTGTAGATGGTGTGAGAAATGTTACTCTTGTACGGTGTAATGCACGGCTGCAAGTGAACCTGTTACTGGGTGCAGGTTGGGAACCGAGCCAGAACCATGTAAGAGCTTAGCTGAAACTCTGGCCAAGTAGATGCTGAAATAAATTCTAGAACATTCTGTCATGACTGTGAAACGTGAGGTGCCGGTCAAGGGGGGGCACCCTTCAAAGAGTTTAATTGAGCTTATTTTTATCTAATTTCTCTGCAGCAGCATAAAGGAAAAGATGCTGAAGATGAGGTTCCGAGCCCCAAGACATCACCCAGGAACAAAATTATTACTTTCAGCATCCATGTAAGTGACTGCATTTCCTGCACACTTCTCATTCCAGTAACTGGTATGCTGTAGTCAGAGCACAGTGTGTGGACCCGGGTTGACCTTGTCCGTTTCTACCTAGAACTCTGTGGCAAAGCCGACCGCATCCAAGCCATCCAGCAGCCCCGAGAGCCCAGCGGGCGCCAGACCGGACACTGTAACGGGGAGCCCTTATGGTCAATGGGTCCCGATAAAAGCACGGTCATTCCCCGTGCTTGGTCACAAACGGTAGCCCTGCAGGGGCATGGATGCATTGTACATACTGTATTATATTCCTGTACATAGATGACTGTCAGCTGGTCTTTATTCCATTTCACTGTTAGATGTTTTCTTTCAGATGTAAAGTGAGGTAGTTGGAAGAAGATGGCCGTTTCACACAGGTGGGGTCTGCTTTTCTGTACAGTTGCTGTTTGTTTGCTTCAATAAAAAGAGGTTCCTATTCAAATAGCCTCTTTCTTTAAAATGGCGCTGCAGTGAGACCCCACATCTTCCTCAAAGAGTTAGAAGCCTGTTTCACGCACAGCACCGCATCTGACCCAGTTGCCTGGATTTGCTTTACTTCTGTCCTTGGTCACATGACCTCAAATTCTGCCCGCCTGGCTGCTCAAGTTCAGTTTGCTGGTTCAGATGAGCCGCACCTCAAAACTACTGGCCTACAACACTGGGAGAATCGCAACAAGTTGCATCTTGTGGTGTTGCTCCCATTTCACTGAATCATAATGGCCAAGACCACAGCCACAGGGTGGTTCTTTGCCTGTAGACTGGTTTGCGCAGCTGAGAAACGGAGACCAGAACAGGAATTCTGCTGCTCTTTACCTGACTGCGCATGACGGTGCTGTCCAACCTGGCCTCGCACACTGGTGGACTGGAGCAATGCAGCTTCCCGGGCCCAACCCCACAACCTGCAGTGTCAGTCGCAGCCCTCGAGGCACATGCTCACCTCCATGGAATGCAAGATAAGCATCTCCTTAATCCACCACAAGGAACTTGACCCGAAACACACAACGTTCCAGCCAAACCGCAAACGCATCTTGACACGCGTTCCAAAAAAAGTTTACAGCTGCACACAAAGACGCCCGTTGTAGGAGGGGGCACAAAAATGCCTTTTCAGCCAAACCTGAGAAAGCGTTGCTGGTTCATCGCGAGGTTCACCTTCACTCGTGCTTGACCTCTGGCTGGCGCTCAGGTGTCTGTCCAGTTCTGCTCCTCAACCTTTAGCCCCATCGGCAACGGGAGCGAAAGAGCCCTGGGACAGAGAGATTCTGAGCTCTACCTATGGCCCCTACAAGCCGGCCTTGATCGACCTCGGCAGCTCCCTCCAACAACCAGGATCAAACGTACTGAGTAACAACATTTGCATTTGAGCTGTAAATCACAGCCGATGCGTCGCACGTTCGCACGCAAGCCTAGCGGAAGAACCCCGACTGCACAGCTGCAGAAGAACGGCGTTCTGAGCCCCTTTGCGCTGAACTTTTAACTCCTTTTTTCAGACGCTAATTTAGCCTGAAACCGCGCCATCCTCCGTCTCCGCTAGAGGGGGCGGCAGCTCAAGTCACGCCAGGAATGCTGGGAACCCTGTGCCGACCGATCGTCTGTAGGTCAGCAGCCCTTGGAAATTGCAGCGTGTGGCTGGGGGAGGTGGGGCTTTCACACAGACAAATTCAATAAACTGTTTTTCTACCTTCGTTGGCGAGGCACATTCAAGCGTTCCCGTCTCCAAATCACGCGATGGCAACACTGCACAAAATTTATTAACGGACAGAAGTACTGCCGATTGTTCAGGGTACAAAAACAAACATTTAAATCATAAAATTTGCACATCATACAAAAAAGAAGGGACGACAGAAGAGATACCAAGTCCACGCTGAGCTGGCGAGAGGCGGAGGGCACAGCTACCCCCTACACCGCTGTGCCCCTCTCCAGGTTCTGCTTGATCTCTGCTGTGTATTTGCCATAGAAGCGCTCGGCCTTCTTGTTGAACTTGGCGTTTCTCTCATTGATGTAGTCGATGTCAGCGTCGTCGTTGTACGCTCTGCGGCGGCTGTACTTGGAGCGCTTCTCGATCCTGCAGGGGGCAGAGCAACACGCTGCAGGTAACGGCTGCCTGCCCATATTCCCTCCCCCAGCCCACTGGCTGTGTTCTGCTACTCACTGTTTCTCCACATCCTCCACCATACGGTCGATGCTGTCCTTGGAGGGGACGTGGGTGCCGTGGATGAGGCTGTTGGAGGTGGGGTGGAAGTCCTCGCCGCTGTCACAGGTGGACGCAGAAATACACAAGCAAGATAGTGACGGAGCTGCTGCTGCACCTTCACATAACAGCAGAACATCTTTTCGCTGCCAGACGATTAGGCCGATTCCTGCTGCAGCACAACACTCACCACTTCTCCCGCTGACGCTCATAGTTCTCCATGTCAGGCTGGATCTGCTTGGTGAGCCGCTGGTACTGTCTGAGTTGTGCCTCGGCATAACCTGCAGGGGCAGAACCGGTTGTCAGCACCGCCCGCAGGTGACTCGCACTCCACGCTGCGTGAAGCGGTTAAAAGATGCGATGATCCACTGGAGGTCTTTTAGGATCAGATGCCACAGCTCACAAACAACACATGGACTTTAGGAAGAACCCTCAACCCCGAATTACAATAATTCACAATACATTAAAACCCCTGCAAACACAAATTTATATATAAAGCAACTGGGCCCCATCTTGCTGCTCCCTTTCCAACCACTGCCGTGGCTCTCCCATGATGCATTGCTATCGAGCCGCTGAGTTTTACTCAAGAGCTTCAAGGCAGTCATGTTGCTGTGTACTTGGCAGTAATGCATGTTTTTTTCATGTGCAAATTTGGTTATTACTGCCCAATAAATGAAACAACCTATCCTTTGCACAGTAAAAAAAAGACTATAGAAACAGCTTCACAAACTCACAATAAGGTTAATTAATTATTTGGACCCCATTTACTGTCTCTGATGACCAGGTTTTACCATGTTGCACATTTCACCAAAAATGCCCATTTAATTTTGATAATTATCGTTGGACCTCGCAGACCGAGGTCACGTGATGCGATGCTCACCAGAGAACCCAGGATCTGGGTTCTTCTTCTTTTTCTTCCTCTCCCAGCGCTCGGCCTCATCCGCACTGATCTCGAGCAGCTTGACCCTGTGGTAGTCCTCGCCCTGCGCGGCACAGTCCTGAAAAACACACACATCAAGCACCTAACCAGGGTCCACAGTTCATAATGAACGCAGCCACCACCTCAGTTCTTCTCAACAATCAGACCACCACACTGTGGGAAATGCACATAAGTGGCCTAAAATAAATGTTTATGTGGGAAAATAATGGTCTAATCGATCCAGTTAAGGCAAGTAAATCATCTGGAGCAAAAATGAGCAGACACTGAACTTCTGTGGATGGAGGTTAACACAGCAGCCGCAGGGGACTCAGTGGTGCATTCAGTCTCCCACAGAACACTGGCACAAACACATCCCCACACAATTCATATTCAAAAATAAATGCACACTGGGGCTCCGAGCTCAGACAGTACACAAACATGCTACAGAAACATCTAAACAGGGGTTTCAAAAACAGGCCAGCTGCTGGTTTTCTAAAAATGAACACAAAAGTTGGCAAATTGTCACTGTGGATTTGATTCCTGCCGTTGGTACAAACCGCTGGCTGTACACAGTGACTCTTTTTGTCGGAGGAGCATCGACTGGGCAAACATTCAACTCAAGTCGGTGGGATGGGATCACAACCTCCGGCACCCAAAAGGGTTCAACAAGAGGTCGATTTTTCACCGTTTCAGCTTCTCCAGACACATAACAGCCACTCGGCATCGCACCTTTTTCTTCTGGTCCACCTGCAGCTCCCACTCCAGGCGCGCCTTCTTGGCCTCCCAGTTGGCTGGCAGCTTCAGCCGCTTGTCCTCCTCCACCACCTCCTGATGGTTCAGCTTGCGGGCTTCGTTCTGAGAGGGGGCACAAAGCGCCGTCACGGCCCCTTCCAGACCCGCACAACCACAAGTGGCACCCTGCGGTAGTTTTTCCACCTACTCACCCGCTTGAAATGCAGCTCCCTGAACTTCCGCAGTCGCTCCTCCCGCTTCTGAGACGCCGGGCTCTCCTCGCCCCCGAGGCCGTCCAACTGTCGCGGAAACAGCAGTCAAACAAGGAAGCAAGCAAGAAAACACACAAAACAAACGCGCACGCATACTGGGTGCACATAACGCTGTTCGCGACACAATGCGGATGTCGGCCGCGGTCAGGCCGGACCCGGAGACCCAAAAACCCCGAGACACATCGACAGCGGAAAGGGGCTACACAACTGAGCCCCTGCGTCACCAGACATTCTCAGGTTGAAAAGAAAGCGATATCGCTTATTTATTCATAAAATATCGATTCACGTTTTCTACACACACTGCCTATAATTAAAAATTGCCAATAGCTTTTAATACAGTAACAACTTTACAAGGTAAATACTGCGCGTTTACCAACCTCGACTCCCGACGCCATGTTGATTCCCGACAGCCCTGCGTCACACAGGAAATACGCAATCACGCAGTCACCAGGGCAACAGGACAAACCTTTTTCCCGGAAGTAGAGTTCCGTTTCAGTTTATTAACGACTGTTGCTTCAGTGAGCCTTTTAACTCTGAGCAGAAGAAGAGGGAAAAAAAATAATAAAAACTTTATTAATTAGCTATTGGCGTAAATATTGCATGTGTGTAAAACTGTATGTCATATATATGCAATTTTATATTTAAACTCTACGGGAAAGTTTACAGTTTTCTACATACACTGCTCGGCCAAAAAGAAGTCATCACCTGGATTTAACTTAGTGTTATGATGTGGGGGTTCCTTCACTTGGTCAGGTCTAGGTTCAGCAACGTTATGTGCCCAAAAATGAGCTCAGCTGACTACCTGAATATACTGAACGACCAGGTTTTTCCATCAATGGATTTTTCCTTCATATTCCGAGATGACAATGCCAGGATTCATGGGGCTCAAATTGTGAAAGGGTGCTTCAGGGAGCATGAGAGAGACATCATTTTCACACATGGATTGGCCACCACAGAGTCCAGACCTTAATCCCATTGATAGTCTTTGGGATCTTGTGCTGGAGAAGATTTTACGCAGCGGTGCAACTCTCCCATCGTCGATACAAGATCTTGGTGAAAAGTTAATGCAACTCTGGACGCAAATAAATGTTGACATTGCATAAGCTTATCGAAACGATGCCACGGCAAATGCGTGCCGTAATCGAAGCTAAAGGCGCTCCAACGTAATATTACTGTATTACCGTATTCCTAATAGGATATGGTAAGACTGTATGATTTACCCCAATAGGGTCTGTTTGGCAGATGAATCTATCAACTTCATTGTATTCCGTTAGTATGTTTACCTTCAAAATCCAAACATTAGTGCCGTATAAGTTTACATTAAAATGATGAATTTGATGGCAAACTCCCAAAGTATTGTATACATATAGTGTATTTACAGGGCCAAAATTGATAACTGTATAAGAATATCACTATAGGCAACAGGCATGTTCACTTCCTACACTGTACTGAGCAAATGAACAGTTAAAGTAGAAATCACTGTCCCTCTACGAATGGCAGCGGTGAGCTGCACGAGGAGGCGGGCAGTCGGCTCTGGCACGCACCCGTGTGTGATCTACACCCAGCATGTGTGCAGGCCTACGGTCCCCACACGCAGATGACTAATCATCTCCAGCAATGAGGTATTTACTACTCTTATCCTTCTTAGAAATATAGATGATCGAAACTTAAAACATTATCAACTCAAACAGGTCTGGATTACCTCCAGTGGGGATTATTGAAATGAGGGCAAGAGAACCTGCTTAGTGAGGATCTGCGCCACACCCAACTGCGAGAGAAGGGGGGCGTTGTGTCAGGTCCCGGGACTCCTCTGTGTTTGTGGGAAACAGCTGCAGGGTAGTTTATGGGACTTTCGGTTTTGGTCCTTCTGGGTTTTCACTGCCAGTTGAGGCTTTGCGAACCAATAAACAGCAGCAGGTAAATAAACTGTGTGGTTCGAGAGGAAGCTGAAGCCCTGCAGAGAGAGGCCTGCGAGCGACACATGGATCACACGCGTGTACGGAGCGAAGCACGGCAGACACCGATGTGGAAAAGCAAAAACTTACACGGCGCTCGAAATCCCCGCCGCACACGGGACGCGGCTCTGGGGCACGGATCGGTTCCCACGTCCCGGGGGTCTATTATTGGCCGTGACGCATTTTAACGTTGAACTTACTTAAATAATCGGTGAGTTCAAAGTGGCCGTTTGATAAACACACGGAGCTCCAAGCAGGAGCACAAAGTGTCTACTGTGTTACCATCACTTTCGCGTTGTTCCACCGCTGTGTTTCCCATCTGATCGTGTTATAATTAATAGACTTCTTGAAAAGGATGTAATTAAGTGAAGTTTACGGTCTTAGATGAAAGCAAAGTCAAGATCACAGGCAATGTTAATGGAGTGATGCAATTAACTGGGAACCAGATGGGTGCCGAGCAGCACCGAAAAACGGGCCCAGCGCCACCGTTCGGCACGGAACAAAAACTCTTATTAAAGCCGCCTAAGAAACCGGGGCGACGGAGAGGCCGAGTGCGACCGGCCCCCCGTGGCAGCCTTTGGAGGCAGACGGACGGAGACGGACAGAGATGGATGGAGATGAAGCAGCAGGTTCCATATGTATCCACTCGTGTTGGAGCACATGTGTGGCTGGAGCCTGCTGGGGGGAAGGGGGGGGGAGTCGTGACCAAAGCACCATAAATCTTTTCTTTCCTTTGCTTTACTCCTCATCATGGTTTGGAGAAAATGATGTAGCCATTATAAAAGTAATGTATAACACACTCGAGACTCTTCCGGACTTCCCTGGATGAGATGCAGAGACTCGGCTCAAAACATCCCCCTTCCCCCCGCAGGTTTAGACAGGATGACGCTGGTGGTGCGGGAGGTGCAGTCTGGCAGACGGTGGGATGGTGGCGCTGGTTGTGCAGTGTCTTTGTCTGCTCTCCCAAAGAAACAAAGAACTCTGCCATCGTGGGCTGGAAATGTGAACAGGACTGTGTGTCTCCGCTGTGTTAACATGTGACTCTGTGCCCCTGGTCATTCTGTTGACCCAGTGTGTCGACAATTCCTGTACAATCACGGCACCTGAGGGCCCCAGACAGACAGACAGACAGACAAACACCCCCTCCCATGTAATACTCACTCCTCTTCCTTTCTGTTCACCGGCCGTGTCACCGACAGCAATTCGGCCACTTTGTCTGCCATCCTAGGGCCACTTTGAGTGCACCTAATGGTGGCCCGTGCTGGAGAGGTGCGGCCTGTGAAAGCCCTGCCCCGATGCACTCCGAGGACGGGAAGAGTGGATGCCGTTGGGATGGACCGCTCTGTCTCGGCCTCGCATTCTGTGGCAAGTGGCGTCGTCACATTTGACATTTCAAGCACCAAACAGGAGTCACCAGATCCCATAAAAATAAACTATAAATTTGCCAAAAATATACCAGTGAATCTTGGGGGATGCTGGCTCCAAAGTTTGTCTGCTGGTAATAAACAGTGGGAAGGCGTGGCCCCATCAGCCTGACAGCTGTGTCACATCTGGAGCTTAATGCAAACAGGACGGCCAATAAAATCATTCTGTTTCCTTAATTACTATTCCTGTCATTTCCGCACCGAATAAAATGCCACTGTTTCCTGGCCAACACAAACGCACGTCTCTCTCATCCCGGGAGCCTCCGCAGACGGTGACGGGATTTCGGGCCTCGGTAGGAATTGGGACAGAAGAGGGGCGCTCAGATTTAGCTAATGGACATGTTTGAAGAGGTGAAGAGGTTTCTTCCGACTGACCTCGAAAATGTTTTGGCACCACAAGACGAGGGTGAGGCTCCGTCCTCCCGTTTCCTTTTGCTGTCATGCCGTGGCTTTCACACATTCCTGTGGTCACTGGCCTCTATATTTTGGACTTTCTCAGTTGCTTGTCGCTGTGTGTCTCTTTCTCCCTCCACCATTGGCACCACTCACGGTCAGCAGCCTGGTGGCACCACCGAACGGAATATTGGTCCAGCTTGTGATGGACCACTGAGTTGGCATCACACACAAGGCCATGTGGCACAAAGGACCACGGTGAGATCCACACTGCTTCCCTGTCGTGTCCCTAATGCTCCCAGGCGCCTGCTGCTGGCACCGCATCATCCTCTGGGGGTGTGAGGTCCACTGAATGGCCGATGCTGGGTGAGCTGGTGTAAGGAAAAGCGTGAATGAATCAGAGGTGACCGCACTAGGACCACACAGACACGCTCCTCACCTCAGGGAAGGCCCACAGTGCAGTGTTCTATGAGGATATTTGAATCTTGCAGACGATGGGTTACAGAGGTCAGGATTCCCTCTGATATGGAGGAAAAACTGACCGACTGACTATTTGACTGTCCAACCTACCGACCGATGAAATGGTCTCCTGCCGAACTGACCAACCAACAATCTCATAGCCAGGAACACAAACATAAGCAGTAGAGGTGTGAACTCCCTTCAGTCCCAGTGATAACTGGCTCCTGATACCAAACTTCACAGAGGAAATTAAGACCAAGAACCATCTTTGTGGGATTTGATCCTGCAGCTTCTCGGTCATGCGGCTGTTTCCTTGACCACACGCCCTCACTGCTGACTACACGCTTGTCACGGCCTTCGGGAACAAAATCGGTTTTGCCGAGCTGAACTCCATCTCAGAAGTTCAACGTCCTCACCTTGAACCGCGGTCAAACCAAAAGGCATCTGCATCAGGAGATTTCGAGGTCTGGAGCTGCAACTCGGAGGACTGCCAGGTGCCCACAGGCAGCAGTGGCCTGCAGAACAGCAGAGGGAGCTAAATAATTAATTTCTGAGCTAAGGGGTGTTTAAACATCCAGAGAGAACATAGATGGATGGACTTCGGAGAAGCAAAGACCGGCAGAACTTCTGCTCATTATTCAGCAGATGTGGTCAGTGTTGTGTCTGTGTCTTTGTGGCCATCGCCATGTCCTTGTCCTCATCGCTGGGGACACAAGCAGCATTCATCACCATGACAACAGGTAAAGAAAATCCCTAATATAGAAGCTTAAAAGCATACACTTCCTGCTGTTCTAACATTTTAACTCTGGTTTCTGTCAAAAAAATATTTTTCAATAATAAAAAGATAATTTAATATTTGAAAACAGTGCATAGCTAAGTTACTATAACCTAATTTAGAAAATAAAGAAATTTAAATATATTATTTTAAGGAATAACTGCGGTGTGTCAACAGGGGAGTTTTTTAATCATAGTTTTGACTTACTTTCAGATTCTGGAAATTTCCTCTCCGCTTCATCTGCTGGGGGCTGCAGGATCACCTGTGGAGTAACAACCAACGCAGGTCGCCTGCATGTAGAAAACTCATTCAGCTTGTAGCCTAAATCATGTTAACTTTAAACAGTTACGGGACAGTAATACATCATGTCATGTACGGTCACACCAAGGCGGGTGTATGATCAAACACTCTGGTCTCACGCAGCAGGGTCTTGAACCCGGGAGCACATGGTCACACTCACTCCTCTGATCCTCATCTGCAGCAGCGGCTGGAGAGGACCGGTTCCCACATGGATGCACAAGGGCCCTTTGTCGGGGCCCCGTCTGACTGCAGCCCTGCGGACACCCAGCTGCACAGACCCTGCTCTTATCTCTGCACCGCCGAGCGAGGAAATTGGATGTGTAACGCCGTGCCCTGTCCGACCGGGCCCCCAGGACCCAGTGTTTTTGGCAAGATTTACTGTGCCCTGTTCACGCAGCGGCAGCACTCGATGCCAACCTGGTGACGCGGACCTCGTGTCGGAACGGAGGAACCACTGCTGTAGAATGGCACCGCCCCGCAGGCCCGTCTTCGCACGTAGCGTACAGAAGACAGGAGACCGAGAGTCGAAAAGCAGTTCTCACCTTTTGGACATATTTTGATACATATAACATTTTCTTCTGTCTGAACAAGCATGATGTTTGTCTATCTGTATGTGTATCTGTTGTGCAGTTTAGCACAAAGAGCGGGGGGCGGGGCGGTTAGTGTGCTACCCTGTCCCTCATCTTGGAAGAACATCAGCAACGTGTTCCATAGCAACCTTCTCCATCCCACAGCACATCTGTCAGGGGTTGATGTCACTTCCTCCTTGGCTATGGCAGTGCAAGCCCAGCCTCTGTGGCCCTTCGGGTTCCTTGTAGGCCAAGAGAGGGCCAACTCTCAGGCCCCTCCAGGACAAAATATCATAAGGATCACAAAGATGCCATATACATCTTTCCTGGGGGTGGGCAACTTATTTCATCCTCAGAACTGAACACAAGTGCTCCCCTGATGCCTGTGCCACCCCCTTTGTCCATACAGACCCCGTTGTATTTCTGTTGTCACAGTGTTTGTGTGTGTATGTGTGTATGGGGGGAGGTTGAGGTACAGGGCTGTGATGCATGGGGGAGTAGGGAACCACGAGAGGATGTGGAAATGTGTGCATGGCATGAGGCCCGTTTGGCAGCGCCACCCGCCTCTCGCTCCACTTCCAAAGCCCCTTTGTTCTGTTGCCAGGGCGTGTGTGTGTTGGGGGGTGCAGATGGGGGGGCCCATGGGGCTGAAGCACACAGTATGGACCACCCTGGGGATCCTTATTCAGACCCTTCACTCTGGTTTCCATGGCCACGTGTGTTTGCTTGGTCGTGCTGTTCGTCCGCGGCTCAGTTCCTAGTGATATTACTGCAGTTTGAGGAGACGTTGTCTCTGCACTGTTGCATTATGGCCCCTGCCAGGGTGACTTCATCACTCTGTGATATTAATTTCTTAGACAAAAAGTCAAGCATCACTTCACACCTAACCCTAACCCTACGCTCAGCATCGTGGAGGTGTGAACCCCACTATACCGCACTTTTACATAAGCTAACAGACCCACTGATGGATGGACCTGACTTTGACTTTGCATTGTCTTACTGAGCATTATGAGAAATGCCCCACCACACAGCATCACACCATAATGCACTTCTCCTGTGGAACCACTCTTATGACCCTTTGAGGCTCTCTGGTCAAGTTTTTGTGGTGCTTCACATCAAAGATTTTCTTTTGAGCTCCGTGTGTGTGTGTGTGTGTGTGTGTGTGTGTGTCTGCGTGGGGGGCGTTCAGATGCACAATGGTGTGTGTATAAATAATACAGGCTCCATCTCTGGAATGTGAATGCGCTGGAGATACAGTCCTGGTTTTCCAGTAGTGTCTCATTATGTGGCTCTGCTGCCGTTGGCTGTGGCTTCCAGGCTGCGACCCAAACCACGACCCCGCCCTCCTCACAGTGGCCCAAACCCCCACCCCCCACGACTGGGCTGCAAAGGGGGTGTGCGGCTTACGCTCACTCGGCCTCCTGTTGGATCCAGACACAAAAGTGATGATTTGGAGGTTTTTCCCAGATTGTTTCCTTATGCGGCGCCTCGTGCCGAGCTGCCATTTTCGCCTACGCGCCGCCGGGCTGAAACGCAGACACCGTTGAGTGGCGCCTCCCGCAGGAGGGAAACCACACCGCTGCACTCATTGTCCCCCGCGGAGCTGTGTGCCATGAGCCGTGGAAGGCTGGGAGCAGCTTACCTGGCCAGATGTTGGTTTGGTGGCCCGCGCTAACATCAGAAACACAGCGGGAATTTTAGTGTTAATGAAGCTGCGTTCGTTCATGTTCATATGTTCACCCATGCACACAGCAAGACATTTTTCCTTTGTTTGGTGACTTACAGTCGGTGTCCATTTGCACTGCACGGTAGATTCTACTGTTTCGGTTCACAGTAGATGAACCGAGGACACTAGAGCAAGATTTGAACCTTGGTCCTCCGAGCCACCCGCACGTCATTTCTTGTGAACATGACAAAGGTGCATAAGTGACAACCTGACATTGGAGGAACAAACCAGAACTAATACTCCTTCTTCAGACTGTAACCATGGACACAATGAAAACGAGCCACAGCATCCGTGTCCTTTTGCTGTCCTTTAACTGTCATGTACGGTTGGCTCTGCAGAGTTCCTCTTTCAGCTTTTCGGTTTGTACCACAAAGGAAGCTCCACATGGCCATGGCTGGGAAACAGAAAAGAGAAATTAATACAGGAACTGTCTCCAGATCCAGAGATGAGCTGCCCAGCAGGATGGGGAAGGATGCTGGTGTGGAGAGAGATGACTGCGTGATGCAGCACCCTGGTGTGAGACAGTGATGGAGGACTCTGGGGTCCGTCTAAGAAATGAATTAAAGAGGACGCCAAAGGGAAACTCAAACCAGAGGCAGGAGCCATTTCTCAGCAGCAGCTTTGCCTGTCCCCTGTCTCTGCAGATAGACCCCCTGTAGGTGGTGGTGGGATGGGGTGACATAGAAATGGGCCTGCAGTTCGATTCTTGCTTATAACCTGACTCTGGGAAAGGTCATCTGGTCCAACCACGGGATACACCGAGGACACAACTTTGATGGAGAGTCAAGCTAGCTGGACACTTTCGTTCACCTGTCACAGCTGTCTGTCATTCCACCGTGTTGCTGGTTCACATCCCTCAAGTAGCGGTCAGTGCACTAAAGTAACTGGCTTGCATTTTTTTCTAAAACTGTATATGAAACAGATATTTTATTTTTTTAGTTTTAAAATCAGTAAAGGTTCTTGTTCTTAATTACTATGCACTTGGAGGGCTTTGGGACTGAAAAAGCGAGGCTCCCCAGATTTGGATGCCTGGGCTGAGTGGTGGAGGAAGCGCCCAATCAAGTGACACCCAGAGGCAGCGACTTCCACTTTAACTCGCCATGGACCAAAGCGGTCACCTAAACCGAACCACATGGGCGCTGTGGAGCACCACGCGTACCAGCCACTCGCCCTGACCCCAGACACATCCATCTTGACTGGGTGGTGAGCCCCTGTCCACACGGTGACCACGCAGCCGGTGAAATATTTACCCGGCCTAATGGAAGAGTCACACACAGCACAGAGGCCCAGATCCACAGCGTACAGCTGTGTGTGTGTGTGTGTGTGGGCAGGACATGTTGGGAAAAGGCAGGAGGTATCAGCAAAGAGCTGGGTCAGGGAGAAGCAGCAGGCACACCAGTGACTGCACACATACCCACGCATAGGGATTCAGTGGTAGCGGCACACCGCCAGGCTTTCTTTGCGGTTCCAGGTTACCCCCCCGTGCTGTGACCCTCGCTCCACTCCCATCAAACAGGCTACAGTAACTGCTCTCTGTTAGCTGGCTGTACTGGAAGCCTGTTGACCACAGAGGACCCCGAAGGGTAGGATGCTCCCAAACCTGAAGCCACAAGCCATGCGAACCCACACCCAAGCAACCACAGCACACACAGATGCTCGTGACCAATGTCCCACTGCATCAGTTCTTTCCATTTATCTGGTCGAACCCGTAGACCATCGAGCTCACACAGCAGAGAATGCTGGGAGCTTCCCTGAGGAGGCTGAGCTGATGGGGATGCTGCATTTTACCCTGCAGGTAGCACAGAAATGTAATTCTTCATCGGTCTGTAAGGAGCACCTGTGTAGAGAGTGCATGGTCTGGAGGAAAGTCAGCAAAACCACATTAAACTAACTAACTGACTGGTAAACCAAGCTAAACCAGCTAACTAACAGGCAAACCATGTTAAATTGAGTAACAGATAGCAGTACTGTTTACTAAGGAATTGTCTCCTGCACCATTTGCTTAGTTTTATTCCTACAAACCGCTAAACTAAAAGCCAGCTTTAGCCCCACAGTCCTCATATGCATGTTTTTCTAAAAGAAATAAAAAACTGGGTTTAAATAATCACGGTGTCAAAATGTACAGCAAGAAACTGGTGAGGACAGGGCAGTCCACAGTGGCTACCCTGTACACAAGTCGCCCTCAGTTTGGACCTTTGTGCATCGCAATCCAGGCAAAGCTTTTACTGGGAACCTCATGAAAACACATACAAGCACAAACACACACAGACACACACACGCCACGAAAGAAGGGATTTACAGGCAGCGATACGGGCCAAATGGGCAGTCTTAATTTACCTTGCAGTCATGGAATATGATAATTGTCTGATTTGTGCGAAATTTTAATCCCTCAACTCAGACACATAATCATTGAGGAGGAAAGTAGAAGCTACCTGTGTAATGCGTTTAACAGAAATTAACCTGGTTAGCTGCAGCCGCTGTTTGAAAATGAGAAAGTGCTGATGGTCAAAATCAATTTCCTTACGGCCAAATGACTCCCGCACCGGCTTTGGATTTCAGCTAAATGGCCAAAGCTTAAAACACTGATACTAATGTTATTAAATTAGGGCCCGATCATATAGTTCAAGTTATTGTTAATGTTATTTGTGTTATTCATGGGGGCTCTGGGGGGGCGGGAATGGACGGGAGGAGGGTGGCTCCACCTTCTGTGTGTCCGTCTGCGATGGGCGGCTAGGAATAGGGGTGACCCGAGTGCTCACACACACACACACACACACCCAGTTGATAACAACAGTGCGGGAGTGTGTGAACTGTACAGCTCAACTTTTGCAGTGTGTGTGTGTGTTTTTAGCTGTGGCTCCAGACACACAGCATGAGGGGCGGGGGATGGAGACGGTGGGCAGGCGGTAGTGATACTATGGATCTGCGGATGGTAGTCTGGTGTGCCATGGACCGCTGGGGGGGGCCAATCACGAATACCACGGAGCGCCACCTGCGGGTCACCTCTGCCCACTGCTTGCCTCTCATCACGAACGCGTGCAAGTTAGTTCTGGCTCTGCTCTGTTCTTTGCTCTGACCCCACCCTCAGCACTGTCTCTGCCCAGGTGTGCTCAGGTGCCTCCGCCAGGAGGTTGGGAACCAGAAGAGAAGGAAGAGACCTGGGAAGGAAGGGCAACATGGAAATGAGAGCGAGGGAGGTGGGATGGAGAGAGAGGGAGTGAATTATGATGATAAATTACGATGATAAAAAAGAAACTGGAGAAATGTGAGGAGGATGGAAACGAACAGAAGGAGGGAGAAAGGGACTTAAGGAGGAGTGAAGGAGGCAAGCAGGGAGGTAAAGAAAGTGAGGGGATGAACACATGGCAGGGATTATGAAGACCATATGGGGACCTATTACCCCCCCGGACTGTGGGTGAGAGCAGGTACGGGTCTATAGGAGACTACCGGAGTCCTTTCGGTTCAAAATCGGAAACTCAGGCCACTATGCCCCCTACTGTTGTTTTTGTTCTCGGTTGTGAGCTTGAAGGGCTCACAGTTGGCCAGGAGGAGAGGGGGCGCCACAACACCAACTGGGATGGCGACAGCCGCGTGTCGGGCGCAACCTGCAAGTGTGCTCTTCGCACCACATGCGTCCGTTGCACGTGAGCATGTGCTGCGTGACCCGTGTGCCCTGTGCTCAGCTTCGCTCAGCGTGAGGCCCCCGTGAGCGCTGGGTGTGAAGGAGGTGTGCGATGAGCGCAGGCGGCCTCTTCCCGCTCCCGGCTGGTACAACACGGGGGCTGCGAGGGGGATTAAAGTGACACTAATGGAACGTTGATGACAACGCAGGGGGTGCATGGGGGCCCGTTCGCAGGCTCCGGTTACAGCAGGGCTCGTGGCGCAGCCCGCTGTGGCCGCCTGTCATCAAGCCGCCAGCGCGGGAAGCGGCCACGTGATTTACGGTCGGCCTGCGCGCCACAGGTGCCGCCGGGATTGTGTGACCCGAGAGGAGCTGCTCGGATGCACGCGACGAGCCTCCCGCTGAGCCGCACTCGTGTCAGGATCGGGGGTCGCGGCGTCACCCGATCCTCCAAGAAACACTCCGCACTTTGGTGGCGATGAAATATTAATGGAGGAATTAGACCCTGAAAGCCGTGACCACGAATAGAGGAACAGAGCACTTGTCACGCTGAGCACAACTCCCCCCCGGCTCAGAGTCGCAATGACTAAAATGACGGCTGCGACTCTGAGACGCTGTAAGTGGCTTCTGGTGAGATGAAGACGCGTAAATGCAACGCAAATGTAGCAATGATAACACTTAATGTTTTCCGTGGACATGAGTGAGTGCGTGTGGAGCAGAACCACCCTTTCACGCCACCCCGGTCTCCTGCCGCTATCGGCCTGCTCTGTCTGTCCGTCAGCAGTTCCGTGTGGGCTGCCTGTGCCGCTTCGCCCCCTAGAGGGTTTGTGAATGCAGCCTGCTGGTGGGCCGGTGCCGCAAGGCCTGATGAGACCGCAGGCGAGCTGTAGATGGACACACTAACACACCCCAGGCACACAGCATTCTGGGACAGCCGGGCCTCCGTGGCGCCTGCGTGTGCGACGGACCGATTGGCCGCCATAGCAACACGCTCGCAGGAGCCTTTTCGCTGGTGGTATTAACCTCTGGGTGACGGGTGAGCGGGGGCATAAGGAGACCGATCCGATCCTGTCATCCCACCGACAGTGGCAGCATGGATGGAGTAAGCAGGCCGCATTGGGACGGGGAGGCCAGGGTGTAGGACAAGGTGTGGGAGTGGTATGGGCACTGCTTTGTTTTCCTGCCAGCTTTGCGCCTGAATTCCTTCCCACCCACTGCGGCACGGTTTGTGAGTGTGTGTCTGTATGTGTATGTGTGTTTTTGTATGTGTGTGGCTCACAGGGCACGGCTGTACTCCTGAGAACACACATCTGAGGAGCATCACCTGGGAGGGGGTGCTGGGCCTGGCTGGCTCTCACTTGTGTGAGAGGCTTTATGTAAGAAGGTAAAAATAGCTGTGACCACATTGGCCCCCCAGTGGTCGCACCGGCGTCCCACCACACATACGTCAAAGGCGCTCTCCTCCTGGAACAACAGACCTGGTGTAAAACCCCGGCTCTCAATCATTCTGCTTACACACCATTCCCTGCTGCCCAATGGGAGTGAACTGAGGTAAGCTGGCGCAACCACAGCACGTACCTGTCCGATGTGTTGCCCAAAAGAGAGCTCCGTGTTGGACGTGGCCTTCATTACCGGTGTTGATGTGACCCAGGGTGAACGGGACGATGGAAGGCTTGTTTCCGGTGTGTCTTCCCACCGCAGTCTGTAGCACGGCATCTCCAGTGAGGCTTTGGTGGCCATGGAGCGTGGAAAGTCCATCCTTGAGGCTGTGTGGTCCATAGTGAGCTCCTGACTGGCCATAGAGATGAACCAGGCCTCTTCACACACATAAGGTTCCACTAATATTTTCTTTCTGGTTTGGACATTTCCTTTGTGCGTGCATGCGTGTGTGTGTGTGTGTGTGTGTGTGTGTGTGTGTGTGTGTGTGTGTGTGTGTGTGTGTGAGAGCGAGAGAGAGAGAGAGAATTGAATATTAAAAAGCCCTTTATTGGGTCAAATGTGTATTGTCATGGACAAACACAAACATAACAGTTCATTCACATATTACATCAGACAAACAAAAAAGAGTGACAAAAAAACAAAAACAAAATCAAAAAGTTAACTGCAAGCTGAGAGAGAGGGACGGAGGAGAGAGAGAGTGTATAGGCTGGTGGTTCAGCATCAGAAGTATTTTTGGGGATAGAGGGAAAAGCTGTACATTTTTGCTTTGCAAAAGTGCCTTCATTTCGGTATCGATCTCATGGCGCTCCCAGCCACTGGGCCCCATTATCAGGGTACAAGTCGGTCACTCTGTTAAGTCTTTTACTGCCACCAACTCCGGCTGCAGTCCAGCAGCTCGCTCCGGCGCTGAGAAACAGAAAAGGCATTAGTGAGTCATGTACTTCCCAAAGCCCAAAGGCTGTCTTCCCCACCTCTTTGACTAACTGAGAAGAGGCAGGGCCTGCAGGAGCGGAACAGAGGGTGTGTGCACGGTGCTTTGATGTGAGTCCTCTGTGTTGAGGATTTCAGGCTCCTCTATTAAGAGGCCACTGAGCAGGCCTGGGATCTACTGTAGTCCAGTCATTTTTGGATTGACCCCTTTCCCCCCCGGGAGGCCATGGACACCGTTGCTGCGGGAGGCGAAGTGCCTCCAAAATCTGCATCGGGGACGAAACCACTGCAGTGAGAGAACAGTGCCCCCGCGAAGTGTGTTTCACGCCACTGGCACACTTTCTCCAGGGAGCCCGCTGACCCAACGTCATCATCGCACAAAACGCGGAGGGCGAAAATAGACCGGGACATTTCTACCTCCAGGTTGCACAGACTCACCAGTTATGGACTGGGATGTGGGAACTGGTGGCCACACCCCCTTCCAATGCCTAAGCAAACACCGCTGGTGCCCCTCATCCCCCAGGAGAGGCGTTCTGGGGCTCTGCCAGGGTGTTTACCGACGCTGCCGTTTTAGGGTTGTAATGAACGAATTATCCTTGTAAAACCACTTTATCTGTGTTGCTTTTAAATAACTGCTGGAATCCTGTGGAGAGCGCCGCTGTTTATCAGCTCGCTCGCTTCCAGACAGCGACCGGACCTGTCTGACCATAATGCTGCAATCTAAACTTTTACAATAGGTGTGGGAAATTAAACATTATGACTTTATTCTCTGGTGGATGCGATGCGGCGCTCCGCTGCCCGTGCTGCTCGCCGTAAGTGCTTTTTGTTTGTTTGCTTGTGTCTCCGGTGTGGGCCTGCGCCCATTTACTGCAGCAGACCTCTTTAAAGGCGGTCTGAGAAAGCCTTCGGAAGAGCGGCACGCCGCGTGTTTACCTCTTCCCAGCTACTGCAGAGCGAGCCGAGCCACAGCGCGGAGGAAAGCCGAGGTCATGCGGCTCGCGGTCCAACGTCTTTCAGGGCGCTGCGTCTCTCTCTGCCCGTTCTTGCTGTGGGCTTTCTGAGGATTTGGCTAAAAGGCCAACTACTGTTTAATGGGGAACATTTTGGTCATATGGCCAACACTTCAACCATCACACCGCACTGTGCTGAAGTCTCTGTGCTACGTCGCTGTCAGCAACCTGTTGGCACAGAAAGCCTCAGGGTGCTGCCAGACAGGCCAGATTACTCTAAGCCATGTAATACAGGCATTAAACACTTAACTGTTCCTGGAGACACAAAAATCAACCTTAAATACAAGTGAAATCCAGTGTTTTTGTTTGGGTTTTAAAAGGATTGGTGGTTGGGAAATGGAATCTAAGCTCCTATATATGGAGATCTCTCTGTGGCAGGTGAGTCGTAGACAGCGCCCAGTGTGTGGGTGGGACTGAGCTGAGAGCGCAGGTGGGGATCTGGATATCGTTCACCTCAATTGGGAGGGACAGATTCTTTACCACGAGCGGGAGGTCGGACCGCTCATTTCGAACCCGGCGCTGGGTGACGATAACCTGCGGTCACATGACGAGGAACAGAAAAGGCTCGCCGAAAAGTAGCCCTTTGACTGCCTTTGCTCCCCCTTGGTTTTCCTTTGGCTCCGGCCTAAAAAGGAAACCCTAAAAGTACAGTTTGCAGAAGGTGCTTTGAACATTCACTGCTGAAGACTCACAGTTTTTGCAGTCAATTAGAAAACTGGAAGATGTGGAAACACACGGCCGAACACAGAGCACTTCATCCCACGCGGAGCCTCTCAAATCCGGTATAATGAACACGCGTACATGTAGTCGCATGCTAAGGCACACGTTCCCTTGCAGAGTATCAGACACCGACATTCCCACATGGAGTGGTTAATGTGCCGATATGGCATGCTGTAACAGTCGGGTGGTGTGTCAACAAAGGTGGAACGCTGTCACGGTGCCAAAGGGGCTAGAAAAGAAAGCAAAAAATGCAAAATGACTGCGCAGGGGCCAAGGCCACGGAAGCCTTGTGGGCTGGTGGTGTTAGAGACCACACTGTCGCCGTTTCCATCTCTACCTCCACCACCATTACCATCGCCAGCAGCCAGAGCTGCACACTCGGGGAACATTTTCAAATCACGGTCCTGTCTCTTCACCCATTCGGTGCGGGAGATCCACAGCCAGGACTAGCGGACTCACCGTGCTCAGTTTACAAATGCAAACACAACGTTTGTTGAAGGTAAAAAGGCCGAAGAGAACGAGAGCAGAAACGGGCACCTGTCAGACTGTATGGGAAACCGAGAGGCTGCACGGGCTGGTCTGACCTCACGGGAGCATGAAAAATCTCCCTTAATGCCATGTGGTAAAAAATAAGCTCTGTGTTTAATAGGCAGCAGTTTTTATTTGTTTTGTGTGTGTACGAGCTTTCTTCTTAAGCCCAGCAGCTTTCTGGAGCCCACTGACAAACTCGGTGGGGATGTGGGACAGAACTAAAGGCTCTCCCACATGAGACTCTCCATCAGCTCAGACTCGCTGTGTTACTGCGGACAAGCTATTGCCCAGGTTCCAACCTCTAGCATCAATGAGCCCAACATTACGATGGCTCACACACTTCGCCTTCGGGCGTGGCAGCTTAAAGCAGAGAGTCGGGACGGATGGAAGCATCAAGCGGACTCGAGGTGGCCGAGGCTGGCAGCTGTGTTCCGGTGCTGAGAACGCAAAGAACGGGTGATGGTCTGCAGCCTGCTTGCGAGCGCAGAACACCCGACTGTCAAGATTTGCAGCTCACCCATTCGCTGAGGCCTTTATTCTGAGACTGTTACACGGTTAAGAGCATCTTCTGTGTTAAAAATGTTCTACACACACATACAAGTGCTATCACATAATACAACACTAGCATAGACCAAAAAGCGCTTCTTATAGAAAAACAATGCAGAGTGAGAATATTTTTCCTGTAAAAGTTAATGAAAAATGTTAGCGCGTACCATCTTGGGAAGCCAAAAACCGTAAATACTTAAAGTAAAACTCCTTTTTTACACATATGGATGAAAAACAAATGGTATCGCAGTAAAGTAAGTGCAGTAATATCGGGACTAACAAATGAATGAAACAAGATACTTAAGGGTTAAAGGTGTACGAGTATTTCTTTCAAAGTCACCTTTTAGTTTTTAATAGAAATTAACAGACGCACCATTTTACACCACAGTGAGACGATCGCAAACAAAGCGCGATGCGAAACAGCCACTGGGACCATCTGTATGTTGAACCGTGGACTTGAAAGCGGGAGCAAAAATGAAATCAATAATGATGATAAAATTAAATAAAAATAGAGCCAAACAGAGGTGTTTCCACGAGCAGCCACTGTTCTGTCTGCCTGGGAAGCCGAGCGGAGCGCTAACCGCTCCATTTATCCGTTCAGGAGGAAAAAAAAGGATGAAAATGAGCCGTGACAGACATTCTGGGAAGTGGTTCTCTCAGGTGTCGCGCGCTTCCTCGCGAACGGGGAGCCGCGTTTGTTTGCCGGACCCCCCCAGGAACCTGCATCGATTCCTGTCACCGAGCAGTTTCGTGAAACACACACGCAGAGGGTCTCGGGCGGGGAGGCTGGTGGTCCAGCAAACAGCAGCATCGGGGAAGGATATCCACACCCTTTGAGAAAAACACGCCTGGGCACGGACCGCGCCTTTCGGGTACGGGTTGCCACTCTGTGCCCTCTACGTTCCACGCTCATTAACGTTCTGGTCGCCGGCTGCCCCTGGCGTGCGGGAGTGTACCGCGACGTTCCGGCCGCGCAGCGCCATGGGTGCAGGGCTGCCCCCCTGGGGCGCGGCCACGTCGAGAGCGTAGCACGCGACTGGATTCCCACCTCGGCGATGCGTCGCTGCGGGTAACTTCGCATGGATCCTCTGAGGGTTTGCCTCTGAGATCTTCCTCTAGGCCTCCTGGTGTGACGATCCTGCCTGTTCTTGTTTAAGGAGGGGATGGCCTCCGCCTTTATTAGTACATACATACCAACCGTCTCAGCAGATACCGTATGTCGGAGTTGGCTTTCTTGGGTCGATGCTCCGGGGGGGTTCATTAAATTAATTAAAATGATTTGAATATAACTTATGTGCCAACCACAGCAACACTACCATCCTAAATAGTTTCGAGAAACATCCATAAATCACCGTGAGTCACCAGATTCATACTGCAGTGGGTGTTTCTCGAGCTTTAATCGGCTGCCAAGGCTTTACTTTTAAAGCTCGAGTCAAGTGGGGGAAATAATAAAGGTCTTGTTTGTCCTTGGATCGTCATGTGGTGTCACCAACCGCGCACCGGGGGTCTGGATGTGACAGCTTGCTGGAACCGCCCTTGGAAAGACTCCTTCGGCCCTTCCCATTGGCTTTTAAGGGCGATGATGTTGCCGTTAGGAAAACACGTGGGATTGCAATCGGGGGTAAAGTGCGGGACTATCAGCTCTGAATCTGCCATCCCTGGTGGACTACAAAGATGCCGTGCCATCCACGCAGCAGCTCTGGGACACGCAGTCTCCACCTTTCCATTTCTCCGTTTTTCCACTAGTCCCTGATGCTCCTCGTTCCTCCAGGATGTGGTTGTGGGCAAAGAGTGGAAAGCACCACTTACCCTGAGCCCAAGAAGAGCAATGCAGAACGGCGGGCTGCCACCTCCTTGACATCACCAGATGAGTGAATCAATAAATAAACGACCAAGCAGCCAGTGACTGCCATGACAAAATGTGAATGAGAAAACCTGAGGACTGGAAGACTTTATCTGGCTCGGTAACGGACAGCTGGTGAGACTGGCCTGGTGAGAAAAGAGCCGAGAGCTTCTGGCAAACCAACAAAAGAAGCTGGCAGCCGTAACCCAGGAAGGAAACGGGCTGGATAAATGACATTCCTTCACATGAAGTGATCACGAGAGCCACTTCCTGCTGAACTCAAGTGTCATATAAATACCACTATCGCATTCTTCTTTGTGACACTAACAATGGCACGAAAAAGAGCATGCCATGAACCCATGCTCTTCTAGTGAAAAGGGAGTATCTAGGAGCCTCGTTCGGTATTTTGAGGGTGGCATCTGTCCAAGTCTCACGCTACCTGCTGACCAGGACCAGCACTCAATATTCAATACAAAGACCATGAGCCAACATCTCCCATGACATCAACTGAATGTTCCCAGTAGAGGTTGAGAGCAGATGAGACACTTGAGAGCCATTTCTCTCTCGGCGCCACCTCCTTCTCCTTCCTCCATGCTTCGGCTCATCCACCATCTGCCGTCTCCTCCTTCTGCTCTCACCCGTCACTCCGCTATCCTTAGCCTCCTGTCCTCCTGTGCCCCACTCGCTCTACACGGCTCTCCCTGAACCTAAGGAACTGAGGGACAAGGGATGAGGGCCAATCGTAGTGTAACAGTGACCTGTCCATGCTGGAGGTTGGAGAGTTTCCCCATCCATCGCCGGCAGCAGTGGGGGGCAGGGGAAGCGGGATTTCAGTGGATCAAACACACACATTAACACACATTAACGCCTGGCTGTAAAACGCGCAGGTCCCCAAAGTGTGAACTCCTCCGCTGGGAATAGCGGGAATGAGCGGCAATCCGCCCTGTGGACCAGAACCATACGAGGCCTGTGCATTAGCACATTAGCCCCCCGGCAGCCTCTCCCCTGCACCCCCCCCCCCCCCCCGGAGGCCCCACGCGCCGTGATCGACTGAAGGCAAGGTGTTCCTGTTACTCTGCTCTCCATTGATCCCCTTCTCCTCCAATTAGTTGGTTCAAACAAACATGTTGCAGAGCTGCAGGGAGAGAGAGGAAGGCAGAGCGAGGCTACCCCCCGCACTGCCTGGTCCTGCCTCTCCCCTTCTGGGGGAGCGCCGCTGGGGGCCGGGGACGGGATCCCAAAGCCTCCTGCTTTTTGAGGCTTGAAACGGCAGTTGAAGATCAGGCCACCCCGGGGGCTGAAAGCTCGTTCCGCTGCCTGGCCAAAAGGCTGTTTTCACTCAAAACATCACTGGCGCGCCCAGCCGCGTCCAAGGAAGTTATTTTTGAGGAGGAGGTGTCTGTTGGTCTTGCAAACGGGATGCTGTGGTCCCATCACTTGGTGTGGGGGATCCCAGGCTCGTGTTTGCCACTGTGAACCTGTACGACCCAATCGGGAGACAGGAAGGAAAACTAAACAGGCATGACAGCGTAGGGGTCCAACCACAGTGGCTGGCGGCACTTCGGCGGGCTGGGAGATGCACCCTGTCGACTCGGTGAGCTGCTGAGCTCCGTCCCGGGTCAAAGGGACCGAAGAAGACTGTGTCATAACTAGCACCAGAGATGTTGCACGTGACCCTTAGGGGAGCCCGAATGCCGGGTGGCCGCTAGGTTCCGACACTTCAAACCCTTCTCTCCTTTTACGCTATGAATATTAGCAGAGTGCTGGAGGTGCTTGATTCTACACCAATTCTTGGATTCCACCCATACAGTTCTGCAGAATTTCACCACACATGTACACACGCATTTCCATAGGATCATACTGCACCCACGGGCCAAGCGAACGCCTGCCTGTCTGCGCTCCAGCTCAAAACAACTTCGTCTCAAAAAACAAGACTGGATTCATTTTAATCTCCAGTCCCTACTTGTATGGAGAATTCACCAGAAACCAAAGTGCTCCCTGTTCCAGAATTTTCTATGGACTATTTCACAGTGACGTACGTAAGAATGCAAAGAATGCAACGGATGCAAGGAATAATAAAAAGATGAATAATAAAAAAATGGCAATGAAGCAAAATAATAAAAAACGAGTGGACGCCATCGCCCAGTTGGGAGAAAGGACCTGACCTGTGTGTCCTGATTTTACACTTTAATGCCCCTCCGGAACTGTCACCTACAAATACAGGATCCGCAAACTCTTGCAGACTCCAAACCTGTTGTCTGTTCTCAAAATGGAATAAAAAGGTTAGCGAGCGCCACGGAGACACGCCTCCAGTCGTCGCGTCCCGCCATGTCCCCCGGGAGGAGCCGCTATCCCATTTAGAAGCGGCAGATCTTCGCAGAGCCCATCGGGCGGTCAAAGTACTCCGCTCGACTCAAGACGCACAATCGACATTCACGCTGAGCACAAAAAGGTGTCCGCTGCAAGCCTTGTTGGAGTGACACCAGTGCACATGAAACGTATAAAATGTGTTAAATCACAATGCCGTGTCTGTCAGCCCCTCCCCGTGCTGCCATCGGGTCTGAAGTCGCACGATTATCAGTGCCGGGACTCAACGCTCGCCCCAAAGACACGGCACAGTGAAAGCATCTTACATGGCATGGAGGAGCTACGTGCCAAGCTCTCCGAGCTGTATTTTACCCACCGCTGAGACTTGTGGGTAGCGGTCGAGGGGGCTATGAGACTCTCGGGCTGCCCTGTTTGGGTGGTCTTTGGACAGTGACCCTGAGAAATGTGGCCCAGGTAAAACCAGTCGCCACCACAGAAAGACCCCAGTTGCTCCACATCCCACAGCGCCGCACCCCCAACACCGGGGCAAATATTTTCACAGCAACTACCAAACATGAGGCAGAGTCTTGGTGCTTGAAGAGGGTCAGTCATCGCTGTGGAAAAGCACAAGATGTGCTCAGTAGCCGGGCAGAGCGGCTCCGACCTCCGGGCGGCCGCACGGGAAACAGTAAATCGTCTGAGGAGGACCGCCGTGCAGAGCGGATTCCTTGGTGCTCAGTTGTGGCGATGGGGGGGGGGAGACACAAACATTTCTTGTCTGGGAGGAATTTCAGCAGCTCAGCACTCAGAAGCATCGCCTGTCCCCTCCACTTCATAAAAATCCCGCCGTTCTTTGTAAGTCCGCTGCTATTTTTGTTTAAGAAAATATTTTCAGAGCAACTTGAAAACCCTTCTTTTTATGTCGCTGACCTCGGTCTTCGGAACATGTCCGTATTTACACCGTGAAAAGGTCCATTGACTGCGGGACTCAATGCGTTCAAAGAGCGTGAAACTCTACCTTGGGCTCCTGATTGGGCCCGACAGGTTTTTTCTCACTTTCCTTTGTGGGACATTAACCGTTGCCCCATGAGCTCAGTCTTTGCTGGATCAGATCAGCTGGAGACCTTCACTGTGGTCAACTTGTGTTCACCTTGAGATGCTGCAGACCCAAAGCAGCCAGCGCGTCTGTTGCAGCTCGTGGCCCGACATGGCGGCCGGATGAATATCAGCATCGGTGCTTTCACGGAACGGTGGCGTTCTTGGTGTTACTTGGTCGGTTCTTCACCTCCGCTTCCCGCCCAATTTTTAACAGGTTCGCCACCGGAAATTTTGCCTCCTTTCCGATTCAGATGAGCACCCGGCGAATGATGCTGGAAGCTGCCTCTTGGCCAAAGACACCGGTGAATTTAACACCTCCACCCCCGAGCCCTGGAAGGAGACCCTGTAGCTGTATTGATCGTGCTGTTCGTGTGCTCGTTGTTGGGTAATAAAGAGCCGCTCCCTGGCCGCGCATTACTGTCCCGGCCCATCCGTCATGATCTGTACCCCGGTGCTAAGCGATGTGATTATAGGTTATTAAGCCTCATTGATTATCGCTGGAGGAGGCTGCCGGAGTGTTTTACAGGCTGTCGTCAATGAGTCTGATACCTCCAGGGCCGCGTCGCTCTCTCCCTGTACCGAGGGACCAGTTTGAGCAGCACCCCGGCCCCTTCTGCATTACTGCCGCTAAAGCCCGTGACATCCCAGTTCCACACCCATACCCCACCGATTCTGCACCGACGCGCCGGCTGGGTGCTCGCTGCTGTCATCTTATTCTTCTTCTCCCCGTTTTATCATCTTCCCGTTGCGCCTGTTGGGATCTCAGCGGACAAACCAGGTCAACCCCAGCCCTCGGGAACAGGGAACGCAGGTCCATCGCCGCATGACGGAAGCATCTCCAAAGATCTGAAAGCTGCTCCATGACGTCGCAGATGAATGGAAGGGCGTAGCCTTGGAAGGTTGGAAAAACAAGGCCGCTGCATCTTGGCTTTAGCTCAGGCAGGTTGTGAGGCATCCAGAAGAGCAACTAGATACTAGTTATTAACCACAGAGGTTGACCACAACCGCTTATGGCCCGCTTACAGCAATCTCGAGCACTGATGGAAATAAAAACAGCACTTTTAATGTGACTCTAATTTCATCAAGAAACCTGAAGCAAGAATGATGTTCATCAGCGGAACACCGATCGCAATTGGGAGAACACGCTGGGTGACGTGTGCATGTCTGTGTTTATCTGAATGGGCGCGTGTTTCGTACTGTAAGTGTGTGTTTGTGTGCACGCGCGCGAGCCACACGTCACATCGGTCGCGCTACGGCTCCTGGATGCCCCGAGGAGCCACGATGAGCGCGTTCTCGTCGGGCTTCTTTTCCATCCCGTTTGCGTCCTTCTTTGCTTCCATCGATGATTTTGGCTTCAAAAAGGCAAGCCCTTCCTGCTACTTCTCCTGGTTCCAATTTACACTTCTGCTTTTGTCGGCGACATTTTTCGGTCCGTCCCGTCCCCCTGCATCTTCTCAAATTTAGTGATTAATTGCCACCATTTTCTTTTGCCTTTTTATATATAAAAAAAAAAAAAAAAAAAAAATCAAAAGAATAAATCAATAGTTTTGATGGTTTAATTACAGCTGCAGCCCCGAGCAGCGTCTCCAACGGGAAGCGAAGTGCGAGCGCGCCGATGGGAGCCCCGGGGCCGGCGGCCCACCCAGCGGGCAGGAAGGGGATCCGCCCAGTGTCCTCCTCCTCCATCCTCCGTCTCCAGAAGGGAGGGCGGAGCGGCGGAAGCTCCATAGGTCCACACTGATACTTAGCTGTGGTTTAAGAAGCACTTAGGTCCACTCCATTTTTCTACCATTATTACCTAGATGGTACCGTTCTAGGGAATTTTTTTCTCTCTTTTACGAACTTCCTGTAATCATCAATCATAAAGTTAAACGCAGTGGGAGGGAGCGCAGGGGAGAGACTGTAACCTCGAGGAGCTCCTAATGCAGGAAAGCTTTTTGCCGGGCCGGCTCCTTCGGACCAGAAACCGTTATATAATAGGTAATGGCATCAATAATTAAGCGCAAATTGGGTTTAATATTTAATGTTGGCGACATGTAATTTACACTTACACCCGAGAAATCACCGGTCGCAGACCAAAATAAACAAGTGTGTTGGTGCTGGGGGGCTGAGAGTCCTCCCGGTAGCCTCGCCGGGCTGGGACAGCGGGCCCGGGTGTGGTCGCTGTGTGTTTCTGCTCAGGACAACTGGCTGGACTGGATTGAGATATCGCGGTTCTTCTGAATGCAAGTCACACGCTACGATAGATGGACCCACAGAGATGCTCTCCCATGGTTCACTCGTGCGTATTTACATCCTTTGCTCCCGCTGTTGAAACTGCCGTGTTTCGCCGGTGTGGTTTTTGGATGGGTCTGTGTGAATCTTACGGCAGTGTGTAGTGTATATCGGTTTGTGAGCGTGAGCAAAAAACTGTAACCATCCCATCACTACTTGGTTCTGGCTGTACGACACGAAACCTTTTTCCTATTGTCTACAAAATACAAAACCTTTTTTTTATTGGCTGTTCCACACCTAACCTCCTCTCCAAATGGCTGCAGCGCATGCATTCATCTCTCCGATTGGCTGTTCCACACATATCCTCCTCTCTGATTGGCTGTACAGCATGAATTTCTATGATCTGCTGGTAAAAGCTGCTGTGGGTTTCGGGGCTGCTGTTCTCTGACCAGCCAGTGGTTGAGGTAAAAAGCAGCTACAGAAGATACACATTCTGGCAGTGCCTGGAGATGCTGTGGAAAGATGTGGGGGGCCGGTATGTGTGGCTAGGGCTGCAGAGCCATCTTTCCACAAACTCATCGCGTGTTCCAGGTGGTCTAGAGGTGGGACCTTGTTTCATTAACCATTCTGGACCGACATCCTAACTGGCCTTTGACCTTTACTTATTTCTGTAGCTCACCCAATAAGTGAAGGTAGTGTGTGTGTGTGCGTGCGTGCGTGTGTGTGTGTGTGAAAACGGTGGCTGGATGTACACTGCGGGTGTTAGGACACTGCAGCTGAAGCGGTGGTTCATAAGACTGTGATATCATTCTCTCAACAACCTCAAAGTCCAATTTCATTATTCAATGAATTGCCATTCATTTTGTGATGTAAATTTTGGCTGTCATCCTGGATGAAGACTACGCTGCAAGAGGGGCTGCGATCGGGTGAGACGACTTTGTGCAGAAATGTCACACGCTCCCTGTTTCAAACACAGTGACACTACAGACACACACACACACAGTATGTGCACAACAATAGTGGAAGTCTTTGCAAGCTTTCATTTCTCCTTTGCATCTATATGGCATAATTGCTACAACTCGGAGGCCAGAAACCCTGGAAGGCTCTCATTATGCCGAGGTGAGGAATGTGCAGCATTTGCCTCCGGGGGGTGCCGTGGAACATCCAGACAGGGCTGGATTCTGCGTGCGGGAACACAGCACGCAGACAGGTTACACAACCCACACACTGGATTTCCATTCCTATAGGCTGCTCAACAACCCTTCCGTTAGCGGGTTCAGGTGTCAACGGCTGCGCTGAGTCCCACAACGCAGGCGTCCACCTCGTAGAATCGGTGAGCACAAACGTCACGGTGGCCCTTCATCAGAATGCATCGAGACACCAAGTTATGTTGCTAAGCTATTTGGGGGAACACAGCTGACGGATACTGGCAGGTCTCGTGATGGATCCAACAGCAGGGTTGGCAGAGGCAGCAACAGAAGTGCATCGGTGTCAAACGCAACCTAGCTGAGTGGGCGGGGCCTCGATCAGGTGCATCAGCTGCGAATGAGGTTATGCACTGGATGAGAACAGGTGCTTGCGGCGCCAGCATCTGCTGTTTTCATTGTACCGATTTAATTCCTGAACAGTAGAGCGAACGCAGCGAAGAGCCGAGAGACCGAGAGAACAACCCTGGGGAGGGCCGGGACGCATAAATGACTGGGCGTAGAGGGGTCTGGTAGGGCCACACCGCTTTCATCTCGCACCCTGGTCACAGTAACCTCCGGCGGAGCGAGGTGGGCACATCCGTGACATCTCCCCAAAAAGCACAGCACAGTGATCACACAGGAGCATGTCTGAGTCACCCGCTGCTGGTGACCAGTGGGATGGGGGGGGGGGGAACCCACAAAAAAGGCGAGTGCAGAAAAACCGAATTTAGCCTAAATTAAGAAGAGCAGAGAGCGCAGGTGGAAAGGGATGCGATGCGGACTCCCGTGAGGACCCATGGCGCCCGCACGGTTGCCCAGATGTTCCCCATTACTGCGCCACGCAGGGGCCGGCGACCTCCGACCTACGCCACACGCTGCAATTTGTACGGCTGGATTTAAGGAGCTCTACCGCAGAAGGTCGTAAAGGGACTCCAAACTGACATTAACACCTCGCCAAGGCCAAGGCTGAAGGGGGCAATAACTCGCCCACGAAAGCCTTCGCCACAGAGGAAATTTTGCAACACCACGATGCTTTCCTAAAACTACGACATCCTCAAGCTGGTTCAAAGAACACTGTGGGAGAACCACTGCAACGCGGGCCTGTTGCTCACCGAAAGAATGCGAGCGCTTAATAAGCACTCGGGTGTTTACACTGTTAATAAAATTTGTACCGGGTTTCGGCTTCTTACGCCACGTAAATCCTCGGTAAGCACACCGCGCCCGCAAGTTGCGTTTGCATGCGCTACAGTGCCGAACAGAGGAAGCGGCGATGGTCCCGTCCCCTCGCTCCACAAACGGCCACTTAAAGGGGGAATGAAACGCCGTGGGGTTGATGTAAGAAAGCCGGAGCGCTGCGGGTGCAGTTACTGTTTCCTGAGCCACTGTCGAGTAGCGGGGCGCAAATCCAGGAGCTCTGTTTGTTTCCATAATACTTGTACCTACAAGGTGTCTCCCGTCAGCGGCCTTGCGAGCGCTCCACCAAGCAACACTAGGGGGCACTGTTTGGTCTGCACACCGATGAAGAGCCTTTCTTGCGCAAAGTATGCAAGAGCAGCACCACCGTACGCTTTTTTATTTAGTTTTGGCGCCCAGCAGGCAGCCTTACAGCAAATGAAAGAATTTTAAATCGATGAGATATTTTCTCGGGCTGCTGTCCACTTCTGCTTACTTCTTATGAAGTGCGGTGAAGGTGCACGGTTCCACAAAGCCTCATGTGAACTTTGACTCGTACAGTTTATGCCACAGTTTGGGTTATGAGGTTTGGTATCAGTACTGAGCGTACGCTGGACGTCAGGCTGATCCCCCGGTCACTTCCAAACATCTTAACAATCGACTGAGTCGGTCGATCCCCCGGTAGCTCAAACAGCGAAGTGCACGCAGCAGATGGGTGTCGAGCGTGTCCTCGGCATCTTTTGTCATGCGAGTGCCAGTGATTCCCCACTACGTGTACCCTGGGGAAATCACACCTTCCAGGGTTTCGCACGTCTTGAAAGCACCAATCCACCAGCGTCTTTGAGAAGCGAGGGGTTTACCACTTTTACCATCAGAAACACACCGCGCCACAAGCCATCCGAACAGAGCCTTGCAGCAGAGAGCGATTTTCTCACTGTGGTGAGCGTGGTACAAGGGCGCCGGCCAGTCAGGACACAACACAAGGGATCGTCAGTCCACCGCAGGACGCCATGGGGAGAAATGGGAGCACTGGGAGGGCGCAGTTTGTGAATGGGCCCTTGACACAGCCCCGCACAGCCCGCTACACACACCTTTATTCTGTCACAGCACAAAGTGTGAACAAACATGGAGGCGCCAACTGTGAAGTTTCTGCTATGCGCTGAGCCAGCAGACCTCAGAAGGCTGCCCACCCCAGCCGCCTGACGCTGCTGCTCCACAGCTCCCGACCCCTCAAAGAATTGCATCTCGCCCATGGCAGCTAAAACAGTGGTTTTAAACCCTGTATTTCCAGTTCAGTTTCACCATATCGAGGTTGGTGAACCCTGGTGACCTGCCACTCTGGTTGGCTGCCTTGTGCCACGGCATCGCAGGTGACTGGTTTCTGTAAACAACCCCCTAGGACCATAGTGAGGAAGGTAACTGGAAAAATCTGTATAGCCAGAGCCAAAATGGTTCCCCCATGATGCTCTGTGGTGAGCGAGGCGGCTGCCAAGGCCATGCGAGTTGGACACGAGCCACCATTCAAGTCCTGTTTGACGTCCCATCCCACACGCCGCTTTTATGAAGCTGTTTACTAGCTGCAGCTTCCAGAGATCTTTATCCAGCGGCTTTGATTTGCCAGAATTCTCCCACATCCCATCTGCAGAGGGGGGAAAACAAGCCGCCTCCGAGGCGGATCAGGCAGACAGAAAGCTGGCACTCAGTTCACAGTGAGCGGCGCTTTCTCAGCTCGTGTTCCTCCTCCTCCTCCTCCCGCTTTACCATCCGTTTTCAGACGTGGCCAGAGTGGCGCACATGAAGGCAAACGCTGGAAAACGTGGTATCAAGAGGTTTTGTTACGCACACGAGGGTTGTAGTTGCTTCTTTCTGGGACCTCACATGTAATTTAAAATATCTCTACAGGTGTTTCCCAGACCTGACAATACCTGTTCTGTACCCTGACAGTTCAACTACACGTGACAGATCACATAGGCTTCTTACTGTTTTGTCAGCCCTCGCTCCAGCACGTGAAATTATAAAAGATTGATAAAAAGAGACACGGATACTCAGTTGGGAACGGTGATTTATCAGAGAGAAATGTCAGTCAGAGGGCGACCGCCGTAGTTTTCACACTTTTATAGTTATTGCATAAGCGCTCTGCGTCCCTGCAAAAATTTTTTTACTCATTTATTCGCAGTATAGCGTTTCCATGCTTTGTTTACGAATGTGTGCGTGCACACACGCCAGGATCTGCCCTCGAGGCCTGCCACCCCGAAACCCAAGAAAATAAGCAGGAAGGAGTCTTCCTGTGCTGAAATGTGCTGAGAGGCACACGCGCTGAGCAGGAACAGAGGCCCGTCTACGGAGACAAGGGGATGTGACACAGTAAACCGTGGCACACTGATAATCGCTCCTGCTTCCTCCACCGTCTGCCTTCAGCCTGTTACACGGTGGTCCCAGGGCCTGAACCCGGGCTTCTACAAGGGCATGCTATGGCCCAAGACAGTGACCCAAACGTCAAGACACAGGAGGACCTCAGGGTGACATCAAAGAACACCAACTGCACTTCATCTTCATCCAGATCTGTCTCCTGACACTTTTACAGAAGCAACAGAGGTTTAGGACACAGCTAAAAGGTACAAGAGCGGTTTCCTCTGGACCTACAGCCCTCCTGAGGTCTGAGGTCTGCGGGCCGCCGTCTTCTGTGCACTTTGAAGTGCTGGTCACTGCGCCAAATGCTGGCGCTCCGGATTGCTCAGGCTGTACTGGGTGGAGGAACAGAAAACAGAAAACAAAAAAACACTGAGCCAAAAAAACAAATCAATACATATATTTAGCGGCGGCCCGCTGAAGACAAAGAACAGAGTATAATTGTGTTCGAATGAAAGGAGGACAGAGCCTCAGTGGCCTCCATCCATTGTGAAACAAAACCGCAGTGCGGGGTCCGGCACGGGAACGACAAGAGCGGCTCTGCCTACATGCTGGACGCCCCTCCGGACCAGGAGTCCCGCACAGCTCTGTCAACATGTCACATGGCCCGACCCACAGGAACGGGCAATGAAATGCGAAGCTCAACACTAAGCACTAAAATGAAGAGTGAAAGGTAAATGGAGGAAGAGGGGCAATGACATGTGCGGCGGTGTTTTTCACGTCATTCTGCTGGTGGGATTGGCAGCGGCACTTCCTTTGCAGGGCTTCCCCGCCTCCGTGGACCTGGCTTGATCAACAAGGAGCCCATGAGCAAGCTCTGCTCAAGAGGCACCCCGGTTAGGAGGTGCCGACCGCTCCGCAGCAGTCTCCGAACGTGGTGGACGGTGTGCGATGCGTTTTTTGGATCTACTGGATGGTGAGGGCTAGTGCTGGGTGGCCAGAGGAGATGCTGTGAGGCCTGTAGCTCCTCACTGAAACACTCAGTGTCAAGGGGTCGGGCTGTAGTTCTACCACCTGCGGCTCGTGTCACCCACTTACGGTACCCCTGAGTGCTATGGTTGCAAATTTTCTTCTACAACCACTGAGGACAAATTTGAGTCTTGCTGGGTTCTTAACACTGAGCTCCCGGAGCCAAAGAAAAGGATCACCCCCCCACTCTCATCCAACTGTGTTGCCCACAGCTGGTCTCATTCCCTCTATTTCTCTCCTGTAACTCCATCCAGTGGTCTCCTCACCCTTGCCTTCTATAGAAACCGCAAGAAGAAGATGGGCTTACTTCTCCGGCCACTTGGTGGTCAGGGCTTGTGCACAGAAGAGCACTGATCCATCAGACTGCCTGACAGCTTCTTTCATTCCCCTTCAGACACGAACTGATCTCAGTCTGGACCAAAGAGCTACTGGTGGAGCAATGAGTAACCTAACCACATCCAACTATCTGACTCCACCACCATCACTGGAGACGAACGCCATTACTGCCCCCGATTTGATGGGCTCTTTGCCCCACTGCCTACAAGCTTCACCTTACTAATTTCCAACCCCACCCACTTGCAGCAATCCCCTCAGATCCCTTTCAACTCCATTCCACCCCCGCAGCGCTCCAAAACTACGTTTTCGGGACACATGCTGAGTGTTGACTGTAGTTGACTCGATGACATCTCCAAAACATGAAATGTGGAGGTGAGGAACACAGTATTAGGAGAGGGTAGAGAAAGCAGAGCGTAATGGGGTCTGGGGGTTGTAGGGAAAAGCCTTTGGGAGTTTGTGTTTGCAGACTGGGAAGCAGTGGTCATGACCTGTCCCCTGTTTTCACAGCAGCTGCTGAGCCTCAGACTGCAGTGCCGTCCTTTGACACCAGGCATATGGTCCTTGCCCAGGGTGCATCTGCGCCACCTGCAGTGGAACTTGACCTTCACCCCAGCACCCTGTGGGTCCACCTTGGGGTTGGGTGGATGGGTGAACTGACTGTCAGCGTTACAAAGGTGATGGAAACTCTGACTGTTAGAATGATTCACGGGAAAAGTGGCGGGGCACTCTTGGATGAACCTCAACCCCCTGAGCCCCACAGGACCCTTCACAGAGGAGAGGAACACCTGCAGCCTCATGATCTGGTGGTACAGCTGCCTCCTCAGGTTGCTGGAGCAAAGTGATGAATTTAGCCACTAATATCAATGAATGACTCTTCTATCCTGAAGTGACAGACAAGTGAGGAAGATGATCAATAAGCAGCAGCGCCCAGCAACAGATTTAGCTGTAAGACATGACAGAAACACAAGTAGAGCTACAAATGTACACATGAGCACGTCTGAGGGACCGCGTCTGTGCTTGTCAGCTGATGGTCCACAGCAATTCTCATGCTAACTGGAACTGAAATTTTGGCTTCCCCAGGAAGCAACAACCCCCAAGGCAGTCTACGTGAGGCGGCGGACAGCATTCGATGACTGTTGCCTGTTAGGATGTTCCATGTCGGCAAGAAAGATGACAAAATATAAAACGTGCCATCGATTGCCGAGCACGAATGACAGGTTGGCGTCTTTGGAAGTGGGGGGGGGGGGGGGGCTTTCAGCGACTGAGGGTCATCGGGGGCTCACCAGAAGAGCGGAGAAGGGCGTGCTCTCGCTCCCCAGGGAAGGATACCGTTGGGGGCCATTAAAATTTAAAAGCCAATAGGGGACGTCGCATTTGCCAGCTAAGATAGAACCCCTCTCCCCCAGATCGCTCGCTGTGGACCTTAAGTGGCCTCATGCCTACACCCCCCCGGCCATCGCTCCTGCCCCAGCGTTCCCGTTCCAGCGTGTACAGGTTCAGCCGCCCCACGGCCGAGCGGTCCGCCCACGCAGACAGGACCCCGCCGATGCAGCTGGTTTGCCTTTGCTCTAATCGCTTCCAGAGACGCTTTGATTTGCACTTTGCCGGCAGGCGTTATTTTTCACATAAGCGACGGGTTCAAAAATGACGCTTTTTGATCAAATTTGCACCAGATGCCCGAGAAGAGATGGAGCAGCATGCTGAGGCTTCAGCCCTGTCACACCCTACCCCCTGCCAGCCCAGCCATCCCACCCCCCCGCCCCGTTCCTATTTTGGTCCAAACCCAGTTGGAGGCACTATTATATTCTCAAATTGCCTGGCCAGAGATAATGGGGACGATGCTTCTTTGGAGAACATTTATGAATGCGCCGAGATGATGAGAAGAGCGGTAGATCGTTCCAGAAACGGCGGTGTGGACCGCAGCACAAATGAGCCGCAAAACAATACGCGCGTCTACCACGCGGCGAGTCTGCGGCGACAAGGAGAGGAGCAAGAGTGAGGTTATCGAGCTCGCTGTATAACATTCGAGTGACGGGGCGTCGCAGGTGAACTGCCACCGCCGGGGCGGTGCCCCTGCGCCCCACCCACTTTGCGAAGGCCTGCTTTAGGATCTCCTCCCCTCGGGGAAGGGGCGGCGGGGGGGGGGTCTTTCCAGTCTCGCTCTTCCTTGACGGTGGGAAGGCGGACAAAAAGTTCACTGGCTGCCCGGTCCGACGAAGACCAAACGGGGAGCCCGTGACTCCCGTCTCCACGGGACGGCACGTGCCGACCGCAGCCGAAGGTACCGGGGCCCGTCCCGTCGCCCCGAGGCGCGATCTGCCATCAATCTCCTCTGCTTCGCGCTCGCAACAATAATGCAGAGAAAGCCGGCGAAGGGAAAGCATCAACGTAGCATTGAGAGCCTATCGCTCGGCCATCGCTATTGATTTATTAATGCTGGGTCCTGCTTCTGCGCTAATTGAATTGAGATCCAGGAAGTAAGTTAATGTAGCTGACAGTGATACAGGAATTTAATCTCCCGAGTGCTCAGAATTATGTCTCCTCTCTATCGCTGCTGTCAGAGGGATAAATAGTAAATCAATCTGGGTCTCAACTGGGCGGCTCCTCGTGGTCCGCGGGTCGGCATGAGCGTGGGGTACGGGTTCGGGTACGAGACTTCTGCCGCGACGTCCGCCGAGCCGCTCGTGTCGACCGGAAGCCTCGGCGAGAGCGCTCGCCCGGGCCGGGTGGAAAGCGAGTTCGGGCTGTTTGGCTGCTCCTGCCGCGGAAGCGCAAGGCTCGCATGTTTAGGATGTTTCTTACCGAGTGTTAATGTAATCATTCAATGCTCGGCGCACGCCCGCAGCGGCTCGTACCCGCTACCCCCCCGGTGTGTTTACACAGCTGAGGGGGGAAGTGCCGCAACTGGGGCTACCGGGGTCCGAACTGTGGCTCCGTGCGGACGCCACCCAGGCCGACATGCTGTGTGGCCCCCCGGCTGTGGTCATGTGACCTTGGCAGCAGGGCCCCCCCGCCCCGCAGCTCGATCCACAGAGGCGCGACTTCCTGAAAAAGCTAGCAGGAGCGTAAGCTGGGTACAGAAGTAGTCCACAGAGTGCCTGCAACCACACAATCTCTGCAGGAGAGAGCAGGGGGAACCCTATGGGGGGGTGGGGTGGGTGGGTGAGGGTTTGTGGTGCGGAGATCGAGAGTGAGAGAGAGCCATCTGAACAGAGGTGAAGTGAAACAGCGCTGTGCCGCCCGCTCCGGCTCCCTGGTGTGGGATGTCTCTTTCCTAACTGCGGTCAGCGCCGCGCTGGAGGGACTCGATCCTGATGAGAGAGTGCAGACTGGACCGTGTAAAAGCATGTGCTCACAGCGCGCTCCTCCACATGGAAAAGTATCTGCTGGTTATTAGATACATGACTTTTGTGCTTATTTTAGCTTTCCTAATTATAAGGTTGCATTATGAGGATTGCCAGGACCTCCCATTAAGTAAAGGGCCACTGCTGGTTTTCTGTACCTGAAACTTTAACCACACGAAAAGTTGCTGGCATCAGGAAGCGATCCAAAGAACGCACGAATCGAGAACGTGGTCTCCGCTCCACCTAGACTGAACTTCTTCCAAAGTCATTCGCTTGAAAGAGTCCGAAAAACATTTTGTTACTTGAGATCCGAATAGATAACAATTGCTGCAAAATCACAGGAAATGCACACAATGCCTCTTATGTGTGTATGAGCTGTGCATGCACTGTGTATTTGCAAGTCGTGCAGTGTGTAAGAGCTGTGTAGGAGGTGGCTGGCTCTGGTGTCCTGGGCACCACGGGAGCTGTACTTAAAATAGCCGGTGTGGACACATCCATCCCACAGTCCTGCACTTCGCGCCCCCAAACCACAGCTGCCGGGGGGTGGTGGAAAATCAAAGCAGGGAAACCACGACCCGGCGTGGGTGGAACATCGGACCCATCGATGTGGCCTTCGGAAGTGCTGATGGAGGTATTAAGAGATTAATTGCTTTCTGACATGATTTTGTTATGGGGAAAAGTTTGGGTTGTGGCTTTTTGCTGGGAGGTTGGTTAATGGTGGAGGAACAGACTAAGCGGGAAGGATGTGTGTGTGTGTGCGTGCGTGCGTGCGCGCGTGCGCACGTGTGTGCAAGCATGTTACTTCTCCAACTGGCCTACAGCAATAAACAAGTGTAAACCTCAAACCAGTGTGTTCGTTCGTTCGTTCGTTCGTTCATTCATTGAGTCCTAGTAACCACTTGTTTCACTACCTCTGTGGCTCTCTTAATACCTTTTCCCTTGTCACACTGGTAACAAGAGGGGTGGAAAAACAAACCGCTGGAGCTCTTTTGGGGAGAGAAGAAGAGAGAGGATTTCTGCATCATCTGCATCAGACACTAATAAACGTGTGACTCAGACCACTCTTGAGATCCAGTCAAGGAGCCCCAGTACAAACGGCTGAAGGGTGGAGACATAAACATTCTCCACTGGGGAAAGGGATTTGCCATTTGCCTCAACGCCGCCCCGTGTTTAGTCTCTGAGCCGCACGGCTGTCTCAACATTGCTGCCACATGGCTAGAACGGCAGGTGGGGGACCAGACTATCATGGAAGATGGAACAAAGAACATTGCTTCACCCTGAGCCTGTAAATTGGGCCTACACCGGTTGCTAAACCACCAGTTCCATGCCAACAGTCTTCCGCTTTAAATGGACCGGGGTTTGTGTTGGTGGTCACGGAGGATGGGGGCAGAAGGACAGTAAACAGGACGTTGGAGAATCCATGGATTGGCCACTGGTGCCAGAATGGGATACACAAAAGGCCAAGGAGGTCAGGGGACTGATCTAACGGATGATTTCTATTGGATAAACATCCTTGCTGCTGTTTAAGAGCGGTGCGGGCCAGTGGACGGAGCTGTCGGGAAGCTTCCTGTTTATCTTCTCACCTCATGCCTACATGATTTACTAGGTACAAGTATGATGCTCAGGAAACCCGCTTTTATCTTTGTTCTCCACCATTTTCCAAGGATACGAATTATGGATTCTGAGGAGAGGCCAACAATAGCAGAAATGCAGAGAGTTTGCAAAACCTGAACAGGACCCGTCTGGAAGTTTCTCAGACAGTTTAATTATGGTTTTCTCTACATTTGATAGATCACCCAGAGCTATGGAGGTGTTCTAAGTTCACTTGAAGCACACATGGCATGTGTGACAGGAAGCGAGTGTTCCTTTTACTTGTTGCCAGAAGTTGGCAAAACTATGCTGTGGATCAAAGGCTTTGAGAAAAAAATGCGGAAAAGTGATAAAATGAGGCTAGTTGGAGAACTTAAGGGGTATGGATCCTGCAGATGGCACATATCCCAAAAATGAAGGTGCCGTCGGTTGGAGTTTAGCGGGCAGAGATCATAGAGGCATAGCTCGATGGATTCAAATCAAGACTTGAGCTCCAGATGAACAAGGCTGGGAGGAGCTCAGAAGGTCACTGGAACAGAGGTGGCTCGTGCTCTGCAGGCCTGACGTGGTGCCAGCGAAGTCTCGCCACAAATTCAGCTTTACAAAGCGGCCGTACACGATCCGACCTTTAATCGTCACAGCGCACCACGCGTCTTTCTGTCAACAGAGAGTAAAAGCAAATAAACACATGAAATGAATATCAAAAGTCTGGGAGCAAAAGAACAAATTTTCTCTGTCTCACGACTGATATTTTTAGGAGAGGGGGGCACTCCGGAGCATGAGCTGTTGCTCAAAATAAAGCAGAAAAGTAGTGAAGTAGTGGACAGACTTACAAACAGTTCCGATATATAAATAGATATGGCATCACCGCGAAGCTACAAAGATCGGGACCCTTTGAAAAAGATGTCGAAGCCAGGAGAAACCTCACCGGAGAGGCTACCATGAGGCCAACAGCAACCTTAAATGACTTTATAGTGGTAACAGGCAACTCCACAGAGAACACAGGGGCTTCTTTGAGGATGGTGGTGGCAGCATCATGCTATGGGGCGGGTCAGGATAGAGGGGAAAATTAACTCCAAATATCATATTTTTCTCAAAAATATAATAAAAAGTGTGGGTGCAAAAAGAATGCATTTTCTCTGTCTCACGACTGACATTTTTCGTATTCAAGCCTTTAACGCGTGTTCATTTTTGCTGAAATTTTCCTAAAAATTCTAAATTCGGTTTCAAGCTACACGCCGTTGTTTAGAAGTCTGACATGGCTGCAGCTTAGCCTTCGTACTAAAACAAGGCGACCTTTCCGTAAAGGGCGTGCAGACTTCCGACAGCCGCTACGTAGATGCGTATAAGGAAGGTAGCGCGGCAGCAGGTAGGGAAGCGTGTCGGCCGTGCGTCGGCCGTGCGTCGGCCGCCCGCCTCGAGCCGGATTCGTACTTTTTCAATCCGGGCGCTCATTAAAAACAATCATTCTATCATTAATGTGGAAAAACAAAGTAATTCATGCTTCCTGTTTAGAGGCCACCGCAGTGTTTACATTTGTACAAGTTAAAAGCTTCATTATTTAGCAAACATCCTTTTGCAGTCTTTTAATAAAGCCACGTTTTTTTCCAAATGGCCTTCCTCGCTGCTAATGAAAAGAGTGTGAGCGTGCGCGTCGTCCCCGTAAGGCAGCCGCACGCAAAGAGTCGCACGTGGAAATGGGATCCAGACCCCCGGATCGCGATCGAGGAGAAGGGGCGAGAAGGGGAGAACACGTAGGAACCCGCGAGAGACGCGCGCATGCGTCCGTGTAGGTGTAGCCGAGCTGGTTTTTTCGTGCGTTTTTCTGCTTTTCCTCTCTTGTGCACCTGCCTTGCGAGGCCCTTGAAGGAGGAACGCTCCGCCGGTGTCGGGAGCAGAATTCCCCACCAGTCACTCATCGCAAACTTTTTGCGGGCAAAGACTGCGGTCACATGAGAGAGAAGAGGTGTCGCCGGGAAGGATTTTCGTTTTTTTTTGCTTTTTTACTGACACCGGAAAAAGAAGACCCGCCGTGAACCATCTTTTTGTTTTGCATTTTCACTTTCTTTTCTGGCGTTTTGCCTTCGTTTTCAGATTGCGGTGAACACCGCGTTGAGCTCGAGAAGTTTCTGTAAAGAAAAAAGAAGGGACCGGGAGAAGCGGCACGAGAGATTCGGAGCCGCGGACGCCGCACTTCGTCCCCTGCGTCTCAGGCGCGCCGATAAATAATGTTATCGGCCGTGACAGCAAACAACGTTCTGCGTTTCGAAGCTCAATTGGATTACACCTGCGCTGCGTCACACGTGGCCTCACGGGACGCAGCAGAGCTGGAGTAAGAGGAGAAGGTAGACGGGGAGCGGCAGCAAAGAGAGAGATGGGCGCCGCGAGAGGAAGGAGGTGCCGAACGCTGGGAAGATTCGAAGACGGAAACCTCCGAGCGAGCGAGAGCGAAGCCAAAGTCTTCCTCACTACCTCCGGAATCTCAAATACCAGCAGTTCTATGGAGTAAGACCAGTAAACAAGAAGAGAGTAAACAAGACAAGCCAGTCACCACCACCCAAACTGCGCTGGAAGGCCACACGCATCTCCCGGGCCCCTCAGTCACGAGTACAAAAATAAATAGATGAATCTAAACAGTGGACAGCAAGGGGACATCTTTATCATGTATGCATAGTTTAGACAGCGCAGGGGCTTGGGGGACATCATGGTTCAGGAGCTCACTGGCCCCTTCAATACATCACGCTGAACGCAAGGGTGTCAAAGTGGTGCGAGGGGAGCGATGAAGAGATGTACAAGACAACAGCCGCACAGCGTGGCAATCCTCTTGCTCCTCCCAAACACACACACACACAAACCACTGGAAACCGGTGGACACGGTGGCATCCCGCAACACACCCATGCCTCCACACGGGACGGCCACTGTGGAAGCGCCGGTCAGAGTCGTTTCCGCAGCCTGCTCGGCTTCCCAGTGACCGGCCCTCCCCCTTCTTCCTGCTCTCCTCGGCCGGCCCTGCAGCCCACCTATAAAAGCGAATTAGTCGAGTGACAGACGATCTGGCTGTTGAAGCGGCTGAACTGCTGAGAGAAGCTAAATGCTAATGCGATTTATCAGCGGGTTTATAACCTGTAAGTGCTGCAGATGAAGTGACTGGGACCATGTGAACAGATAAATAGAGAGTTATTCTTGTTAGGCTGTTTAAATTGACCTCCGCTGGGGAGGAGAGGAGTAAAACAGTGGAACGGCCTCCTGCTACTCGGCGCTGGAAACTCACACGCAGCCCTGACCAGGCCAAGGCCCGGAGGAAACCGAAAAACAGGCCGCTTCTTGTTCTCCTTAAACACTTTCCCTTCTGGTCCTCCCTGTGGAAGGCATGTTTGACTCTCCTTTTAAGCGTGAGCGGCAACACACGGCCTTCTGTGGAGCGAAGGGCTACGTGAACCACTGATACAAAACCTTGCACATTTTCTTCCATATCCATCACAGCATCTGGCATGGTGAGAGAGGGGGGGAGGCTAAAAATACCTCATTCCTGCAAAGTGTAGGCCCTCTCCCCAAACCTTCACTGTCCCTGCTTGTCCCCGCCCATGACTGCTTGCCACCAGAAGGCGCCGCAGGTCAGCCGGGGCTCTGCGATGGCCACGGACAGCGGGCTGTTATGGGTTGCCGCCGGGCACAGCCCGAGCACATTCAGCAGTGTGTGGCGCCGGTAGGGGGTGGAGAGGGGGGGGGGCACCAAAATCCTGCCAGCTCGCTGGGTGGCCCCACTATCCAGAGCACTGCCAACATCGCCTCCCTCGCTGCTTTCCTTTCTGCTAGCTTTGCTGCTGTGGCTTCTCCAGTTCTCTGTGTTAAAGGAAACATCTCAACTGAAGCCGGAAGTGGGAAGATCTGAAGGCATTTGAGAAGTTGGCTCCAGGAGGAACAAGGAGGCTCTTCATTGCCCAAAAGGACCCAGAGAAGAGCTCTGAGGAAAACCCAGAGGGCCCAAGAAGAGAAGCCATGGGACTGAGCAAGTACAGAAGTTATAGAGGAGGGAAGGCCGATGGGTATCAGGGAGTGGGCGGTTAAAGAAGAGTTTTTGCATTTACTATTATGCAGTGGATCAATTTCTCCAAAATAAAATGTGGATCAGAGCGAACAGAAGAGCATCAGACAGCAGACTGAGGCTTAGATACATGCACACAGCCATACCGAAGCACAGCTTGCACGGTGCTGCCGCTATCCTAGCACAAACGGTACGTTCCCTTAGGTCTTGAAAGAGGTGAATAGGAAAACAGACGTAAAAATAACAAGTAGCGAAGGGGTAAATTGGGAAGGTGTCAGGAGCTTGGCCGGGAAATGGGTGAGAAAGTGATGAAAGTTTGACACCCGTGGGAAGGATTCGGCAGTTCTGAAGAAGAGAGGTAGTTTATTCCATCACGCTGGGCCAAGACTACGAGTTTGGTACGAGAGAGAAAAGTGAATTTCAGAGCGGGCCGGATGCCTTGGACGCATCTTCACCCATACTCACGAGTCTGCCTTTCATCCGACGCTCCCAGCCTACTGCACCTTTTCCTTCAGGGCCAGAGACGCTCGGAAGGACAGCGTCCGCCTGCGTGTATACACGCGTTGCAGTCTCATCCTTGGCAGATCCCATCTAAAACCAACAGCGTCACACGAGAAACGAACCCTAACTCCACTTCACTCCTCCTTGCAGCGCCCAATGTCCACCGGACCCTGCGCTACGCTGCGGAGCGTTAACACGTGCTGCACGGGGGTTGGGGGTGGCGATACGGCAGAGGCCTGGGGGGAGGAAGGTTTGGAAAGTGATAAAGAGCCCACTTGTGTCGCTGTGCCAAAGAGCGCTGTCCCGTCATCCCATTCCTTCTGCTTAAATGAAAGCATTAAGAGCAACGGTCGTAGCAGCAAGCGCTTACGAACACCAGGGCCGAGATCCCCGAAGACAGCACCCCCCCATTCCCCCGACACAAGCATCTACAGGCACAACGTGCAACTGTCCGGCCTGGGGCGGATCTGTAATGGGCATGTTAATGTATTAGCACAGACAACTTTATACACAGACTGGGGTCTAAATAAGGAGGGCTTTTAATGCCTGGTGGCAAGAGGCACCATTTGCTGCAGTAATTGCCTTTCTGCAGCTAAATGAACAATAGAGAATAAAAGAATAATGCATTTCCTGCGACGGCAGTCAGGGCCAGAGCAGTTATTAGAATAATTTCACCTATATGTCTGCCAGCATATTTAGTTAAAATGCTAGCGCAGGCTGCCATCAACAATGGTAGTTCTTATGCAAAATTTGACAGCTAAGCCACCGTTAGATGATCTTTCCAGTCGGGACTCGCCGTATTCCCCCCCGGGCGAGATTTTACAGTAATTACAACCGATAAGCCCTCTCACGACACCGCGAGGCTCATTTCAGACGCAAGGTTGTGTTGCGAAACTCCGGTTCAGGGTGTGTCCTTGGCTCCATCTTCTTACAACATCAGCCAGTCGCGTCCTTGTTCTGTGTTTTCGGTCTACGGTGCGGTGAAACCTGTCACACGGACGGAGAACCAGGTGCGCGGCAGCATCCCCAGGCACAGCTAGGTCGGCTCGAGGCAGGGCCGTGTGTTTTGACAGCCGCCGCGCAGTGAGCACAGACAAGGGACGTGCCGCTCCCTGCCATCCTCCATGAATAATACATGCTGTTTATGAGTGTAGCTTTCCTATCTGACCCCTGGGGTTACCGTGGAAACTGTAGCTATCTTCCAGGGGAGTGGGGTTGGCAGCAAGATGATGGATGGATTATGCCCCTGTATGCGATGAGCCGTCACTGCTCAGGGACACCCCGCTGGAGGTCGGTGACGTGTCCGATCTGGTGAACGATGCCGCCGCCGCTGCTGCTGTACAACAAGCTTGTGCTAGCCGGGCCCCGAGCGTACGGTAGGTGTCGGGCCTTTGCTCTCAGCGTACAGTATGTGTTGGATCTCTACACAGCATGTACCGGGTCGCTGTTTCCCGAGAGCACAGCAGGCGGAGGGTCTTTGCTCAGATGGTAGGCCTTATTGTGCCCCAGCAGCGTGTAAACCTTTGGCTCGACAATCAAACACTGGGGTTGAGCCACAACTTGTACATCATCTCCCAAAGTGCGATCGGACGCAGTGGGCTGGAGGGTCAAGAAACCTCTGCCTGGCCACCACATAAACACTGCGATGTCATTAAAAACCGCACACCTCCCTGCAGTCATCCTCTTCTCCATTAAGGACGACGGCGAGCGCAGCAGAGGCGGCACTAGTGGCACGTGTGGTTAGCTGTAATGAGGGCAGCCACCATCCTGGCGTGGGCTCCTTTGGATCGAGGCCAGCAACATGGCTCCGGCATAACCTGCCGTTTTAAAGCGACCCTCAATTAGCCAGCTTTGTTTAACAGACCATCAGCTCCCACAAGGCAGTGGGAACGCAGCGCACTTTCACTGACCAGCCAGCAGCAATGTTTCAGAGCATCGGTCATTGTCCCAGGTCTTCACTTGTCCCTGTTCGGTCCCGGTCCTGGATGCAACGATTCCTCACGAAGAAGGCCAGATTAAGGAGGGGAACACTTATGGCTGGATATGTGAAGTTTTAAACTGCTAGTGAACTGATGTAATTGTTTTCCAAGGTTAGCATTCCTTCTGTGGGCAAATTATAAACAGAGGACATCCAAGAAACTCGGCGTCCGCGAAAGGGAAGCTGACCGTCTAGACCCAGGGCCTGCCGTTACATCACACGCGTGGTTGCAGGGAAAGGCTGCAGAGGCCCTGCGTCACGTGCGGGATCTTGCCCGAGTGACAGCACCGTCCCGAGGTGGCCGCAAAACGGGGGCCGACTCCGAGGACGGCTACCGTTTGGCGACGGTGCGCCGGTGTGTCTGTGCGTTCCGTCTCGCGAGAATGAAATCGCAATTTCCGAGAGCAATAAGAGGAGTCCGCGTGCCTGCCGTTCAAGGTGAAAATTAGTCATGAACTGTGAAACCGAGCGGGTTAATGTCCTTAGTATCCGCAGCGGCGTCATAGCTCTGTGTGTGACCCGTGGCCGTAAAGGACGTGCCATTCCCCTCCTAGAAAAAACAACCTTTGGAGCAATTACGCTTCACACGATGCATATCAGCGATTCTCCATGCTGTGTACTTCTTGCAGTAACACATTTATCGATGACATATCCCAGTCCTATTCGCCGCAGGACAACGGAGAGGGAGCCGTTGAAACCGCAAGACTACGTTGAACGTAGTTTAAAAGGACGCAAATGAGACTCCTTTGTCCCCTTAAAGAAATCGCCTATTACTATATAGCAGGAACAGAAAAAGACAGTAAGGAGACAGAGTCGGGGACAGAGGGGAGGAGATGGGACAAGGATGGGGGCAGAGAGGGGATGATGTTGGGGAAAGGGAGAGGGAAAGAGCTGGTCGGTGGGGTGTGCCATGTGATCACAGATTTAGGACAGTAAATAATTCAGCAGCGTGGCCCCCCTACCCAGCCTGTGGATGTGGCTAATGCTACTGCGGCCTGTTCTAAAGGAGGAAATCATTAAAGATCAATGAGGGGATCATTACGCCCCCCCCACCCCTGCCCTCTCCCCAGGGCAGGCAGCCGTGCTGGGCCCTGGCTTCGCCTCCAGCGAAAAGAGCACCATGAGCTCACCCCGACGGTGGCGGCCTGATTGATCGGGGGGGTCAGGGGTTAGCTAAGCACAATGTGACCCAGATCACTAATGCACTTGTAACACTTTAAAACACTTTAATGCAAGTTAAACAGAATGAGCTCCTGGACCACACAGATAAACCACACACTCTCCGAACCTCTCCGCACGTCTCCCTTTCTCTCTCCCGATCATGCCTAGACACAAACACACAAACGCACATTAACATGCACACTCGGACACAAACACAACTACCTAAACATACGCAGATGCACAAACACGCGCGCTTATGTAACGGAAAAATCCTGAAATTGGTGTAAGTGTGAGCCAGTTACCGTCTGTCTTTGCTCCGAGTTTACTGCACTCGGGGCTGATCGTAAGCGGGAGCGAGGACCCTCCGGCATCCTTATCCCAACTTAGGATGCGGCGATGCCTTATTTCTCCTCGGTTATCAATTTGTCTCACCGAGGGGTGAATTTCAGCTACCGAGAGGGTTCGTGAAATTTGTTTTGTACGGACAGGTACTTGTCTCTTTGCTCTGATCACTGTGTGTGAATTCATAGGATTAAGCAATAGTTTTTCTGCAATGTAAACCCTGCCTGGGAGGGAGGAGTCGCGGCTGTGCTCAGGATAAAGAGGACATTGGTTTGGGTCGGCTGGGGCCTGCATGCTGGCACCGAGGCTGGCACCGAGGCTCTTGGTGACTTTGGATGGCACAGTTCCGATAAGAAAACTTGGCTGCTGCCGATGCCGTGGACCTCGGTCTTGATTTTACCTAATCCGTGTCGGTTTCCCTCTTCCTCAGCTTGGCGATGGCGTAATAAAAGACCGAAGCACAGGTCAAAGCTATGAGTACGGGATTGTAGCTGCCCTTAGGAACGGAGTTCTGCTGAAGGATGTGTGTAGCAGGTGGCTCACAATAGCACTCAGGTTCATGAGAATTTGGATTTCCAAACATAAACTCAGAGGAAAGAATGTGAAGAATTTGCGACTGAATACTGAGTTCTGTGTTGGAGCGTATATAGAAAACTGGTTCAATATAAAGATAAACAGTGACTGGATGCAAAGGTCCAATCGTCTCCTTTCCCAGCTAGAATTGCTGAAAGGACAGAATGAAGAGGCGAGGAGGTTGGTGATGTCTGCAGTCAAGAGGTCTGCTTGCTATGGGTACAGCGAGTCTGTACTTCAAGCTTACTGTACAGCAAGGAGGAAAAGAAGGGGAGAGATGCAGTGCAGAATATGCTGAAGGTCAAAGATGAAGAAGAAAGGATGAGACAGCTGGAAGATAGCAGAGTGAGGCCTAGGAAAGCACCACCCATCAACACTGAGGTGAGTACAATGTCAGAACTGATTGACTGACTGGAGCTGTCTGACAACATCTCAAGCCTGGCCCTCCTGTTCCCCACCAGTAGAGAGAGGCGTGAAGACGACCACTGGGTCTGCCGCTCACGTGTACTTAGCAGAGGAGGGTCAGGTGGCCTGCTCAGAGCTCATGTTCTTAAACAGAGGCAACCAAGATATGATGCAATGAAGCAACGTGTGAAGTTCAACAGACCTCCTTGCCGCTTCATAAAGTGCATTTCTGGTTCTCTGGATCACCGGCTCAGTAACCCCTGTTCTTCTCTTAAACAGGCATCGAAGGAGCCACCACTTTGTCGTGCTGGCAGTCTTGATGCTCTTCAACTTATGATAAAAAAAAAAAACGTGTTTTCAATGTGCTATGTTGGTTGAGAAATGAGCATTATGGGCCAAGAGCTGGTCGCAGCACGGAGCTCAGGGTGCAGGACAGACAGGTGGATGGTGCCCTCGAGCTTTGGATCAGACAAGGGTTTGCGTTGGTCGCCAAATGCCCGGTATGGCTGTGAGCTGCTGTGGGGTGCTCACGTTTTGCTCGAGGGCGCCACCAGCAGACTGAACCTCTTCCCTTCATTACACCGGCACCTGAGCAAACCCCTCCCGTCTGCACCAGAGGCAGGAAATGTGGTAAAACACAGCACTCACTAAGGGGCGGCGAGCACAGGGACTTGGTGGTTTTTGATTGGGTCGGCCGTGGACTTTGGGGCAGCTGAAGTGGTCCTAGTGCGGCCAGCGATGGGTCTTATGTCTGGTCAAGCCACGCCCGCCCTGATCGATGATGGGCATTACTGTTTGTTAAGTGCCCCCCTGTTCTTGGTCAGGAACACTTAACACAACCCTGTGGTTGGCAAACGCAACCGTAATGTTGGAGGAACGTAAAATATTCATCGGTGAGGAGCTGTGGTTTTCCTCCTCAGAAACCCTAAAAGCCCAGGCTGTTTGTGTCTTAACCAGGCCCGAAACCAAGCCGCAGTGGCAACCCCCACCCCGTAGCGCTCTGTAATGCACTTTAGAAGGGCTGACCGGAGGACCTCTGCGCCCAGCGAGTGAGGAAGCTTTCCGCTTGTCGCTAGCAGCAGCGAAGCTCGCATCGCAGCCAGAGTCTGTGTCAGAATGAGGGTAGATGTCAGCGAAAAACCCAGGTTGTGTGACATTTTGCTTGTAAAGATGAGTGAGGAAGCCTGAAAAATCCCATCCTGGCTGCTGCAATCTGGGCAACTCTGTGTTTTGCCGATGGGGCCCTGTGAGTCATTCTCACCTGTGTGTTTGCACCAGCGTGACAGTTAGTGTTAGCGCTAAGCTGCAGGGCTTTCTCAAGGGAACTGGGGTGCCAGTTCCCATGCTGGCATGTAGCGAAAGCAGAAGTTGGGCAACTGAGGCCGAGCAGGAGGACCAGCGCCCAGCCAGGAGAGCCGGGGAAGGTGACAGTGCCGATAACTGTCATCTCGCTCGCAGGGCACATTTTTTCTCAAGCACAAGGACGCTGCACCTGTGGTGGCTGTGGATTTTGGTCTCTCAGAATACAAACCCGGGAACCTCACTTTATAGACCAGCCTTTGTCTCCTTCTTTCTTGCTCCCCCTCCTCTCTCTCGTGCTCTGGGCTGGCAGGCGTTCAGAAAGCGTGTTTACATGAGAGGCCCTGGAGGCACGCCTGGCTTTGGAAAGCCTCAGCTCAGGCCCTAGGCGCTATCTCTGGGTTTGGGGTGTTTACGGTCGGGAGTCCTGTGGGTCGCAGGCCTCTTGAGTGCTGGTTACCGCCACCGCCACCGCTGTCGAACCTCTGTGGCAGGTGCGGCCGGAGGGCGGCGATGCCTTGAGGGGCTGCCGTTCACACACTGCTATTAACACTCAGCAGGAGTTAACTGCTCCTGTGCTGCTGCTATTAACATGGCTCAGAGCTACCGGTTTGAAGCCCATAGCTGAAGAGCGCCACTCTCGCTCTGTTATGCCTCCTCTGCTCGATCTAATTTCTTCGACGTGGCCGTGAACGCATTGCCAACTTCAGCTGTTGCGCTGCAGCAGTACTGCTGACTCCCATGTGAACTTCCATGTGTGAAAAAAACCGCTGAGGCAGCATTGAGCTCGCGAGACGCACAGCGGCACGTCTACCGCTGGTTCTGGCTGAAAAGGCTGACTGTGGACAACTATGAACGTCTGCGGCAAAAACAATAGCGACAACGTGACTGGATGAGACAGACGCAGCCACGGCCAGAACAGACAGGGCAATACGAGTCCGTGTGGTCAGAATATGACTCCACATGCGGGATCTCAGCAGACGGCGTATCAGCAGGTGGCGCGGTGGTTAAAGCTGCTGCCTTGCACTCGGACTATCCAGTTTCAGTCACACCTCCTGCTGCGGAGCCCTCGCCTTGAAATCAAATTTGCCCGGTGTCCCCCTCTTGACCAAGGGACAGGCACGGTTAAAATAACCTTGCTGTATAAATGGGTAAATTATTGTACGCAGTTTTACAGAGAGGTGTCAAAAAAATTGAAAGAAACAACTCCAGGTGGCAAGCGAGAGGGAAACCGTGTCCCGGACCAAGATCGCTGGCTGGATATTCCTTTAAACTAACACGCAGATATACCTGTTGTCCCTGTGAGAAGAGAGCGTGCCATCAGGGTGAGCAGCAGTTTTAGGGTTTTCTCTTGCACCTTAAACTGCGATACGCCATTTGGCCTGATGAAAATACGCAAATGTACAAAGTGTTGCAGCACCATTTTGCTCTATTAGTCACTTGGGTTTTATAGCCCACTAAATGATGAATTTAAAGACAGGGGGATCAGTTGACCCAACTTCTCCATCCCATAATGCCTCAAAATTCCACCTGCGCTGTAGAATCCCACAATGCGGTTGATGTTAAGACAATTGAGACCTCTGCTGCCTGTAAATGATAGAGGCAGGTGGTCAGCGCGTGCAATCCCACCCGGCCTTGTTGCTGTGTTGACGTTCTCTCAGCCTACTTTGCAAAGCGGTGGGGAAGAGGACAGAAAAACCACCACGATGGCCATCAAACAACCGACAACTTCCTCAGTCGGTACCTCGCTTCCGCTTCTGTGTTGTGAACTGCTGTTGCCATGGTTCCTGGGATCGCCGCTTGCGTGCGAACGGCCAGACTGTCGCCTGAGCTGCTCGCGCACAGGAAAGTGCCGGTCGTGCTCACACCAGTTTCTCACTTCTGCCTTCTTGCATGGGGAGCACTCAGAGCAGCGGCTCACAATGCTATGATACAAATCTGCCCCCCACACCCTGACAAGCAGTTCTACTACAACACTAAATGCTGAATGTTTATTTCTTTTTGCCAATTCATGTCTGATAAAGAAGTTCACCACTGTGGCCTTCCCGAATGTTTCGTATCTAAAGGGGTTGTGCTGTCATTTTATTGTTGTTAAAATCTGACTACAAAGTAAATTAAAAACCAGATTTTTTTAGATGGGGTAAATTATGAAGAGAGAGAAAGAGAATGTGTGGTGTGTACGAAAGGTTAATCCCCTCGCTGTTAGTACCTGGGGAAGAGAAGCTCACAGACAGGCTTGAGCAAAGCCGAAAAAGGTGTAGGCGTTGAGAGACAAATAAACCAAGCTCCGAAATTCATCCAAGTTCACGTGAAGCTGCTGTGGTTATTTTGCGATGAGGCAGTTTGGTAGCTGGAGAAAATGCAGGTGAAGCAGGAGATGCAGAGGAAGCAGGAAATGCAGGAGAAGCCATTTGTCTTGCTCAAAGAGAAATCCAACTGTTGGATTCCCAGCAGACTTTAGATCCTGCAGCTAGATCAGGCCAAGAGTGTTTAACTTCATGCTTCACACCTCTACCACCATGGGTGATACAAACAAATGGAGAATGTCTACAGGAGCTTGAAACACACACAAAGCACAAACACAACCAGACAAAGGAAGGCAGAACAAACACGCGTGCAACCTCGAGTCCTCTTTGTGTGGTTCGGGGTGACGGCTACCATTGTCATGGTTCTGTTTGTGGAACACTCTGATCAGATCCCTCAGCAGTGTTCTCCTGCTGAGCAAATGCAGGAGCGCTAGGCTGCAGACACCGTTTTACTGTTTTTCTCATTAGCATAATGGAAAGATGGAGCTCATGACTGAGACATTCTGAAACGCCACAAAACGCCTGGTATGTTGATTCATTGCGCTGAATTCCACGCTGACCATTGACTTTGGTTGTTGAGGATGTAAATGATGATTCACGCGCCCTCAGCTGTGTCCAGCAGCTGAGCGCGAATGAGATTAACAGAGCCACCGAGAACCGTGGTGCACATAGGAGGCCAAAGGGCAGTGGGTCTGAATGAGAGCGTGATTCTGGCTCAATTTCATGATAACTGTCTTCGCACACAGGGTGCGGTAGGCTAAAAATAAACAATGCCCCGAGGAGAAGAAATGCTTTGAAATGTTAGACACTGCACTTGAAGATGTCAAATTTTACAAAAGAGGGAGCAACCAAAATGGTGGTTTGAGTGATAGTGGAAACTTATTTCTGATAAGTAATAAGGTCGTTTCATACAATAGACTGCCAAACACGCTTGGACTGAAGTCTAAAAAAGGTCTCGTCTGGAAATTTTGAGGTCTACGGCCTGCACCGCACTATTCCAACCAGCAACACACCAGGTTTCCTGCACCTTTGATCACCCCAAAACAATGAGTCACTTTAAAAATTACACCTGGACCAAACACCCAAACTGAGATGAAGAGCTCAAAGGCCTGCGGCCTGTGTTCTTCATCCTTTTTTTCATCTTGGTTTGTCTGTGGCACCCTCGTGGGAAGATGCATCGCGTGTCTGTCACATGGTTTCAGCACCAGCTAGAACTGAAAAAAAAAACTGAACAAAGTGGAGCCTCTGTAGAAGATTGGTGCAAAAATAGTCTTCTACAGGTACAGGTTTACCACTCTAGGGCACAATTCTGGATGCAGCGAGTCCAGGCCGAAAGCGGCACGGTCCTCACGCATGGACACGCTCTCCTCTATATCCACAGAGCAGCTCTCTGCTCTGTAACAGTCATCACTGGATTCTTGGGTACAATCAAAGTTCCCATCCTTCTGTGTGGGGGATGGGGCTGCTGCCGTGGTTTGTTAGGGTTGAGTCACAGACCTTGCTTTGCTATGACTCATGCTCCCTTACAAGAACCTGCAGTAAGTTTCTGGGTAGCAAAGTTTCTAATCGAAGAGGCCTGCCTGCGTATGCATTGTGCTTTGGTGTTTGTGAAAACCATTTCCCAGGAGATGGGCGAGCTGCATCAGTGTTTGTTGTGGGTTTGTTGCTGAAAACGCAGGTGGATTGTGATTGTGAGGTTACTGGAACAGGGAGCCACGAGAAAGACAGTGCAACCTCTGCAAATCCACCCAAGTGCGATTTGACCCTGGCTATTAGCTGCCAATTTTGCCAATTTCATCGGCTGCCGGCGGGTTGCCGGCACGTTCGTATAGCAACGCTGCTCGGTGAAGATCTTACAGAAACTAAAGCACTCCCCAAAGTCAAGCAGAGCGGTTGTGTGCTCACGTCTCGCATCAGAGCAGCGTCTGATCCCAGATCAGTGCTCCGGCAGCCTGCACGCACATCCCCGACACCGCAGACTCTTTCTGTAGAAAAACAGCATACAGCTAACAACAAAAAGTAACTAGAAAGTGAGTGGCATGACAGCCGCAGATCGTGCAGAAAGGGGGGCACAGCTAGGGGTACCACTTCTGTACTGTTCCCGCACTAGATGTGATGCTCTGACTGCATAAATGGACCTCAGAACTGGGTGTCACAGTTAGTATGGTGCAGCATGCAAAAAAAAAAAAAAAAAAAATACACGCTCTCACACTTCAATAGCACATTTCATGCAGTTGCTTATTAAAGAAATTAGTGGATGGCATGGGTCCTCCAGCGAAAGGTTCGGCACGACAGTTTCTGCCGCTCTGTGAAGTTGCAGTGGGTGATGTGTACCGCTGTGCACGATGCTCTGTGGTTTTACCTACTGGAGCACGAGCACCGTAGCACTTGCATCCACGTGTGCATGGAAATGCATCCCTGAGTCACACCTTGGACACCTCACCGGAGGATGTATTCCACACTATTTGTCATACACCTAAAGGACCTGCACTGCTGCATTTCCACCGAGAGCTAACCTCGTAACTGCATGGTGTAAGTTCCTAAAGGACACTTTATTGCATCACTTTGATCTATGAGATCTGGAAGGCACTGGTACAAACAAGTGTGTTTATTAGTGATGCTGAAGCCAGACTGTGATTGTTTTTTTATGTCTTCTGTGGAACATACACATCATCAGGGGGTTGGTGGCTCCACGGGTGCATGACTCAAAGCAAGCAGCTCTACGTGAACATCAGAAATGGTAAGTGGCAAGTGGGGGATAAGCAGAGGTGGGGGGGACCAGGCAGAAGCGGAAAATAGTTTCACCTCCTACGGCAGATCAAACTGTGAAAAGGGCCAGTATCTAAGTGATTATAACATTTATACTGCCGAGGGATACACATTGTTCATTTTATAACTAAACTACTATTAGTATGAGGCTTGGTTATTGCAAATCTCACCATGAATGAAAAACAGCCCGATGGCTACAGGTTGATGGAATTTTTCCATATCAAATGCTATCTGACCGAGACCTGCAAATAATTCAATAAGTACCGAGACTGTGACTGCAGGATTTATAAGTCGTTGCATTGAAGGTTACCTTTTCTGGCAATTAGAACTGCCAGATTTTGGGTTACCTGCAGGCTGCCACGACAATTCTTTTGTTGATTCATTGGACGCCCTATAACACTGACAGCTTCGGCCGTGGCAACAGCAGGGTTTTTATATGCAAAGGGTCCAACTGCTAGCCAAGAAGAGGCCCATCCGAGGTTTGGTGATCCATATGGGCTCGAGCGCGAATGATCGCTGCTGCTGTTTGAGGAGAGCAACAAGGCGCGAGTGGAGTGCACATCTCCAGTCTCAAGCAATGAGCTCATTTCAGCTGGAGTGCCAATGTTGTAAGTCCAGTAGTTTCTCACAGCATTTTGGTTGCTAATGTGGACGTGTCGGGTGATGTCATCCCCGTTGCGGCCACAGCTCTCGAGATAAGGCACCCAAGTGCCCTCATTGGCATGTCCAGGACATTCTTCTCCTACATGGGCAGTTCCAGCTGAAGTGTCAGTCCTGTTGTTTGTTGTCTGCACGCTATCTATCCACTCGTCTGGGTGATGTGTTCACCGGTTCCTGTTTTGCTCCAGCATTTGTCGCTGCTTTGTCGCTTGTGAGATGCTGTAGCCTTGCTGAAGTTTCAAGCAAGATCAACAATTTTTAGCCATCTCTCTAATAAGGCTTCACAGTTAGAGGAAAACAGAGATCAGTAAAAGGCTTGTGATGACTGTGGCCTTTCAGGGCAAGACTGTGAACACACGTGGTGCAGAGGTGGAATCCTCCAACATCCCACATCCAACGGCCCGATCGACCGATCAAAGGTTTCTCTAATTCCCCTCGATTTATTTATCAGTTAACCCATCAGCAAGCAACACACACCGCAGCTTCATAACCCACACAGCTCAAATATGAGGATTCACCTGAAACAAACTTTAACAAAGTGGCTGACTCAGTGACGCAGTTCACAAACAACATGGGACCATGAAGTTATCAGTGCGATGCAGAGAGACCACCGAACACAGCGTCCTGGAAATAGTTTCCGCCTATAATTAAAGACACGTGTGTAAAACCGGAGGTCACCGCCACTGGGACGGCTATGAAATCGGTGTTTCGGTGATGGAGTGGGCTGCTGTGACCATTGACCTGTGTAATGATGGTGCAGCACGAACTCAGATGTGTTTTTAATGCCCATTCAAAAACGATGACTTATCAGCCATGTTTCTTCTGACAGCCTATACGTAAAAGAGATGCTGAGTTTGAGCGTGTGCAGGAGCAAATGTGGAAACACACACGCGCTGGGTGTGAGGGGTAATGAAATGGTGGAAAAGCACACACCCCCTGCAGAAAAGCCAAGATACTGAGATGTTGATGCAGTGAGGTACTGAGGCCTTGCGGTGCTCAGATGCTGTGATGTTATTGTTCTGATGCCCTGAAGCTCTGGGGACCAAAGTGACCGCAGATGCTTAGCCAAAAAGGGAGTACAGTGCTTCTCCACTACTATGAGGAAGAGTGGTGTGACTAAGGAGTAAACACTCTTTGAACACACACACACACACACACGCACACACACACACAAAGTATGCCAGGAAACAGCCAGAAGCATGGCTGCTGTGGTTCCTGAGAAGGTGGTCCCTCCATCCTGTAGCCAAAGATGGGTTATCAATTCCCAGCAGCCCCAGGCAGCAGAAAACACACCCAACCATCTTTCTGTCCACTGTGATTCAGTGCATTCCCAGAATCACACACCAGACCTGCAACACACACCAGAACTCACACACACTCCTTTCCCACAGGCCTGACCTCACCAGCACCACACCTCCCATACAGACCAAAAGTGTCACAGATGCCAGAGTTATACTGGGCTTTTATAAAGACCATGGCTCTCAAACACAGGAGACACAAACACAACGCAGCTATCGTGCACAGAGTTACTAAACATAGGGAGAGCGGAGCTGTTCTCCTGAAAGGTCTCCATGCTGGGAAAGCACCACTGCTGCTCTCCTGCTATCTTTCCTGCAGTCTCTCTCTCTCTCTCTCTCTCTCTCTCTTTCACACACACACACACACACACACACACACACACACACACACACACACACACAGAAAAACACTCACTCACAGACACGCTAGTGCCGGAAACCAAACCTCAGAGTTTTGTCACGAAAGCTTCTGCTCTGCTGGGTCAGGTGATGCAGTGCGGAGCTCAGCAAACACTGTTAGTGTCACAAAAAGGAGACAAAGAAAGAAAAGAGAAGCCAGTTCCCTCCTGGGCTGTCTGCAGAGAAGCGAGGCACAGCATCGAATGAGCCACCAACCGCAACCGCACAACCCCCCCCCGACAACATGCACCTGGCTGCACCGTCTCGAGTGCACACATGCACGTCGGGCACTGCTGCAGCTCCCTGGGGGGTCGGACCCCCACTCCGCGTACCCCCAACAGGCCACTTCCGACTCAGCTGTGCGGGCATGTTTCCCACAATGCACCAGCAGCTTGAGACACTTGTCACGAATGTCTTTTTTCGCTTTGAAATCTGCATGTGTGTGAGCGCAAACGGCTGAACATACAAAGTTCTGCGTGTGTGAGAGTTTGTGTGTGTATGTGTGTGTGTGTGTGTGTATGTGTATGCGTGCTCTCAGGCAATGGACTCATGTCCCTGCATCTATTTAAAGAACAGAGCGTGGGAAACTACCTCAAACCTGTGGTGTGAGATGCAGAAGCAGCGGTGATGTGAAAATTCTGTCATCTGTGCTGTGCTCGCTAGACCTTCCAGTGGAGGACAGAGTGTGTGCACGTATGTGCTTGTGTGCCTTATAGGCTGCAGTAAGCAAACACACAGCAATTTCAGACAAAAGCGACTGCTTCATTCCACCAGGCCTTCCTTTTCAAACTGACACAAATACAGACACGCTCACTCGCTCGGGGTTGAAGGAGAAATATGGGTAGATAGATAAGATGAAGGAGCAGATAAGGGCAACGCAGCAGAAGTGTTGTTTATTCTTTGGTGGCGAAGAGATAAAAAGCAACACAGCCTGGTGGGAGAGCAAGAAACCAAACACAGGGGGCACCAAACATGGCAGTGCAGGCAGCCGCCCTCGGGCTTCTCTGCTTCCTTTTACGATTCGTGCCAACCTGTGCCGTTGTGCGGCCTGTCTGCTAAAAGTGTCTGAGCGCGGCCCCTTTCAGCTGTGCTCTGCAGATTTGGTCAGAATTTTGTGGCAGGTGGAACACAAGTGCTCCAAACTCAGAGGCACGGTGAGCGCAGTTTCAGCACGCCCTGGTAATATTTACATTCGCAGTTATTCATTTGTCACACACTTATCTCCAAAGTTACACACAGCTCAGGTTAAAGGGAAACGGTGGTCAAAGCACAAGCTTATGCTTCTGACACCATCATGTTGCTGGTTCACATCCCTCAAGCGGCTCCCTATAGCAGTGCCGTCCAAGCAGCAAATGCACAGATAATCACAGCAGATGGTGTTGGACTCCTCTATTTGGCTGTCAAGGGGTCAGGACAGAAATGGATCTGGGACATGGGTTCGAGACCCTGCTGCTGGAAGTCATGCCAGGGACCCCCCTTGAAGCGAGAAATATCAGGACCTCAGACCAAGCGTGGCAAAAAGCGAAGCCCGTCGGGAGAATGACGACAGCCGGTGTTGGCGCCACATGCAAACGCGTTGTTCAGCCCTACGTCCACCTACGCTTCAAAAGCCTGGCTGAGGGAGGAGCCATTAGCGGGGTCCCTGGACGCTCTTTCACACCAACCTCAATGTATGTCTTTAAGCTCCGGTGAACTGGGGGTGTTTCACCCCATGCCAACCTGAGCCGCCCCACCACCCCACCCCCACCCTGCCTTCTGCCTGGGCCTGGGACACATTAGAGATGATGTGAAAATCTGCCTGGGGTGGCCTTCATTAAGCCCCCACCACAAAGGGAGCACTGTCTCTTCAAATAAAAGCCAGGCGCTGTCAACGCTCCTGGCTGCCCCCAAGGGGCCGACGATTGGGCCGTCCTGCAAGCGGCCGGCTGACAGAGAGCGATGAGCTCCGATATTAAAACGCCGGGGAGACAGAGGGCTGGAGGGGGGCTGTCGCGACTCCACGCCCCGTCAGATGGCTGAGAGAGAGAGCCAGCAGGGTCAGAGGCACAGAAAACACCCCATAAAACACGGTAATGGGGCACGCCCCTGTCCCAGGGATGGATGAAGCAGGTCAGTGCGAGGAGGACAAGGAGACAAAGTGTGGTGTTACAGGACAGCCTGTGAGACTCGAGGCTCCACAAATGTCTCACTTCGGAGGACGGCGGAGAAGAGCAGAACCCCTTCGGCATCTCCTGCGGCGGGGAGAGCGAGAGGCACCAGCGGATCTTTCCACTTGCGCCAGCGCGCATCACCTCAGACTCCTGCCTTCGGAAATGACTTGCTCAGTGCCCGCTTCAAAAAGCAGGTCGTGCCCACACGCCCGACCCCTGAAGAGAAAGGGCTGCGGACTGGGCCCCTGCGGTGGGCTTCATGACTCACACGTAATTTCTGGTGAAAAGCAGCTGTCTTTCAAAACTGAGCTAGAAGGCTATGAGTGCAAGTCCCAGATGACCACATGTATGTTTGTTTAGCGGGATGCTTCTGTGTAAATCAGTGCAAACAACGGCAACAGGTCTTCTGTCCTGATGAGTCTTGAATTGCTAATATAAAAGGCAGGGACTCGAACCCGCAGCCTGCCGGTTCTACTTTCATTTGGCAAAGACACAGGCACTACCTCGGCGTCGCCATGCTGACTGAGAGCTCAGCACGTTGCACGTATGGTGAATCAGCAGCTGGATGGAGCTTTGAGAAGCGCAGCGTCATGACGACGGCGACAGCGGCTGTTTGCAGAAGTGACCGCTGAGTGCCCACACTGCACCGCCTCTTACACAACCCGCCGTCTGCAGTGGGGACACGCGGTTGGCTGCTGTCACAGGGATCTGCTGATGGACACCAGCTCAGTTCAGTCAGTGTGTGACACAGCAAAGTCAAACAATGCAGGTGACAGCTATGCTTCTTGCTCAGGGTGAAGGACACAGATAATATTTATATGTGCACTTTGTTGTGCTCGCATGTTGCACATGTATAATTGTTCCCCATTTTTGGCATTGGCGAAGAAGACATTGGCTCCCTGTGAGTTTCGTGCTTCTCCTGTGAACTGAGCTCAGGGACACCATTACTGTCATCACGGGCAGCGGTTGCCCAGTTACCCAGTGCGCCGGGTACCGCTAGATCACAGGGTGTCTCTAGAGGTCTCAGCAGCCCCAGTTCCTCCTGCATATCCAACACCCCGAGTGCCTTTGCGAGCCTCCGGTGCCCCAAATTTTCCCAGTGTCTCTAGAGACGCCAGTTCCTCAGTGGTGCCAGGTCCCTCCATGCCCCTAGATCTCCCAGTACCCCTACAGACCCAGGCAGCCTCAAGTTCCATCCATGCTGCCAGTGTCCCCAGTTACCCCCCCCCCGTGCCCCTATTTTTCCCAATATCCACAGTCTCCCCAGTACTCCAGTCTCTCCGCTCCGAACCCCCGGCTGACGCAGCCCAGAGAGGTAGTGGTAGGGCAAAACATGGCTGAAAAAGAAACTAACCTCCCCCCCTTCACATCCAGAGCCCATCTTTGGGCCACAGGATGCCCCCACATGAAAAACTGTGGGTCAGAGATGCCTGTCGTGTGCGACACCAAAAGAACAATGCCTTTGCAGCAAGTGCGATGCTATCAGATGCTGGCACGGCCAGCCGCTTATCGGCCCTGCAGGCTGCACTCTCACGCCGTCTCTCTCGCCGATATCAGATCTTTGCTAACAAGGCGGGAGCTTCCATCTGGCCGATGCTTAACTAATCGCTGTTTCACAAGGCCTACCCGTCACAACCGCTGCATGACTCGCAGCTGTCGAGCAGCATGGAAACTGCCACTACGCGCCGTCTGAGTCAGCCTGGGCGCATGGGTTCGGCAATCGTTCCATCATTCACGAAATTCAGGAGGCAAACCGAACGTATGAGCGTGGAGCCGACGATATGTACAGGAAGCGCTGCAGTTCAGCCTCCTACCAGGAACCTGCATCAACAACACAGTTAACCTTGCATTGGTTTTTTTTTTTTTTGTCGTAAAGTGGCAAAACACTCATTCCCACGTACACTGGGTTTAGGCTTTTACAAAAACATCGCTGCTGAAAGCAAACACATGCCCGAGCATACGCAGACAACACACGTGAATGCGTAGCGTGCAGGATGCGGAGCGCGAGCCGGCCACTTTAGCGGGGATCTGTCAGGTGCACAGAAGTACTGGGCAAGCGCGGCGATGGAAGCCGACACGCATCCGCAAAGTCGGCTTTGGGACGCTGCCACGGCCGCCCTACTTGGACCGGTGGCCTCGAATTAACGCGAACAACCGTGCATCTGCTTGCACCCGGTGCACAACGCAGAGACGGACATCCTGCCCGGCAGCTGAGGCAGCGAGCGTGTCTGTCACATGCAAACCCCTGTCTGAACCACAGGAAATAAACACTTACAAAGCAGACAGACAGGTACCGAATGTCAGGCAACGAACCCTGACAAACTTCACGATTGGCAGTATTGCATGCAAAGCGCCGAGTTTAGCCCCCGGGCTGCTGAACCTCTCAGGGGAGTGACACGATTCGGGTCTCGGAACACAAAAATGACCAGTGCCCGGCCCAACTTCCAGGTTCCGTCAAACAAGCGACGGATCGCATCTCCGCAGAATCTAACCGGTGTTTCCCACGGGCCAGATGGCACGGCCGTCCGGTCTTGGCTCGACCTGCCGCGCGTGTGCGAGTTCCAGGATGGGAACGCAGGCACCTCGATAGCTTCTCGCCATGATGCTTTTTTGGCCGCGCAGCACACAAACAGCACTGAAGCATTCTGAAATATATGCCACACCACAGCCTGAATAACACTACCGCCACACATGTGTGTTTATATATGTGTGTATTTCTAAACCATTTCACTTAAAAGGAAATGCTTAGTTTATTGCACAGATAATTTTACCCAGGTGCTTTACCTGTACAGTAAGTAGCCAGTATTTTTACAGCAGGAGCAGTTTTTTTTTAACTCCTGCATGCACATGGCTGTGCGTGCACGCTCTCTCTCTCACACACACACACAGTTATTACCGATAGCGTTTTGTGTCTTCAGAGTGTTTTCTGAACACAGCGATTCCATGACTGGTCTTTTGATTCAAGCTCATTCAAGGGAAGTGGCTTCTTGGCGCTGAGCAGAGGAACATTCCAGAAGGCCTTCAAAGTGTGAGAAGCGGCAGTGAATTTGTCTAAATTGGCAGCAACAGGATGAGGATGGAACAGGACTGGGCAGAGCTGGGTGTGGTCCGGAGGGGCTTCTTGCCACCCTGAACCTGGCCCTACAGCTTGGTGAAGCGCGAAGCCCGTGGACATGCCTGATGTCGGGAAGGAGGGTGGATCCTGCGGTGGATCAGTAGCTGAGACGAACAACTTGTGACGCGGACCAATTCATAAGAACTACAATATGCTGCCTTCAATTCCGAAAAATGCCGGACAAAATAACTTTCAAAATGTGCCAGATTTTCAGTTTAGGTATGAAGCCACGAGATGCCCACACATCCTCTTTCTGTGGTGCTGTCGCCCTCATTAATACCACTCATTACTAATCTGTGCTGATCACAGGATAACTAGCTGACTAACTAGTAACTAGTAGTGATAAACTGGAAACCTTCCACTAAGGTCGCCCCGGGTCTACATGCCAGCAAACACGGCTATTTGTTTGTCCAGGACGACGTGACACGAGTAAAATTCATTTCTCAAACTTTTGCACGGTATTTTAACTAATATAAATACACCGTTTCAGACTACAAGTATGGCATCTAAGATAACACAATAAAAAGTGATTACGCTGTAAAATAAGAAAAATACACCATAAAACACTGAACACACCGACTTTATTATTTACCTTCTAATGCAGCATTTTGCTCATTTCGGTTCATCTTTCCCAGCCTTCGGACCTTTTTCCCCCAGTATATCCTGCACTTTCCTCCTTAACCTTTCATGAGCTTTTTCGATCGATTTCACCTCATGCATGCAAGCAAGCTGGCAAGGTCAATGCCCAAAGTTTTTCGCTACACAAAACAAGCAGACGCTGTGCTGTCGGCTGCACTTCGCGGCATTATGGGCAAATGTTGGACTTTGGATCGTCTTCATTTGCGAGATTAGGGTTTTGCCACTGTTTTCAGGGCAATGAAAGTTAACCAAGTAAATGCAGACAGAAAATAGCCAGCCTGACACCACTGAGGGACAGAAATGTTTTAGTTTCGACACACCGTGTGTGCAACTCGTTCCCACAGTGTCTATTGCAAGCTTCTGAGCGCAATAAAATACCTGCTACAGTCCTAAATTACTGTGCAACAGGCAAAAATGGTGCCGCACTGAGTAAACCTCTTGCATAAAAAAGGTTGAATGTTTTATAAGTCTATTTCAGTTGGTTTTTCCTAGCACGGGATGCCTTTATTTAAGGGAAGAGTGTCACGTGTTGCTGTAGCTCACAGTTAGCAAAGTCTGCCGTGTCACCAACATACTGATATTCGACAGGACGATCACCTTCCTCGCCTCCAAGCTGGCAGCTCATTCTGGTGTCTGAACTGATGTTACATACATGTCAGTGGGCAGTGGGGTTGAACGCAGGCTGTCTGCAGTCAAAGACCATGCAACCACGTAGGCACGACTGCGGGACCACCTGTTACGGGGCCACACGGCTCGTAGCCATACCAACTGAGATGAGCCCAGTCAATGGTTTTTGCCTAGTTATTTTAAAAGGTGACGTATGCCGAAATTGAAAGACTTATTATCACCGCATTCCTCCCACTTCCTCCTTTACAGGGATTAAATGTGCAACTGTTTTGGAAAGAAAGTATGAAAGAAAAACAGAAAGAAGAACAGAATTTCCCGACTTGTCCTGCAGCAGGGAAAACGGTTACTATATCATATTTCATGACCGAAAGAAAAAGAAAACATTGCTTCCCTAACAGCAGGAGCAGCTCCGTGGGACACGGCTGGTTTTGGGCCCGAAAGGCCTATGCTGGAGAGCAAGGCGCCTGCGTGCGAATGGTCGCCGAGGACGCTGCCACTTTCTCAGGACCTGCGGTGACATGGTGACGGAGTGCCCGTGAACAGTTAGCCTGTTGGGCTCGAGTTTGATGAAATAAGGAATCCTTCATTACGAAACCTCCCTGAAGTCCCACGCTACATTCCATGTTTATGGGGAACATGTGGAGAGGCCTGCAATTTTTAAACCACAAAATAAGACCCTTTGCAGCTGAACTCACGACCGCACTATATGCTTTTAGCCTTGTGGACACACCCAAAGGCGGGGGACCACTGTCAGAGATTAAGCCACCAGGGATTTTCTCAGCAAAACAGAAGTTATATTAAGCTTAAATACAGGGGCTTGATAAACAAGTCATTCTTAAAAAAGAAAAATGCCACAATGATCTTCCGATCATTTGCTTCATCGTCCTGCACCGGGCAACGGAGACGCGACCCTAACTTGAAACAGATGGTGTTTACCTACGGGGAGCTGATGCTCTCGCTGGCAAGCCGGCCGTCTGGCTGGCTAGCCGATGCCGGCCTTAGTTTTGGGGAATTGGGGAATCGCGCCGCTTTCTGTCTGTACGTGATCTGCCGGGCTGCGCGCTGCCGTATGACATAAGGCTTCAGACAGAGGCCTTTGGTTAGAAACAGGGCTTGGCATGTGCAGGACTACTTCCTGTTATGCTGCCCTTTTGGAGAATGGCTTCCATCCTGCTTGAAATCGCTTTCGGTGTGGTAACCGGTGGCAGCACCTGCCTCTTTAAAAGAAATTCTCTAGAAACAAATTTCCCTCATTATGCCTCACAAACATACACATCTGTGGTATGTTTGTGGTTCCACTTAAAAGTGCAATGAAATTATTGATCTGCACAACTGAAACACGTTCAAGCTCATGCTTTTTCAGCCTCGCTGCTATGTTGTCAGATGTGTGCCGTGGAGCTGGAGGACCCCGTTGACCCCCTTTGGTGGATGCGCACACAAAAACAGGCGCTCGCAAACAGGCGCACGCAGAAACAACCACGTATCTGTGGCATTAAAATATATACATAGCAATGCTGACATTTAACCGTCTCCGTCTGTCATGTGAATGAAACCAGAAAGTCCCACCTGTGAAGACAGACCAACGGCAGCTACACATGCCTAAATAATACATAAAATATGGGTCACCTAATCATATATACAAGATAAAATAAGAACGTCAGAACTGGGGGAAAAAAAAAATTTAAAAAAATCAAAAGAAATAAAAACATTTACCATTACTGGGTTAGAGTCAAGCAGCATTTTAAGAAACAGTTGAAAAGCTGAAATTGGGAAAGATTTATATTTGCATATAGACTTCACACTACATTATCCCCATAAAATCTACAACAAATTGAAGTTTGTATATTTTATCAGATTAATGCCATCCTTTAGCAAATGGATAGGGGTTTGTCTCAAGCTTCACCCTCAGTACTTTTTTTTTTACAGCGTGGACAAACTGGAGCCCCGTTTGGCCGCCATATTCCTGACAGCCTCTCAGGTACGCTCAAGTCAACAAGGACGCTTGGGTTGCCATTCGTGCGTTTGGATCCTCGGCAGACGGATTCCAAGGTAACGTGCGGATTACGGTCGTACACTTTGCACGTGAATGTTTTCCTACAGCGATCTGGTTGAAGATCTTCGCATAGAGTTACAACAGGAGAACCTCTTAACCTGGAGGGGCAAGACGGCGAAGCGGATTCAAGTCCGGTTCCCCAACCACTGCTCCTCCCGCTGGACACGGGGTGTACTGTCAGTGGGACATGCATCCTGAGGTTAACAGATGCGGAAGGGCTACGGCGGCAGCGTGCGGACAACCTGCCACCGGCGTCTCCAGCAAGACTGGGACTGCGATACTATCAAGTGGTAAGTGAGGGAGGAGAGTTGGGTTTAGAGGCCCAAACCACCAGGGCTCAGTGAGTCACACACACCCTTGTGCAGCAATTGCCATGTGGGCTGCGAGAGCGACACACTCTTGACTCCCCGCTCATTCGTCTGCAACACTCCAAACCTCGCTCCCGCCTCTTTCTGTTTCTCTCTCTCTCTCTCTCTCTTTTTTTCTCTTCTAAAGCACATTAAAGTATCTAGTTCTTCAAATTTGTTTGGTCGCCACTTGAAAATTTGACCGTGTGACAGGGGAGTTAGCCACAGGCCTGAAGAGGGAGAAAAGAAAGAAAAGAAACTTGAGGAACCAATCAGACGAAGCCTTGTGTTAACGTAAAAGAAGAGAAAGGGAAAAACAGCAAACTTTGACAGAGAGTGAGAGAGGGAGGGAGGCCCACGTGACCTCACGTGACATGTGACGCCAGAGAGACCCGACCCAACAGCGAGGACCAGGGACTCGTCTCGTCGATGCTCCAGCCAGGCCGCACGCTCGCCCCCCGAACACCACCTGAAGCCCAGCCCAGCAGCACGGTGAGAGCCACCACCTCCGCTCTGCCACCAAGCACCCGAAGAGGACACCTTCATCTAGCCTTGGTAAGTGCAGCACCTCCCTCTCCTGCCTGTCCCATCACCTCTCCCCACAAATCCCACCACCCCCCTTCTCTCCACCTTTTCCTCCCTCTCTGTCTCTCTCTACCTCATGATGCTGGTAACATACGCTCTACGGTTAGCAGCTTTGTGGCAAGGGATCCCCGCAGTAGTAAAGAAACCCAAAGTCTTGGTTGCACACAAACCCTAAGCTCACTCCTCTTTCTTTTTCTCTCTCTCTCTCTCTCTCTCTCTCTCTCTCTCTCTTCCTCCTGCTCATCTGGCTACAAGGCGAACACTATCACCCGAAGGAGGTGCGTACTAGCACCAGCACCGGCTCCCGCAGCGGCACCGCTCAGATCCACCATGGCTTCCAACAGCATCTTCGACTCCTTCTCCAGCTACTCGAGCAGCTTCCTCCGAGGTGAGCTTCATTTGCTGTCTCGCTTGCTTGCTCGTCCTCCGGAGTCTGAGGTGAAACCGCAGCCAATGTGGATGTAGATGGTCAGCACCGTCCCCAACCGCCCCCCATTCCTGCTTGTGTTCCACGTTGTCTGCATGCGTACTGTTCATTTGAGAGCATGTGGATGGTGGTAGAAGGCCTCACAATAGCCTTTCTATGAGCTGCAGTCATGCTGAAGTAGACTGTGGTGGTGGTTAAGTGTCTTGACCGTTGGTGGATGAACAGCGGTGGTACAAGGGAGCCATGGTCCAGGCGCCATGCTGGTGAGATGACCGTCTTGCAGGGGTCCTCTGGAATCTGCCTTGTGAGTTCTTGACCCTGTCCTCTTGGAGATGTTCGGCGATGCTCGCCACAGCCATTATCAATTAGAGCGTTGCACTGCAGTAAAATGTCAGGGAGGGACGGCCGAGCTGGTTTACTGGAAGCCAAAGTACGACGCATTAACTCCTTGCCTGCAGAACGACTGCAGCTGTGTGGTTTTGGCCTATTCTGTTGATTTTACAGGTTTGTCCCAGCAGCCCTTCGTAGACACTAGCACTTTCTCTTTCTGTGGCTACTGTAACGGTGCGGCCTTCTCACCTTCAAATCATTTTGCTGACAAATACATTCAGTCCACAAAGCAGGAGAAGCGGAAGCCCATCTAAAGGCTCGCCGACAAGTGTTCACGTATCTTAAAATTTTATTAGAATAATTTGCATCTTCCGCAGCTGACAATGTAACAGCGGAAGGAGGCCAAAATTTTAAAAGTTTAAGACCACGTTCCTTATCTTTTTTTCTGGTCACTTCATGTCAGCGGTCTGCTCCCACAAGTGCTAATCTTGTTTCATGCCCAGACAAGGACTGCATTCATACAGAACGAATCCAGTTTAAGTTTTGGTGTTTTATTGGTGTTCGAGAGCGCCAGTCATCCTCAACACACTCACAGGAAGAGCAAATTCAGAGAAGGAAGGTGAGGCTCTGCAAAGGGAGCGTGCAGAAAGGCCTGGTGCTGATGATGATCTGGAACCCCAGATGGGACGAGGGGAGCTGGGTGATGCGCGTAGGGTCACCGCTCACGGTCCGAGCGCAGGGTTTGAAGCGGTTCGGCTATCGACGTGTTAGCGGTCGAGGGGACGGTTGGGCCGTGTTGTATGAGGAGGGGGATCTTTCCAAGCTTTTCGGAGAGCATCGCATCTTCAAAAAAGAAACCACTGCAGCCTTTCCTTCGCTGTGGTCTTGGCAAAGCGTTAATTAGAGACGGCTAAAGATGCAGCAGAACGAAAGCCAAATTGTTTGCAGCGTGCTTCTCAGACACAGTGAGCGGATAGAACCCCTCCACCCTCGCCCCTACCCCACCCAATGCAGTTGAATAGAAAGGCTCCACTTCCCTAGTGGGACTGGAGCTCCATAGACGCTACAACAGTGAATCGTGTTTTGGGAGCTCAAAACACAGATCTGGAACCGTTTATTTCTTCCTCTTCCCAAGTGTTTCCCTACTTGCATCAAGTGTCCCGCTGTGGGAGACGCCACTCGGCTTCAACTTTGTTCACTCCACAGTGCCTGTTGCCGGTCAGAAACCTGTCTCGTCGCATCCGATTGTGCCATTTGTTATTAGTTCAGAGAAAAAAACACTTGCTGCTGTTCTATGGGAAACCGCTGGTAAATGCGCAAGACTTTTTATACTGCATTTAGCAGCCAAGATGAAATAAAAAGTGGTTTAAAAATGTCAAGAGGTTCTAAAAGAGGTTCTAAAAGAAAGCACTGTCACGTCAGCCAAACTCAGCAGAAGTCGGCCCAAAAGCAGGTGTTACCAGGAACGTGAAATTAGGAAAGACGGTGGTGTAGCGGCAACAGTAAACCTTCTAACCTTCTATATGTGAACGTGTACATGAGGCTACAGATAGCATGATGGTTACAGCTGCTATCATAGACGCAAAAGGACTCAGGTTGGAATCCCACTTCTGTCTGCAGTGCCCTCGACCACAGTAGTTATCCTGGTCTGATACAGTAAAAATTACCCAGGAGTATAAATGGGAAAGTACTACATTTACAGTATACTATATAGCATAAATTACTAGAAATAACTTTGGAAGTCTGGAGTAAATTTTCGCTTAAGTAAAAAGTAGAAAAAGTCATGCATTTACAAATAAACCCCAAGAGGTCACCAATTAAAAGTGACTTTTCAGCATAGACTCACTGGATGGTCTCATCTGTCTTCAAGTGCACCATCCATGTGAATGAAACATGGATCCAGGAAGCCAGCAAGCTTGGTTTTGTGACACTGCTGCTCGCAGGCTGCAGACGAACCTGAGACGCCGTGTCCGACAAGGCCCCCTTGCAACTGCAAGCGAAAGCAGGCAAGGCTCTGCTAATCTGATGCAGACGCTGTATCGCTACTTGCAATCGCCACAATTAGGCCACATATGCCTCCATTTCCCAATGCAGGCAGCTGTCTATGTGCTTTATTGTTCATCCAGAACATCTCGCGAGGTCTATTGTTCATATCTTCTCTGCTCTCGCTCAAGCTATTGAACCCACAACACACTGAGATACACACCATTCAAGGCATGTCTTTTTTGGGGGAACATGGTTTTATTTGAGCGCGTTTAAGAGCAGAGACGGTGGAGAATGGTCCGAAAAAGCGAACACGGCTTTACGGGCTTGAGCTTGTCGTGCAGGGATGCAGGTTTGGTGTAAGGTGGAGAGAGTCATCCTGTCTCACAGTAGGGAACCCAGATATGGTGACCGGAGGTGTTGTTTTATTGAGTTGATCACCATCGCATCACAGGATGAGTCACAGCAGGGCACGCGATCAGTTCACTCTTCGGGCCCATCCATAAAGGTTGCACCATGTCAAATATCCTCATTGTTGAAGCATTATTGCTGTTTCACTTCCACTGAGGAGTGTGGGAAATGTCTTTTTCGCTTTACATCAGCCATCTAAGTCGCACCGCACTGCCCCATGTGAGAGTCCCGAAAGCCCGCCCTCTGCCATTAACGCCAGAGATTAAGCCCATAGAATTCTGAATTTTCACCTGATCCACCTTTCCTCACTGCTCTTCACCAAAGCTCGATATGGTTGGCCAGTTTACCTGGCCTGAACCCACACCAGCGTTTGTCAGCACAAGCAAATGACTGCTCGTGATAGGCAGGCCCAGCCCACCGCCAACCTACTGCACCGCACCTCAATTCACCTCACCTAGCCAGTAGCACACAGAAGCCTCTAGGATGATCTGCTGAGAGCACTAAACATGGCAGACAGAACGAATTCATCATTCGGTCAAACCGTGCGTGCAAGCATGCAAGCGCATGTTTTTCTTTCAGGGTGCACTAATATTCTGCTTAGTTGGAATTTTTTCGGGACCATTTGGGCCAAGTATTTTAGGCCAACTCCAAACCAGTGACACAGCAGCTGAGCTCTGTCCTGTAATCAGGTATTAAAAGTTTCGATATTGAACAGAAGAGTAATAAGAAACTGCTGAAGGCCACTGCAAAGGGATGCGTTCTCTCCGGTTTAGCTGGTATGGTGCAAATTTATTACAACGTGTAAGCACACTGAGTCTGAGCAAATCTCTGGACATGATTAAACCCAGAAAGGTTTCAGGGGAAGGTTTCTTGGGGTCCACTGTAACATTCTGTCCTAGCAGCGTGCTTTTAGAAACCAATCCCACAGCGGTCTAATGCTCTCTGTATGTGGTCTTTTTCTCTCACAGAAAGATGCTAGTTGCAGCCAGGCCCCCTGACCCACCTTCCTTGTGTTGCTTTGAACTGTGCAGGAGAGTGAACTTTGCACCAACTGCAGGTTTAAAATAGCATAGTGGGAATCTGCCAGAGCTGTCGTACCAAGGTGGCCTTACGTGAGAACACGCGGGTTCGGCGTTACAGCACAACGTAACGTCAAAAAACAGCATTCCATTCTTTTCTTAATGCAAAATTTTTAAATTCTTACACACATTCAGAAAATGATTTTGCATTCTTCAATAACGTCACAAAATTCATTCCCCCCGTAAGATTTGTTTTTCTTTTCCTAACTGCAAAAAAAGATGTCCAGTGCTAGGAAACCATGCTTACTCTCACAACTTTGTACAGTGCGATGTTTTAAAGGTAGCTGCTTGAAGGAAATAAATTTCTTGTTCAGGAATGTTTGCCATACACGCTACAATTCTCAGTGAACGACATCCCTGAGCAGGGACATAGAACAACTGTCATGCAGAAAGGCTTCTTGAATGCATCGGTTTGCTGAGGCTGAGTACTCATGCAAACAGAGTATTGAACATTTACACGGGTTATGATCCCTGAGAGCGGCTGACAAGGAGAATGAGCCTGTGCATGTTTGCAGGAAGACAGACAGACATTAGGAAGAGCCTGCTGCGTGGAAAATGAGGTGGAATGGCTTAGCACAATAATTTCAGTTTGGACGGAAAAAAAAAAGGGCGGTATCAATAAGATTTCAATGTTTCCGCGGGTTGTTTCATTTCTGTATTATGCCTTTCGGGCTAAGAAAATGACCGAATGAGGGCTGCAGCTGAACTGATAAATTCAGAACACAACTCTGTAAATAAATTTTTTTTTTGGACTTATTGCATTTAGGCAATTGCTTGTTTGGATTTTTTCTTTATTTCTAAACTAATATTTGCATGCACAGAAGATGAAGAGTTTAATCCTGTATCTTTTTTAATCTTGTAATTTTGGAGTTCACACTTTGTTGCGACTCATTTTGAGGCGGCCGCCAATCTCCCACCCTACAACATGATGACAGAAATCCTTATTCTGGGGAGAATCGTGATGTGGTGAATAATTCGTGCCATTTTAAATTGCAAACTTTTTTCGGAAAAAGTCTATGATGGATAATAATTATATTATATTACATTTTTGGATCAAAAGTAAAATGGGGGTGACATAAAAATGATTCAAAATAAAAATTGTGAACAGGAGGCTGAGGGTTTGTGTGAAGTAAGCAGACAAGACATTGAGTATCATGTGAGGTAATGTTATCTGGCACACCAATCACCACAAAAGCAACACACCACAACACTCCATAGACCTCCCATTCCCCATTCTGCTTTTCTTCTTTTGTATTGTCTTTCAGATGCTTAAAAGCAGTTTTTGTAGCGTTCATATTTTTAAGAAATCCACAAAACCCTGAAGCTCTGTGATTTTGTTAAATACATTTCAGCTGAAAATATGTCTAAGACAACTAGAATATCTTAACTATGTTAATACATATTTCAAAATCAGATAAGTACGTTAGATAGCGAAGGTTCCCTTGGTATGCTTGAGTGTGAAAACGGCACCAATATGTCCGAGTAAACCATGAACTTTTCACTCTGAAAAATGTGAACATTTAACTGAATAACTGCATGGGAGTATATAAATCCAACAAGGTTATCCAAAAATGACTATATAGATGTTAAAATAAAATACAGATTGTGGCGTAACATTTCCCTGCTTATGTCACCGATCCACTCTGTCAGGCCGCACGCCTTCATTCGTACCTACTGCCATCCCTTACAAATCTCACACGGTGGTCCGGCATGACCTGTGCCACGCTGCCCAGGGCCACGCAGGGGGTCCTAAGTTTCTTTTATACCTTTTTTTTGCTGCCAATTTCACTACAGAGCAGGATTTCCTGTTAGACACTGTGAGCACAACGGACATTTCAAAAGCAGAAAAAAATAAGGAGAAAAGATGAGACGGAAATTAACGCAGCTAAAACGTCAAAGTTACTTGTTTAAAACACAATTCCACAACTTTTGATATTTACTAAGAAATTTTCTTTTGTCAGCCGCTCTCTTCAGCAAAGTTTAATAAAATCCTAAAAACCTGTATCACAAGTAATGTCGCTCTCGAAGCGTGGAAAAGCCAAGAAACAGTTTAATATGCATTATCAACTGACACGATTCAGTCGGCATTCGCCAGTTTTTGGAAAATTGTGGAGTGAAAGTGTACAGCCTTACAAAAACCAAAATCTAACCTTGCATATATGTGTAAGTATGTTTAGTCTTGAGTTGAACACTACAGCACTTTCAAATTTAATTCTAACTGCAGCCCCGTGGGAATAAGCAGCTTTCACCTGAGAAAAGATGACGAATCATTTCGTGCACCACAGGTGAACTGAAGAATTTCTTAGTCACTTGCAGAGTGCGGTATGTTTCAATATACGCTTGACATTTGCCTTTTGTGTGAAAGATCAACGTTAAAGCATTTTGCAAGCCCTGCTGCAGCGTGAACTGTGTTGAAAATACAAACGTTTTGAGAAGTGCGTATTAGCAGTCCAGAGGAGCTAAAAGACTAAGGTAGCGTCCTCTGGCCTTTTTCACATTACAAGCGATGGTCAGAACCAACACCTTCGGGCCTCTCGTTCCCCGTAGACCACAGCCAACATGAGGGTCAACTACTTTAACTCTGTGTTGCACCTTGTATGTGTGACCCCTGTCTATGTGTCTGACCATGACTTTGCACATTCAATGGTGTTGTTTCTGTTGCTGGTTTTGCATGAGAGGGTGTGTGTGTGGGGGGGGGGTAGACCTGTGAAACTATAACATACACAACACAGGGTTGTTTTTCATCCTGCTGGGTGTGAACGGCAAGAATTATAAACATACAGCTGAATTTATTTATCCAAATGCTCGAGGGCCACAATCTCGCAGCAGTGTTAGAATCACGGGTGCTCTCGGTGTCTGGTGGCTCACGGCTCTCCAGAAGACGGGCAGAACAACCCACAGAGGGGAAAACGTGACACTTCGCCCTGCGTGTCTGTTGTTTTGGTCAGGCACTCGATACAGCCTGCGTGTAGTTCTGCGCTAGCCACAACGGCACAGGATTTTTCTCTTCGCTCTCACACGTCTCTTGACCAAGGTGTTGTCTGTCCAGAACACCCACTGCAGAATACTTCAATGCATCACTCCTGCAGCGTTGCTGCAACGCTAGGGCAACACGATGATGCGCACCTCCTGTAACATCCACCGTGCACCGGTGGTTTTAATTCAGAAACTATCAGTTTGTTATTTTGAGCAGGGCCTAGCGGAAAAAACAAGTGTTTGGGTCAGAAGCGAATTCAGGTTGCAGATAAAAACAAAAAACCAACAGCGATAAAGAGCTGGTACAAACTGCATGTGACTTTTCGCTTGAAGAAGACCCACCAACGGCTCCTGCCCCTCCCAGATTTCAGTGTTTTCAACAACACCTTGGCATTTCCCGCAGGTCCCACCCTCCATACAAGGGCTTTGACTCCATGCGTGATAGAACAAACACTGTCACAGTTCACCCACCGCACTGTAATAGCCTTGCTGCATTTTGGCTGTGGTGCAATATAAAGAGACGTTCAGGTGGGTAGATACCTAGAATTGCCCTATAGTCCGCAGGCGTGCGCACGCACTCGCACACATTTGCGTCCTCTGTGGAACTGCAGGCCTGGTTCCACTCCAGTCCTGTCACACTGAGGTACGCAGAGAACGAAGTGACTGAAACCAAAGCTGCATCCCCCAAGGGAGGAAGGGGAAGCGAGAGCTCCAGCAGTGCCTCTGACGGCTTTCCCAGAGGCCCACAGTGCTAGTCTGGCACGTGCTCCAGCTGTAAGCAGGAAAAATCCAGAGGAAGTATTACTGGGGAACCAGCTGTGTCCCCCAGGGACCAACTGTCATGTAAGCAGCGAAACTATGAAAATACGAGCAGTAAGTGCTATTCTGCATCGCCAGGCTTCACGACAGCATTAACATGAGGATTTTGGCCCGGGACCCGCGTGGGCACGTTTATTCAAAAACAGTGCAGAAAACGGTTATATGTCCACGAGAAGTTTGTGGTCTTGAGCAGTCGGGGTTGCGCGCTCCCCGTATCGCAAGCGGGACTGTGAGTTTCCTGCCACCGGGGACCTGAGCCACGCAGTCGGGGCTCCTCTAGGCTGAGAAGCTTGGGTCAGCGTCTATGACTGATCTGGCGTTTCCCCTTCACGAAAGCGAATTAAAAGAGAAAAAACCTTAGTCACTGTGCTGCAAAAATGTTGCTGATGATAGGACTGCAGCGACCGTAGGCCATTGAGTGTGTTTGCCGCACTGTAGTCAGTGTTTTTCCACAGCCATTATGTGCCGTTTTTATTCAGCTTACAACTTTATGCAATAAAATTCAGCCTTTCATTGTACAGCTATCAAACTGTCCTGTCTTCATCTGCACGTGCACACACACGCCAGCGTGCTCTCTCTCTCTCTCTCGCTCTCTCTCTCGCACGCACACATGCAGTAGATATTCTATAAATAAATGTGGGACCAACACAGCAAATATATATCATTGGCATAAAGCGCTGTGCCGTTGGTCTTTGCTGCACCTTGTCGAAATGGAGGTGGGGGAGGGGTCTGCCCTGCTGTATCTGTGTTGCTGTGCCAACAGGCAGGTGATGCACAGGTAGAACTTGTTAACAGAATGAGTGAGTGAATGCTGTCCTTTGTCACCTGCCCCCTATTCTGGTACACTTCAGGTCGCCTGTACAGTCGTGGTGCACAAGGCTGCTCTTTGGCAGCGCTGAACGCAAGCGAGGGTGACGGTCTTGGCAACGCAGACGTTTTCCCCCCAATTTCAGACTTTAGAAGCGCTTCCCCTCACCCCTGGAAATGTAGGTGCAGCATGTTTAGGAGATGCGGCCTAAAGCGGAGGCTCGCACAAACAGGAGACGTGACACGTTGCAGACGGCGAGTTTGAATGTATGTGAACCGTGCCGCTACACCGGTTGGGGGCTGCTTTGATGCAAGTAGTGGCTCTGAAACATACGGCTGCCCATGTGCGCATCCATTTAGGACACCACATTAGACGGGGCTTGCAAACGCACATCAGATGGGACAGTTGTGTCACATCTAGTAATTATATATCTATGGCGTGAGCGCTGACCTGGAATAACCCAGACATGCTCGCTCTGCAGCTGCAAGCTAGCTGCAGCTCCTCAGTTCTCCAATTTATCAGCAGAAAAAGGGCAAAAATGCGGATTTCCCCAGCTAGAGAAGTAGCGGGCAGTTTCTCTTTTTCTTGCCTTTCCTCTTGTTACTGTCTAGTCTGAGGTTGATCCGTCTCGCCTAGGAGAACTCTTCTCACGGGTGGACAGACAGGGGAGCGGACGAGCAGACAGACAGGCGGCCCGTGGCCCTGCTGGCAGCGCTCAGGGTGTCTGCAGAGGAAATGGCAGCGCAGGGTCCCGCGCATTTCTCCAGGATACGAAGTCCCGCTGTACGTTCGCTGGAAACGATAATTCCGTCAAACCAAACGACTTTCATCCGATACAAAAGAACGATGAAAACCAAGTTGAAATATTTTAAGCGAAAATCCCGACGCGAAGCACGCAGTCCCGAGAAAAGAGAGTCCCGAAGAGACCGGAGCAATACGTTACAGGAGTCCTGAGTGAAAGGCTCTTATCCAGTAAATCACCAGTTCAGTGATAAATAAACAGATAACTTGTGAGCGGCCAATTCTCGGACTTGGCAGGAACTTCCTTTTGACATTAAAGCGTTGTTGTGAACGAATGAAGGAAAGAGGCTGCGGGCCAGAGAAGAAACCCTCTGGGTCACGGCCGAAACGCCCCTTCACGGAAGCCTTAAGCACCGTCACCGATCGCTCCGCCGCTCCCATCCCGGCCTCGCGCGTGCGGGAAGTTAGATGTGACTGGGAACCGGGGTCGGGCGTGCGTAATAATGCGAAAACAGGAGAAGAAATCTCATTTCAAAACCAGCAAAAGGCTCCGTGCCTTCAGTCAGCGTGGCGTGGGTGGTAGGTTCACCTGATCGTCTTATCAGCCGATGAGCATCGCCAGCTCTGTTCCAGCCTCTGGCCTCCACATTTACACTTCGCATTTATCGCACAAAACGGTGAACAAAGTGCACCAGAAGCAGATGGAGGCACAAACACAAGGTGATAAAAGGACAGCTTGTGAGCGCTGGTTCACATCCCTCAACCAGTTGCCTATAGCAGCACGCAGACAATCGCAGCAGATGGTGTCGGATGCAGTTATGTGGCTATCGGGAGCTCCGGAACGAAATGGCTCTGGGAGAGGTGGGTTTGGGTGGGATTCAGCAGCAGTGAGGGACACAGCTACATTTCAGCTGGAGTCCCCGTTGCGTTTCTCTTTTTGAATGGGAAGCCAGTGATGTGGAGAATGCTGTGCATTTGCGCAAGTTACAAGCTCTTGCGTCGAACGCGTGCGTCGCTTAGCGTTCGAGTTGTTGAGCCCAGGCTCAGGTCTGGGAGAGGGAGGACATGAAAGCGGTGATAGTCATCTCTGGCTGTCAGTTGTGAATCAGGCCTCCAATTGAAACAATCTCGGCAGGTTTCTCTCGCAACGCAACCGCCTCTTCACATTCAAAGCACGGTTGCCTGACAGGCGTGTGAACCAACGCAAAAATGGCTGGCAAATACAGCGACTGTCCGCCATTATACATTTCTACGCGTACACGGTGGCACTCCGTCAGCACACGATACGGATACACGCGGGGCTACACGAACCCATTCCTCGGAAGCCCCATCTCGGCTCCCAGACTGACATTACACGTATAGTAGCTGTGCGGAGCTTCGTGAGAGGCAGTTGATGGTAAGAAGATGATGATGTGCATGCATATCTGCATGCGTGTGTCCAGCCCCCGACTCACTTCCTGACACCTGGCTTGGTTAATGCTTCCTCTTCTACTGGCTTTATAAAGAGTCTGGTCCAGTGTGTAGCAGTGCTGCGGATTGACTGATGCACGGGGGGGGCACAAATCGCACAGACAGACACACAGACACACTGTGGGAGCTGCCTAGAGTCCTTAGACATCACTCCTGAGAAGACACGCACGCAAAGAGACCACACGCATGAGACACTAGCGTTCAAAGTACACGCACGCGTGCATCCGCGTAACCGTGCCGTGCAACCGCATCGCAAAACACAAAAGGAAAAGCATTATCGTCCCCTTACCCAAAGGACCGATACCTGGTGTCACTCCGCAGGAGCGCGGGTGAGGCGTTGCTGAGCTCCCTAACACACGTTCGCAAGGGGACGTCGGCCATTCCGAAACAGGACGGTTTCCCGCGTACAGACCGATCGAACGGAAGGCCGACTCCGGACGTGACAAAAAGAACGTCGTGAGAGGGGAGAAAATATGGAATCCCCATTAGCAAAAGAGTTTCGTGGATTCTTGCAGAAGGATGAGAAAGTGTTTAAGAGTCAGACAGCTCGCACGCCGAATACCTTAAAGCGCTCCTTCAAATTTCCCCAAGACGGAGCACAATGTTAAATAAAAAAACATAAAAACAACAACAAAAAAAAACATGTGGCTTTTGTTGCAGGAACGAAGGAACAACAGAATTCCACGGGCGACCACATAAAAGGTCAGGCCGCAGAGAGGCCGGGCCAAGGCTGTCCGTCCCGCTTGCTTGTCCTTGTAGGGCTGTGACTCATTACATGATGCTCAGGCGCGCTTATTACCAGCTCTGCTCCCCCATGCAGTCGCATCGTACAAAGGGTCTTCGAGCCACACACACCAACACAATGAAGCATTGTCCTCCACCGAAACGTGGTCCACAGACACGGCGTAACGGGCTGCGGTCGCTGGCAGCCACTCCCCAAGGCTTCCTAATACTCAGTTCACATGCAATTTCATTTTGGGAAAACTCGGAATTATGGGTTGCCTTTATAAGCGGGCACGTCTTTCTCGCGACTTATTTCCAGAGCTGGTTGGGAGAGCTCTTCGCAGTGTTTTTATAACGTTTCTATATTAGTTTTATTAGTGAACTCCGAATGCAGCTCTGGCAGGGATGTCACGGTTTGGTTTTGCAGTCGAGCATGTTCTTCTAAAGTCTGAAAGAGGTCCAGAACTGAAATCGATATTCCTTTTCAAAGGGGACTGCTTTTGATCTCTGAAGGACACTTAACACTGATGGGAGCTGGGATGGATGAACTCCAAGGAGGGGATAAAAGTACCTTTGAAAAGCGGAGGTCGAGGACAGGGGAAAACATCCACTGATTTGCGGGAGTGTGTACGAAACGGTCTGGGTGCAATTTTTCACGTGACGCACGTCTCGGACGAAAGATCTATCGAATTCTGCAGCGTCTCCGTCGCCCCGCCGTGTCCGTGTAAACAGACTGGTGAAAGGTTGAGGTAGCCGGGGGTTTCTTTTCGGCTGAAGTTTAAGGTGCCGAGCTGTGCACGCGCGCTGTATTCCCTAGGCAAAATGCTGAAGGTCTTGACATCACAAAGTCACACCACAGATGAACCACAGAATCTCAAGCACAGAACTGCAGAACCCAGCCATTCCTTTGGGGCTGCTGCGGGGTAGAGTAGTGTGCGGTGGATGATGACATCACAGAGATGCGCCACAGTGCAGCCACAGGCTCACAGGCATAGCGTATGGCAGGCCCAGCCTGGTCAGCGGGGCTGATGTGGGGCAGAGTGGTGTGCGGTGGATGATGACATCACAGAGATGCGCCGCAGAAGAGCCGCAGGGTCACGAGTGCAGAGCAGGAGAACTCAGCCGTTCCTCTGGGGCTGTGGGGCAGAGTGGTGTGCGGTGGGTGATGACATCACAGAGACGCGCCGCAGCGCAGCCACAGGGTCACATGTGCAGCGTATGGCAGGCCAGGCCTTGTCTCCGGGGCCAATGCGGGCTGGCGTCTCGCCCGGTGCTCCCATCTTGGCTGGATGCCACCTGAGACCGAGTTCCCCGTGACCTGGGGCCAAGGCCTGGTTCCCGAGCAGGACGGCCACTCGTCCTGTGACGGGGCAGACCGGGAGCGTCACGCGAAGCAAAGAACCTGTTGCGTTTTTGTGTTTTCGCTGCTTGCGAGCATAGTGAATATGAGGCTCCTTAACCGGAAGGAACGACCGCTTTCCAGAGAAGCGTCGGCACAATAGCTGAAAAACTCGGGAGCGTCGACCGGTTGACAAGCAGCGTTCGCCGGAAAGTTTTGTTACAAACTTCATGCCGGATAGCCAGACGCAAAGGGAGAAGAAAAAGAAAAAAAAAAAAAAATCTCGAACTTATTTTCTTGTCTTACAACACAAAATATCAGTTCCAACCACCGAATAGTCAACAATTAGCGTTTTATAAGTCATGCAGTTTATTTATTCTCAATGGCAAAATTAGGGAAAAGTACAGCTTTCCGTAAAAAGTTCTCGTATTTGTGCTGATGTGCATGAATCCTTGTTTACGCATACCAGACGAAGCAGTAAAAACATCCCGAGAAGCAGTGTGTAATCCCGATGTACTGTTTCGGCAAAGGATAAACATTATACGCAATTTTTCATAAAATTCAAGGAATCCAAATTTGCTAGCAAGTACCATAATGGACCTTTGTTCTTTTACAGAGCAGAGCTTTGAATTTCAGCAAAGGGATATTTTAAGCATGGAATATTTTGGAAGCTTAAGCTAGCTGTACTGCAAAACGTAACCCTAAGAAAAGTTCCTTCTCGTGCCTTGAGATTCGGAGCCGAACTTCTGATTTTCAAGCGAAGGCGCGAACGGCTCGTACGAGCGCAGAGAACCACGTGGTTCCTGCTCGTCTTGAACTGGGCCTCGTGTTGCCCACCGTCCGTCATTGTGCCGCCGAGGCCAAGAGCGATAACCGACCCACCGTCCTCGGCCGAGTCGAGTGAGTCAGCCCATTCGGGGGGTAACTGTCACTGGCAATGCCGTGGAACATCTTGTAGCGATTACCACAGCGGAAAAATGTTTTTCTGCAACATGCAATTACTATAGATTACAGATTGTGCTCGTAGCATCAGAATCCCTGGCAAGAGTTAGACAGTCAGAGACAGAGAGACGGGGGGAGACGTACAGAGACAGAGGAGCAGTTTACTGCAATGCCGCCGAGTCCCGGCTTGATTGGATCCAGAACCATAAATCCAGCGGTGACAAATCGCCCAAGGAAAGAGGGAACGGCCGGCTAGTCGAGAGGCTTAGTCTAGCAGAGGCCAAAGGTGAGCTGCGGAGAAGCAGTCAGTCGAGTCATCACTCGCAGCCGACCGGGAGGAAATGGGCCCTCCAGACGCCCGAGGTCCTCGCAATGCCACGGCGACGCTCTTCTTGGGTTTAATGGAAGGAAAAGCTGCCACCGGCATGCGTGCACGTATGATGTATCATGCGTCGCGGAGCGACTGTGACATAATGAAGGCAGGCTTCACATAGTGCCCCCCGTGCCCTGAGCCGAGAGTCAGGCGCGGGTTAAATGCCGGTGAACAGAAATGCGATTGTCTCTGGACGGCACGGGGGTAGCGGAAACCATGAGATGTCTTAAAACAAATCGGGTGCTTCTTGAAACGCATTTATGATACAAAACCGAAAAGCGTGCGCAAGTCATCGAGAGTAATGGCCATGGCTCCCTCAGCAAGTGCCGTGGTATGGGCTGGATTTAGCGGGGCCAGCTTAACGTTCAGGCTCAGGCCGCCATCTGACAGGTGATTTCGCCACACCTCTGTGTCCTTATATTCCATACGTGCCATCGCTGCAAAATAGCGGGCTCCCTTCCAGCCCGTGCTGCACGAAAGAGCCAGTTACGGTGTGATGAGAAAGACTCTGGCCCCCAAACCAGTGATGCTGCTGTAACCTTGGCAACCGTCCCCTGCGCATGGTCAGCTTGTGAAGGCTTAGCAGCCCCCTCTAGAGACTATGAACAGGAAAAGCATGCTGATACCTGGAGGGCGGTGGAGGTGTCCCACACAGGGCCACATGGCTCACTTTATTTGTATTATTACTATTGTTATTTTGCCAGTATGCCATGTTGTTTTCTACACTGTCAGTGAGTTTTCAGTAAATGTAACAATGCCGGTGTCATTGTCAATACTGGAAATTGAGAGTGGATACAAGATGTCTCGCGATGCAAGAAAAACACAAAAGTCACAGACGGAGGCAGCATGCATCTCTCTGGCACGAAGCTAGTCTGCAAGCGCTCCTGCTGTTTGCCCTCATCCTTCTCCCTCAGTGTTACAGGCCCCCCTCGGTGCAAACATCCTGTACCGGTGAGCCGCTTTCTGCAACCTACAGCCCGACCGATCTTAGTTTAGCTCGTGTCTAAATGCGTTACGAATGCCAAGGAGCCTGATGCCGCAAAGCGAGGAAGGCCATTCTCCTGCTCCTAGGTACACACAGTGCAGTGATATTTGAGGAAGAACGGAGGGAGAATCTCTCTCTCTCTCACACACACACACACACACACAGAGCGGTGAAAGCACCCATTGTCTCCCTGCGTCACTGCAACATCACGCCTTTAACACAGTCGTTAGTTTTTGGTTTGGAGCAGGTCATAAGCTCATTTATCATTTTGTGTGAAATGTATTTTAAACGTTGCAAAGAAGTCCAAAGCGAAGAGAAGAGCGTCGGAATAACAACATTTTCGAAAATAAACATAAACAAGAGAGCCAAGGACACTTCCCAGAGGGGACCCGCCCGCCGTGACTCACTTGTGAATGAAGACGTCCGTTAGAACCGGCGGGAAACCGGAGGCAGGCGGGCGACCCGCAAGGGGGCATCCGTGGTCCCGTCACTCAGCAACGTCACTTCAGCCGCTCTAGAACCTAGGGCACCGACAGACGGACCGCGGTCCGGACCCGGACGTAAGAGGCAACACTCAAGTGCGGACCGCCGGAAGTTCCGGGGTTTCCCCGCATATCGATAGCGGCTCGTTACATTTTTATTCAATACACCTGTCCAGGTGCGTCTTCCGGTGAAAACGCGCCCCTTCCGACGTAACCTTGTTGCGCGGAACACCTGAGCGCACCTGAGCCTCGAACCCGCAGCCACATAGTTTCCCCCCCCGCTGTGCTGTGCCGTGCGGCGCCGCGTTTAAACGTTTAATGGAATGAATGAAATGTAAATAAATAGAGCGCAGGCGCTGTTTTTAAAAATTCGGTTCATAAACGCCAAAAGGTTGTTCACTTCTTCTCAAAAAATGAAGGCGCTGCAAATTATATATATATATATATATATATTTTTTTTTTTTTTTAAACTATTTCAACATTAAGCTCCTTTTTTAAATGAGTCGTTTTGCATGTGTTAAGCTATTACACTGGCTTTATTCTTGCTGTTCCATTAATAGACATGAAAGGGAAATAAAACAATGGAGAACAAAGTGAGAAACAAATTGGGGGTCGGGGGGGTCTGGCGCCGCCGTCCATCTCCCTGCAAGCCCGGCTTCTGTTCGCATCTCCACTGGTTTCGCATTTTTTGGAAACAGCTTGCTTCACTGAAACATGAGAAACATTGCAAAAGAGCGACCTCGATAAACTCGTGCGAAACGAATCGATTGCCTGAATTATTTTCCAATTCATACCACGATTACTCTGTTTTACCATGGCCTGCGCACGGCGCTGCGCTGCGACACTGGTCGTTTTGCGCGTGGGAAACGAAACTCCGATTTCTTTATCGAAAGATCATCATAGAGAACATATTTAAAAACACACACAAAAAAAATTAATAAAAAAAGGGTCCATCCCGAAGACCTCTTGACACTTTTCCAACACATGGAATTATAAAAGATTAATAAAAAGAGACACGGATACTCAGTTGGGAACGGTTATTTATCAGAGAGAAATGTCAGTCAGAGGGCGACCGCCGTAGTTTTCACACTTTTATAGTTATTGCATAAGCAATAACAAAAAATTTTGTACTCACTTATTCGCAATATAGCGTTTTCGTGCTTGGTTGGCAAATGTGTGTGTGCGCGCCTGTCTCTCTCTCTCTCTCTCTCTCTCTCTCTCTCTCACACACACACACACCGCCGTCCAGTTGGCTCCAGAATATTCGGCTCTTTCGTCCGCGCACTCGACAAGACGCGCAAAATCTCGGTCCCGAAACCCCTGACCTCCTTTCGAACGACAAACGCGCCAACTAGTGTCCACGGCTCGGTAGTGCGGGGCGGGGCGCTTGCGACGCGCACTCACAAATCGGTTCCGCCAAACAGCCTAAATATCGCCAAACTGTTAAAATGCCAATAACATCGTGCTCTCCGAACACGAATAAAGCAGCAAAATATTTAACCGTATTTTATTTTACTGTAACTCGTGAAATAACTTTATGATGCAATGCATTCAATGGCAACTCTAGTTTAATAAAATGTGTCGATATTTCATCGATGCGAAAATAAACTCATTCCTATGTTTGGCTTCAAGTTCGCTCATCCGTCACTGTCGCTCTTCAAGCTGAAATGAACTAAGTTGCTAAATGTCTACAAAGATGACAGGAAAAGATAGATTGAAAAGATTAAGGCGATTCAAACCGTCATATTTTACTTTTGCCTGATGTCCTGTCGCACTTCAGATCTGTATTTTTCCGTTTTCTATTTATGACTAAAGAAGGCTGTTACTTTTTTTTTTTACTTTTGTCGAATTAAACCTCAAACGCCTCAAAGACATTTTTATTAAGGTTTTGAGTGGCTCGGGCAGAATTCGAATCCGGTCAATTTGTTTCTAAAGCAAAATAAAAAAAAAACGTATATTTTCTCACAAGGAGATTCGATTTCCTTAGTCGACAAAAATTATATTAAATATGTACAATATATTAATTGCATCAATTGTCATCAATATTGTTAAAAATAATACAACAGCGACAGCAATAACTACGACTGTTACCTAATATAAACTATATAAACTATAATTTATTCGAAAACTTATGCACACTACAGAATCTTAAAGAATTAATTTTATATGAATTGAAAATGAATTTCTTTGAAAACTGTGGCCAGAAATAAATTTAAATAGATATATTTCAATGTGAAGAAACGGGATTATTCTTCTGGATTGCACACATATACAGAGCAGATATGGGCTCGATAAATTCGCGTTTCCTCAAGTGGCATTGATCAGTCCACACTTTATCATAAGACTGAAAACGGGCGGGTTTTTTTTCAGTAACTATAAAAACTGATTCAGTTTACTGTCCCATTGAAGCACTTGGAGAGATGGAATAAATCACGAAGAACCGGGACACGGAAGGGCGCCTACCGAACCGGGAGGCGACCCAAAAAAATTTTTGTGACGCCATCTGCTCCGCACCAACTTTATGAAGCGGCCTGTAAGAGCGCTTCTGCGCGTAACTTTGAATTTCTTAACAAATGTGCGCGACGGAGGTCGGGGAGGATCAGCGATAACAAACATGAAAAGGGCGAAGGCGACATGAAGACAGGGCTGAGGAGAAGGATGTGCGCGATGTGTCCGTTCCGCTGCTCCATTGGTGTGGTGAGAGCCCAGCCCAGTGAGATCATTGGTGCAGGTCCCCCCCCACCACCACCACACACACACACACACACACACACACACACACACCCACCACACACACACTCCCCACTCTCCACTCCGCAACACTCTCCCGACCGACCCACTCGAGTAAATAACATCACAGCACGTTTCCCTCCAGCAGCGCAAAAACGCACGGAGCGCGTAAAACGCGCAAAAAAAAAAAAAAAAAGAAACACGGCGCCGATGAGGAAAAGGAACGAAGAGGCCGCCTTCTCTTCTTCTCCTCTCCCGCTCTTCTGACGCAGCACGGGGAAGTGAGTTCTTCACAAGTGCGAGAACAAAGGCAGAGAGGCGCAGTGGATGCGCGAAGGGCGGAAGAAGTAAGACGCGCGGCTCCTCCGACTCTCCATCAGATAAGGACTGTCGACGGCGCTCTCTGTCGCGGAAGAAGAAGAAGAAGAAGAAGCGAGGACGAGCGAGAAGCGGAGAACTCCTCGCCAAAGCGCCGTGTCCTCACCACAGGTCTCCAAGAGTCCACCGGCTTCGAGAGTCAGCTCCTACTTTTCGACTTCGACCCGGAGTGCGGGAGCGGGGGGAGTCCCGCAAAGAAGCGGGCTCGAGCGACGAGGCGCGCGGGCAGATCGTTGCGTTAAAAGCGTTGCGCGCAGTTTCGTGCCTTCCCAGCCCGGGCTGCGGCGAGAGCCGAGGCGGAGCGTCCACTGCAAACGGCCGCCGTGCCGCACCGCACCGCACCGACGCCTTGAAAAGCGTGCGTGAGCAGAGCTCGCGTATAAGTTCGCGCTTTTGGTTTTTAAGCCGCAGTCGGGCGTTCGCAAAATAATGCGTGCGAGGGAAGCGCATCAGGTGCAGAGCAGAAGGCGTTCGGACCTCGCGTAGGAAACGCGCAGCGGCAGTTTGCGGCTTCCGACTTGTGCTGCGCGCTGACAGCAGCGACACGGCGACGGGCGACAGGGCGATGCTGCGACGTCGTGCAGCGGGACACTGACCGCCGAGCTCTGGCGCCGGGCTGCCGCTGTGGAACGACTTGCGGAGGCCACCCGAACTCGGGAGCGGAGGAGAGTGCGCACTGAGGCCGCGGCGCGAACCCACAGAGCTTCCTTAAAGACGTCCGTTAGCGAAGGAGTTCCGCCAGAGACCCCCCTCGAAGGGTTAAAGGCCACGTGTAGCCGGACTGACCACGCTGTTGTGATGCATATTCCCATAGACCCGAGCGCTCCCAGACGGTTCACGCCGCCCTCGACGTCCTTCCCCTGCAGTAAGATCGGCGAGGGCGCGGGGCCCATGGGCACCCCGGGCACGGCGCGGGGACGCGCCGAGGCGCGCTCCGTCGTGGACGTGCTGGCGGACCACGCCGGCGAGCTGGTGCGCACAGACAGCCCCAACTTCCTGTGTTCCGTGCTGCCGTCGCACTGGCGGTGCAACAAGACGCTGCCCGTGGCCTTCAAGGTAAGCGCAAGACTGGCGAGCTGCCGGGTGCGCGCCCCCACGCACACGCACACGCACTTGAGTACAGGTATAGGTGAGCATCCAACGCTTTCAAATATGCTTGTCCAGGTTTAATAGGAGAGCTGGGGTCTGTGTCAGGCTGTCCGGGGTTGCCGTTAAAATGTGCTTTACTGCCCAAACGGTGCTGCAGTCCTCCGGGCCTTTTAACTGCTATGCAGTTTTATTTATTACTGCGCATCTTTTAAAGGCCAAGGGTTAAACCGGTTAAAACTATTTTTTTTAAAAGTATTAAAACATGAAAATCAGATGTTTTAATACAGTAAGTTGCAGCACAGCATCAAAGAAAACGATGCGACGTCAGCTGTTTTCGTTTTACCAAGCTGTGGTAAATTATTATATCCTTTAGAAAAAATAAAGAAAAAAAAAACTTATGCAACATTAAAATATTGCAGCACTAACAACTGCAAAAGTCTGTATGTTTCCGTTGTTCATTATTATTTATCACTTTGGATCCACTAAAAACTGCCGCAGCCGGAACCTGTTTATTTTTAAAGAATTTGATAAAAGATAAAAACGTGACTGTTTGAAGCGGAGAATAATTTTTTAAAAAATCTAAATGTGGCCGCAGATACAAAAATGAATACGATTGCTTTTTATTCGAAGGAGCCTTTTATTTCCACGGACACTTCTGTGCTCAGCAATGCCATTATGATGAGAATAATTTTTGAAGATGCGCGTTTTTTACTTCGGAAAAAGCAACATCCGTCTGGTTATTATAATATAAGTTATTAATAATCCGGCGTTAACTGGGCCGGAGGAGTGCGAGGAACTCCGCAAAACGCGGTGATCGTTTTTGCGGGCTGCGGCGTCGGTCTGCGGTCGCGCAACACAGCACAGCGCCGCGCAAAATAATGCAGCCTAACAAAATGCAGGACGGCGCAAAAACACAAGCAGAAAAACGTAAGTTGCAGCACAGCATCAAAGAAAACGATGCGACGCAACCAAATTCAGCAAATGCGAAATACAAAAGGGCGCAACTTGTAGACGAGCTGCGCCCATGAACAGCTATTTAAAAAGGCGCTGGACAATATTTAGCAAATGAAAATGTGGGTATAAATTTTTCAAGCATTACCGGAAACCTTCGTTTTAACTCCATTTGAAATTGATGGAAATATTTACATACACTAAATAAACACCCTTTCACTGTACTGCTTTTCGGTTTTACTGTGTTTTCATAGCACCCCACTGGTCTTTAAAGTTTTTGTATAAAATGTTCATTTTTTCAGAAACGTAACTGTACTGTCTAGACCTTTTTGAAAGAATAAATGTACAATAATGGGTTGTAAGCACTTACTGGAGCAAAATGAAAGGAAAAATTTGGGGGAATAAATATTTTGGGGGAATAAATATTTAGATGAGTTTCAGTACAAACGTTGTGTCAAATTTTGGGAGAATGAACGTTATCTTCAAGCTCCTGTGGCCCCAACAGGTATACAGCTTCTATATACATGTTCATAGCAGTGCATTAATGTCAGTGCAGTTTGAGCAAACGAAAGCGGGATGACACATCGAGCGCGACTGCCGTTATTCTGGAGAAATGCGACCATGATGGGGACACGTTGTGGCACTGCGCCACCACAGGACCGCTCTGTGCTGGGTGTGACATGTGTGTCTCACGACAGCTCATCTAGTGCGGCGTGTGTCTCTGTCTCCGAGCAGGTGGTTGCCCTGGGCGACGTGCCCGACGGGACCCTAGTCACGGTCATGGCAGGCAACGACGAGAACTACTCGGCGGAGCTGCGGAACGCGTCGGCCGTCATGAAGAACCAGGTGGCGCGATTCAATGACCTGCGCTTCGTCGGCAGGAGCGGCAGAGGTGCGTGTCGCAGGGAATCCCACGCTCGCTCCCGTCCCATGCACACACGGCCTGCCTGCCCCTCGGCGACATGTGTGAGCCACACGTGGGTCCCTCGGTGCCCGCAGGGACGCAAGTGGACCGACCACGTGTCTTGTGTAGTCATAAGAGGTCACTGCACAGAGCCAGAACCGCTGCCCAAACGTTGTGTCAAATTTTGGGAGAATAAATATTTAGATGAGCTTCATTACACGATTTTATAACGTTATCTTCAAACTCCTGTGGCTCCGACAGGTATACAGCTTCTATATACATGTTCGTACCCATATTTTCTCCACTCTGCTTTGTCCTGCTCCCCTGTCCTGTCTGTCCCACCGGTCAATGGGAAACACCCCCCCCCCTCCTCCCTCCGGGGGGTTTCCTGACCTTGCCGGGACCCAGAGATGAGTGTCCGGAAGCAGCGGCTTTAGGCTGCCATGTGGGGGATCTCCTCTCACCCGTGTGCTAGGGACGATCCAGAATGGATAGCCTGTCCACCGCCATGCTGCTTACTGCTAAATTAATATGTTGTACAATTAACACTGAGCTGTGCCTCTCACAGCTGCACACTTAACCACCAAGAGAGGTTTGCAGCGAGACAGTCAGTCATTGTGAAACCGCTGCGCCGTGGGAACGCCGCCGCTCTAACGGACCGCGGTACAGCTACTCTCTTACAGTCTCTCACCGCGCTTTCCTCTGTGTCCAGGAAAGAGCTTCACCCTCACCATCACCGTCTTCACCAGTCCCCCCCAAGTGGCCACCTATCACCGGGCCATCAAGGTGACCGTGGACGGACCGCGCGAACCCAGGCGTAAGTACCCGCAGTTAGCGCCGGCATTATTGTGTGTGGGTGGCAAGGGGTGCTGTGATCAAAGCCAGAGGTAGCGGTCTGTTGTTTGGTGAAATCAGTGCCACGGTCCAAAGCAAGCAGATGTTTAATGTGGCGGAGGGTGGGGGGGGGGTGTGAGTCACAGCGGGGACCCAGGCAGGGGCAACAGTATCCCCGCTCCTCAGGGTCCCTTTCGACTGGGGCGTGAGAGTCACGTGTGGTTTCGGAAGCCCGGGCTCGCCGCGGCCAGAGAGCCTATCGATCAGGCGCTGCGGATCGTGGACAGCCAGTGGGCACAGACGCCTTGAGCCAGATCCCTCAAGCGCATTAAGGCTAAGCCTCGTTGCCCACAAACACTAAGAGGAGCCAGGTGTCACAAAGCCACAATTGCAAAGGCCGCAGCCTCTGTCTTATAACTCTGGTCTGAGGGCTTCGAGGGGGAGACCGCAAAGGGGGCTCATTGACTCGCGGGCTGGACAGAGCGGTCCGCTGAGAACTGGTGAGCCAAATGGGTTTGCGCTCTCCATAGGATGGAAGTGTTTTAACCCCGCAAAGGACCGATCCACAGGCACGTGGCAGGGAAAGCAACGGCAGCCCGTTGACCGCGTGCGACCGCTGTATCTCTACATGCACGGGGCTGCTCATCCAGGTGGGAATCAGTTCAGAGCGCTGCTCTTCTTGGCTCCAAATTTAGCTAACATTTTATTTTCCAAATTATAAAATTACTTATTTTTGTTTAGTTCCCTCCCCAAAATGTAACCTATGGCCACTTAAAAATTACGAATAGTGCAGTTAGGCAACAATTAAGAATACAATAGCAGTTAAATCAGTTTTTAAGACCGTACCCAACCCAAACAGTACATTTCCAAAAATCTGAGGTTTATAAAAACACAGATCTCGTGCAGCGTGCCAAGGTGCGGTAACTGGTCATGTGTCTGAATATCAAATGTATATTTCAAGCAGTATTTAATTTTTCATGCGAAGAATTTTGACTGTTTTACACTGAAGAATATTGGCTGTAATGGATTACTCGTAGCATTTGTTGAAAATTTCTAAACAGTAACAGCCTTCCTCAAGCTTAATAAAACTTAATAAGGCAAGATTCCTAGCAAATTACAATGTAATTTATTATTAGAAATTTCTGTGTATTAGTACTAGACTAACTTCTTTATAACGTCTTTATAGAAAATCCCCTTTCGGCCAATTTTTGATACAAGTTGTTTGGTTTCTGTAACTTTTGATAAAAGCAGAGCTCTGCTGTGCTTACAGTACAAAGGAACAAACGTATCAGCGAGAGAAAAAATGCTATCGCGTCTCAGTTTAGCTCACAGCCCAGACCCGAAATGGTTACCCCCAGGAAAACTTGAAGTTAAGTGCATCGGGGTCCAGGGCTGGTCAGTTTGTGAAGGCCTAGAATTTGAGGGTTTCGGACGACGCCGAAGAGGGGTGTCGATTCGGGGGCTGATGGCGGGGAGGTGCAGAGGAACGGGAAGGCAGTCAAACCGGAGCTCAACCAGGTCCATCACCGTGCGGTTCTGGTCCTGACAATTGAGCTCAGGTGATTTCCGAAACAGAATGACAGGAGAAAGTCAGAATCACGGTTCTGTCTCCCTGCAAACGTCATGCTCGCCTCGGGCTCCTGCTGTGCCAGCTGCAGTCATGAGCTTCGCCGCGTTTGTCTGTTTGACTTTTACGAGACTTACGTATGCAGCGTGGGGTGGCACTGTGCAAAGGATGATAACTGCAAAGCTTTTTCTGGTTTCTCTGACTCTCCGACAGTCCACTGCGCAAAGCAAAAGTGTAAGCAGCAGTTTTTTGAAGCTGTTTTCATTCACGTGGTTGACCTCCGATCACCATCTTACGGTTCATTTTGATCTGCTGCCGTTGCTGGGGCTAAGAGGGCGGATGTTTAAGGAACCAGTCCACAGGAGAGGATCCCTGCTCTGGTTTTCTGGTTGGCACTCGTAGGCAGAAGGCCCATGCGAGAGCGATTGGCATTCGGACAGCGTCTGCATCCAGGCTGCGTTCAGGCGGATGCTGTGCTGCTGAATCATGGCTCCTCCTGCGGGTGTGCTTGATCGGGTGTTTTCTTCCCAAGAGGCCGCGCCCAGTTTGTCTACGTGCTTTGGCTACCTGCAGGCTCTGCCTCCGCTGGCTCAGGTTGTGGGACCTGCGTGGTGTCTGTGTGGGGCTCTCATTTGCATTCTTGTCAGGCTGGAGTTGGCAGAGGGCCGCAGAGACGCTGCACACGCCTTCAGTTGGAAAACCGGATGGGCCAGCTATAGGCAGTGCTGCAAACACTTCCCTCCTCATACTTCTAACGGCATGTGCGACATGGAGAGCTAGGACCTTTGGGCCACCCGCAGAAAAGCATGCGTGCGCACGCATGGGTTGCTTTCTATTCATTTAAGTTGAAATAGCGGCTTCCTTCACTATGCATCATTTTGTGGCGCGGTGCGGCAAGAGCAAGAGACGTAGCTGATTCAAACGGTGCAAAACCCAACTGCGATGCAGCACAACTCTCGACTAAACTACCTAGATATTTGTAGAGCCAAATGGCCGACCGCAGTGCCGCTCGGTCGTGCCGTCAGTGATCGGCAGCTTTGTGGCTGCACTGTATCGTAAATCAAAAGTGAAAAAGCGCAGGGTGACAGGAGGAGAACCCGTGCTCTTACATCTCAAAGGGCTTGTGAGACACTGCCGCCAGACAGATGGCGATTGTGATGCTTATTTAAAAAGGTGTTCGGGAGCTGCTTCGTCACCCGTCGTGTGTACGTCTGAGCGAATCGCATCTTGAAAAGGGAAAACCAGTTCACAATGCAACTGGCACACACAAAACCACTGTGTACAAATAGATGATAAATTATTTTAGGAAGCTTATGTAATCCAATTCATTTACTGTAGTTGTGTGACAAGAAAACTTTCAAACATTTGGCTCTACGTATATATTTATGGATTGTTGAACGGTTTGACGTTGAGTTTTATGGCCTCGGTATTGTCATAGAACACATGCACAATCTGGCTGCGGACTACACGCAATAAACTGTCTTAGTCGCTTAGCCGAGTCCATAACATTACAACAAATGTTGAGCAAGGGGGTCCGTGATCTTGGTGCCGGGGGCCAGCGGTACAAGCTCTCCGTTCGGCTCTTCCCGCGACCATTTTGCGAAGCAGTTTCTCTTTTCCACAGATCCTGCTTTCAGCCAGTCATTCTGCGTCTTCCCTCGGTGTTCAGCAAAGCTCTCCCTCAAAGGGCGGTTATCGAGGAGCATTGCGCACTGTGGGAGAGGGGTGTGGGTTCAATTTATTTGCATTTCACACACCGTCTGCACATGGCATGCAAAGCAGACAAACAAAGACATTTGCTGTGTTGTTGTTCGGGGGCTTTTTTGCCCCCTCCCTGAGTAAACAAGGCTGAGCGTACGTTGAAAACGAGAAGCGGCTGCGTGCGGGACAACCTGCCAGGTGTGTCCACCTTTAAATAAGCCTGGGGGGGGGTGGAACAGACATTGCGGCCACGCCCACCCACCAATGCCCAGAAATCATATGAAAGTACCCCCCCTCCCTTCGTGCCCCCCTGCGAGAAAAGCAGTGCTCTGTCAAAGCCCGCTTTGAAGTCAGAAACCGAGAGGGCTGCTTTCAAAGGACGCTCAAAACACATAACAGTGACAATGAAGAAGAAAAAAGATGTATTGTGTATAGCTTTGGGCAAATTTTAAAAGCTATGCTCCCCCCCCCCCCCCCAAAACCACTCCTCCTCTCATCTTGTCCCCACATGTGTGGTGAGCTGCAGCTGAACTGGTGGCATCCTCTTTACTTCATAGCAACAACACGTCACATCACAGAAGCGCACCTCAAAACCGAAAAACGGAACTCCCGATGCAAAATCTCAAAAATTTGGAGCGTCTATAGGTACGCTGAGGCCGTTGAAAGGCAGTGAGCCAGGAGCGTCCGGTCACTTCACAGATGTGCCACTTTGCTATTGTGTGCAGTGGAAATTGCAACAGGCGCCGGCCGCTTCCCTTCCCAGGAAACATGGAAGGGTGACATGTAGTACCACGATGCCACTTAAGAGTTGAGACGCAGGTTGCGTTGGTTGGTAGAAGGATGCCCTCGGTAGAATGGTCTCTGGTGCCCTCGTGCACTTTGTCATACTTGATCTGCTAGGTTTCGGTCATTCTCTAGGTGTTGGGATGGACATCGGTGTGAACGGTTCCCAGTCTAGGGTCACTGCGAAGTTCCCATCGCTGCACGTTTACAAAGCTCGGCGCTGCACTTCGTCTATACCGACAACCAGAAATGATTCACTAGAACTTGTTTAAAGCTGCAGACAGAGGTGGTTTGTGTGCTGATGCTGGTGTTGGAGGGTGAGTGGGACTCCAGATTGTGTGGAAGACGACATTCCTTTGTCCCTGTGGTTCAGCGTAGGTATTAAGAAAGGTCTGTGCGGCAAGTAGCCCATCCGACAACTGCACAAAACGCGTGTGCAGAGTTGACACCATGTCTGCGATTCCACTTCACCCCCACATCCCACCGCTCACGCTGACACGCTCCAAGCCTTGCAGCAGCGAAATTGCAGCTGACATTTTCTGCAAAGCGGAAACTAACAGAGCGGGAGAGAAACACGGCCGGCGTGGCGCAGGCCCGAGGCACCGCCATCTCGCAGCCAAAGTGGCCCGAGGCTTTCTGACCTGTTGCAGCAGCGTAGAAATGCCTCGGGGACTTGGCTCCGAACACGTTTTCCTCTTCTGGGGCCACAGTTTATCACCAAGTTTTCTTTGCGGAGTCAACCAGGAAAGTCATCTCTTGCTGAAACCATTTCCCAGAGAGCCATGCATTCTTTACAGCATCAGCACCACGATATTTTTCGAGCTATGCAAAAGTCTGACTTAAGTTGGGACCTCCTCTCAACAGAAAAAAGAATAAACAAAAATAAAATTAAAAAAAAAAACTCGGTCAATTTCACGCAGACCCTTATTGCCAAATTTCTTCCTGTTTACCCAACAATTGGAAGGAGTAAATGTGCACTGTGTATTTCTGCGCTTCCTTATTTACACGGTCCCAGAGAATGACAGTAATTTAATAAGCTCCGAGATCTCATTTTAGAAAAATGGATGGCACATGAGTTGGAATACATGTTCCCAAAACCTTATTATGATAATAAATGTTTTCTGTTTTAAAGGGGAGCAGTAGTGGAGTGATGGCCAGGGAGAGTGAGGGATGCGGGGAGCCTGTCTAAACCGGTTATGGGAAACTGCTTACGTGAAGTACCGCAATATTATTTTATCAGAGGTTTAATGGCGAGCAGCAGTTATGAAAAAACGGAGAGGTGTGTGAGGTGGGGACTGTCGGTGACCCGAAAAAGTGAAGCAGATGTTTGTCTGATGAAAAGCCAGGCAAGTCTACGGTTTACTGTGCCTCGCTCAGGTCCTACATTCAAAATGGCAATAACCCAGAATAGTGACATATCAGTAACCCCCATACACACTTCTGCACTTACCAGAACCTCCCACATGAACACACATACTCACACAGTCACATTTCTGCACCCTTACCAGGCCTGTGTTATTCTGCAGAGCCACAGAGGCGGATGTGTGAAAACGGTTACACCTTCTCACTTCAGCTGACACGCAGATACAAACACATACAAACGCCCAAGCTGAGCGTCCATACGAGCCTGGCAGTCGGAACAATGACACCCTATAGCACCCCGCCTCCAGCATCCCTCTGTTCTGGCGTTTCGTGATTGTCGCATTCACTGCATACATGCTCTCGCAACCTCTACTGCCAGAACAGCTCTCAGAGTGCAGGGTTGCTTTTTAATGTAATCTGTCACTTGGGTGAAAACAGCCGTTCCCATCCTGGCAGCCAAGCAAGCAGTCTGAGATGACCGGTCTGTTGGGGTCCAGCCAGCATGGCCCTACCGCCCTCTTCTGCCCTCGTGCACTTCAGCACAAACCTAAAGGACATTACTGTCCCTTGCGCCCCCGCCATCCTGGCCTTCCCCTCCAGCCTACCTGTCGCACTTGAGCTCTTCTGCCAAGTTCCAGCAGTCACTGCATCAAACACTACTTTTCTTCATATCTGGAGTCCTGGGGGGGCAGACATGACATGCATCAGTTGTATCATTGTCCCCTGATTTTAGTGTTGCATGTTTTCGCTCACATCCTAGTTGTGATAACGGGTTGCTCAAAATACAGGCAACCGCGGCCTTCCAGCCCAAATCCAAAAAGCCAAATACAAGTTCCCTTTATTCGGTGTCTTGTGCTCTTCTGATGTCGCTGAGACGAATGAGTGCAAGGGTCTCGATATCAGGAATTGGGCTGATCTTTTGGGCGACTTGCATGCCTTTACTTCTCACACAGCTGCGGTTAGAGTTTCGTTGACGTCAGAGTCGGTGGCAATTCACGTGTCACATCCTGTGATAGATCTAAAATTTTGAGTGTAGACTGATGCTGCGATCCGTTATCACCTTATGAATGCACGTAATGCAACACCTGCGATGAAACTAACACTTTCTTGGCCTGATTCACTCCTGTAATGACTAAAGGCACAGCACCGATGTGCAGTTATTTGAGTCCTGAAGCAGAGCCGTATCTGCTCAAGCAAAAATAACGCCTCTGCTCGGCGGACCCGACAAGGTCTCGCAGCCCCAGCTGGTGGCAGCACCAACGGAAACTACTGTGGCAGAGAGTCGGTGCGTCTGTTTCTGCTGCTATCGTGCCAAGTTCAGCGCCGTTTCTGTATCCCGGCGGAGCACGTAACAGGTCGCACGCTCCTATGGTTGTATGGGTGTAGCAGGAGAGATCCGGACCGTGGGGAGCAGAGTGGCTCCGCTGGGATCAAAGAGTCAGAAAAGGCTTGCAGGAATGTGTGTGTGGCACACCTGGGCTGCGCTAGACCAATCGGACGGGCTTCTCTTTGGTGGTCAACCAATGACAGAGCCGGGGACAGCTTTGCGGAAGGAAGTAGGTTTGCCACAGAGGTTTTGAGGCACAGACTCGACACCCAAGCGTAACAAGCAGCACCTAGACCAACATCAGATGTCTAGATGCACTCTGATCCACTTGATGAGAAAAGCCACTTCCTTCCATTTGGCCGGTACGCTTGAATGCGCTCGACCATGCACCCCATCGCTGGTCACTTGCCTCAAAGTAGGTGCCACCGGTTGGTCTGCAGTAATCGCTTTGTTGGCCTCTTTGACCCCGGTAAAAAGAAGAACTTCACGGATCTGCGAGCAAGAGGGCAGCTGGGTAGAGGAACAGGAAGCGGAAGGAGAAGACGCTCCGCAGCTGTTGAGCCGTCTTCAAGTGCTCAATGAGCAGAGCTGCAACACCGCATTACCGCGTGTGCATCTTTTAACCTTCGCCTTTCTGTTTGTTTTGCGGCGCAAGAATGCGCGCCTTTGTGTTGTTAACCATTTCTACTGAGTAAGAAATCACAAGACCAAAGCAAACAGTCACCGCCTGAGCAGTTAGGCAAAATCTATTTAGTGCTGTCAAACATTTATCCGGCTTCATTCTGTTGTTTCGGATATTTCTGCTCCGAGCGCATCCATCTAAGACCCAAGATCGCCTTCTGAAACATACTTGGCTCCTAAAACAGCTCACCATTCTCCAATAAGAGAACTTAGGAGAACATGCGTTTTTCTTTCAAAACTGGGGACAGGAAGCAGAGTGCATTGGTTCATCAGTCAGTCCCTGCCTGTCATCCGTTGAGACCACCTTCTGAAAAAGCACATTCGGCAATTGGCTGGAATTGCCTGGAAAGCCTGGCCGGGACCTGGTTGCTCTTCGCTATGAGGATTGCCTTGTCCGGCTTCCAAGACCCTCACTGTTTCTTCTTAGAAGTTCAACGCAGCATGTTCAACTGCAGCCACTCGGTCACACGCACACCCGCTGTGTTCCAGGCTGTCTTACAGATCAGCACGTTCAGTATAAACTTCCCTTAGATAGGATTTTACCCCACAAGCTCGAGGTACGCAAAACTTTCTGTCGGCGAGGCGCTCGGACACGGACACGCATAAGCTTCGGGGCTGTTTCTTTGTCCGATGTGTTGCTGGTGGGAAGCAGAGGGTGGCGGTGCTCTCAGTTTCAGGCTCAGCCCACTGTGAAGCCACTTCCTGCCATTAGACACGTACACGCCTCAGAGTCGGCCAACACCAGCAAGCCGATGCTACGCAAATCCAGCACAAAATTGAGTTTTATTTCCGCAGCATAGATTTGTGCACAGATTTTTGCCTACAGATACTTGTCCGTCAGACCAACTTCTGTCATGTTCAACATTACCCTGCCAGTCACTGACAACTGAAATATTTTCAAGGAAGGAAAGGGAAGTTCATCCACTGATAAAAATATAATATTAGCGGCTCTCCGATGATGTACACCAGCGATCTCTTCGTGAGGTCCAGTCCCTTAACCACTACGGCATTTTGACTTTGCTTTGGCTACTGTCCTTTGACTCGTGTGCGCGTTTCCGTTCTCCAGTCGAGAGAGCTGGGAAATCCTATTGCGCAGCCTTTGTTAACTGCAAGCCTGTAATTTTAGTCATAAAATAATATCATTGCATACTTCAATAACCTAATTTCTTGGCCATCTGATCTTGCATTTGATGCATATGTAGTACTGCGGTGTTGAGTTTTAGCCCCTCGGCATAGAAATCCTGTGTCGAAGAGGTTTAGTCCCTCGGTGCTGCGGCGCTCCAGCCTCTGCTATTTATACGGACTGAGCATCAGCAGCTTTGCGGCCTCAGACCTCGCTGGCCACACCTTTCTTGTGGTTATGACATCATGACGAAAAACACAGCGTTCCCTCTTAAATGCAGCATAATACATAAAATATTAATAGGCCCACAAAGCCCTCTGAAAGGGTATCAGGCCAGAGCCCTCACTCCTCACACCCAAGGGCTTCACTCGGGGGGTGGGGTGGGGGGGTTGTTAATACAGCTGGTCCTGCATCCCCTTAGAAGTGGAGGGATGGGGTTTGGACAGGAGAAGGCGTGATGTTCAGCAGGATGCCTGGTTTTGCTGGAGCCTGGCAGGAACCCTTACAGAGGCACCATGTCAAACCGATTTAGACATTTCAGCCGAGGGAAAGGGCCTGACGGAGAGAGAAGGCGTTTCTGTGCGTGTGTGTGTGTGTGTGTGTGTGTGTGTGTGTGCGTGTGCGTGCGTGTGTATGCGTGCGTGTGTATGCGTACACGCGCATGTGTGTTGAGGGCAAGGGAGGTTTGGCAGAGGAAGAAAAAGACTCAACATATGGGAAACGGTTTGGGTTTTTCCCCCTTTTTCCCCTGAAACGGGGAGTAAAGGAAACGGACGGGCTGCTTGATTACCGCTGTAACAGTAACTGGAGGGTCCTGGTAATGAGACCCAGGCCGGCGTAATGAGCCCCGCTCCCGCAGATCTCTCTCATGGCCTTCCAAGCCTACTGGAAGTGCAGCATGCTAGGCGCTCCGTGCCAACTGGACCCGCGCCAGTGGATTTCCTACTGCAGCGATATTCGCTTTCATCCCCGAAGTGCCGGCCAATTCGACACAGACCACCGCCGGTTACAAAAGTAGATCGATTATCAACTTTCTTCCCGTTTTTTAACGTCGCGCCGTAATTCCCTTTCATTTGCCGAAGGTGGGATAAATCTTTGAGGAGTCGCAGGAGGGCATTATTTTTCGGGGAGTCTCCCCAAACTTCAGGCCTCGGCGTCAGGAAGACAGTAGCCACAGTGTGTCTCGGGGTGCTGTGTTTGGGAACCGGGGGCTGGCTGGCAGTCTGTCTCTGGGTGGGGGGCTGGGGAGGGGGGGGGTATGTGCGAGATGCTGGAAAGCGCTGCTCCGTGTTCTGTCTGCCGGAGTGGCAGGACTGGAGGGGGCGCCAGGGAAAGTCTATTTTTACTGGAGCCTGCGGCTTTTGAGTAGTCCTCTGAAACCAAGTCAAATAAACAGGCAGGACTTTCGAGCATCCTGGCGTCCAGATTCGAAGCGGCCCCGGCGCAGACGGAATCATCTGCGGGCAAACATTACGCACGCGTATGTGTGCGCGTGCGTGTCCGTGTGTGTCCGTCGGTCCGTGAGGACTACGTCTGTGTCTGATTCTTTCCTGGGCAAGAATGAGATGGGGTAATGGGGGGGGGGTGGTGGTGGTGCAGAAGTGCGTTTCAACATGAGTGCCAACAAATGGTCAGAGTGGTAAACAAAGAGACATATTACCCATGGGTCATCTGCAATAGATGATATATTACCCATGGGTCAACTGCCAGAGGAGATGGGCAAATCCATATCGGTGCGCCTGCTCGCCCCCTTTATATTGTGATAAAATATTCAAATCGAGCCATTACTCCGCATTAGGGCACAGAACAGAGAGGGTGCTGGCTAGCGCACGTGCCAGGGAGAAAACCACAGAATGCACACATGTCCTTTCAGACACGTCTCTATTGCATTGGCAGTCACATTAAAGCCCGGCTTCCATTAGAGGCCCCCATCCCCTCACCGGCGTCTCGGACTCACGTCTGCGAGGTGCTCGGGGCTTCGGCCGCGGGGGCGGGGTGGGGTCGGACGGGTGTTCCAACCCAAAGTTGAGGCGGCCCTTTGCCTGCCGCGCGCCGGACTCGGCGGCGCGATTTTCTCAGACGGCGTTTTGCATTTTCTGTGCAGCGATGCCGGTGCCTTTGTTGCACACCTGTAAGGATGCTCACGCATCTGTAAACGCTCGCGCTCCGCCAAATGTGCACTTGCACGACCTCGCGGCGCTGCGTCGGTCGGCGCCCTTTTGCACGCCCCACCCTTCGCGAGCGTGCAACACGGTAAGAAGCCACCCGCAGGGTTAAGGCCGGGAGGGTGCTAGAAGCTGGAAACGCCCGAGAACCACGTTTAAGAACTTCCTTCCGCTGGAGAAGCTGTCGAGCAGACGCGGACAGGCCTGTATAACACCCGCCCCCCCCAGTACAGCTGAGAGTTTTATGTTTGGGGGCAGACATGCCCTTGCTTCATACGTACTCTGTTAACAACAGAAATGTTTTCTTTCCTGCTGTTATTTTTACAGCTCCCACGGTGCTCTTGTCAGCGTATAATATTTCTCCGAGTGCTGCATGGGAACAGGTGCTAGGCTAGGGAAGAGGAGCTTGCGTGGGCAGCAGAAGAGTCGCCAGCCCCACTTTGACATCCTGGGAAGGGCTGTTGGCACAGCCGCGGCCAAACACGACCTTCTATCTTCTAGGGCTCAGACCCAGCGATCGCCTCCATTCCCGGTGTCTTAATGTTTTCGGGCAAAAATAAAGGCCGTTATTTCCACGGATTGCAGCGTAGGTAGTTTTCCCGGTTTGGCTCCGGACTCAAATGCATTTTTACGCCGATCAAGGCCCACAATAGAATGGGAATCCCCGAATGCAAACGCACCCCCCGCCGCAGGAACCCCGCACACACGAGACCTTCAGACTGTTTAAATTGGAGCTTTTCTCAATGAAGTGAAGCTAAACTAGTGAGTCACGTCCGGCTTTTGCTCAGAGCTGACCAGCCTTAGAGCTAACCCTGCTTAGTCAGCTGACCGCCGTCATTCCGGCCGCTTTTTTGCCATGAGATGATAGACCCCTGTCTGCTGTGCATCCAGCGTCGATGCGGCCATTAATTTTAATACCAGGTCTTGCTGACGGCAGCGATGTTTTGGCAAACTATGTTTTGTGCTTCCGTGCAGAAGTGGTAAAACCCTCCCTCCCTCTTACAGGTCACAGGGTAAAGCTGGAGGACCCCCAGAAGAGCATGCAGTTCCCGGACCGCCTGAGCGAGCTGGAACGCTTCCCAGGGGCGCGCCTAAGGATGGGACCCGGGAACAGCAACCCCCGGCCCAGCCAGACCCCCTTCGTTCAGACCTCCCAGGCACAGCTCCAAGGTGCGGTTTGTGTTTCCAGCCATGCCCGTGCAGCATCCACGCAGAGCGCGGCCCGAAGCGTTACCGCAAAATGTTTTACACATATCGACCCCTTGCTTGCTTTAAACTGATACGAGACAACTTTTGTGAAACGTAGGAGTACCGGATAGGTACCAGCCAGCCCCGTAGTCTCACCCAATGGCAAGCACTCTGGGTAACCCAGCAGTCCTACACCATTTCTACAAGAATGTAGCAACCCGGCGTGACCGTGCCGGTGCCAGCCGAGGGGAGAGTGGTGCGTGCGTGGGTGGGTGGGTGGGTGGGTGAACATTACACAGCGATGAGGAGCGTTCACTCTCAGACCTGCTGTCTAAGCTACTGGCCGTGATCAAATGAAAGTAAAAAATGTGCTCACACACACACACGCACGCACGCACGCTCGCACTGTGTGACTTGTACACACCCACACACTATTTCTCACACTCATACCTCAGGGCTCTCTATTGGGACCTGGCTATCGGTATTGCTGTGTTGAAGCTGTTGTTCACCGAGGTGCTTTGCTTCCTGTTGGGTGGGGCAGCACCCCCACCCCACCGGGCATCCTTGGGTACCACACCCACCTCTGTGTGGGTTGCTCTGTCGGTTCTGGGAACCTTTGACCTCAGCTGTTTTCCCCGTATCCGCTCTGCAAAGTGTTTTGTTGGTGTTGTTGTTTGTTGAGATTTCTGCCAGTCATCCTGCTCTCCTCAGACACGGAGGGAAGGAGGTCTCGACCGGAGCGTTGAAACAGAGGCCACCCTTACCCGCTTCCTTGACTTTCCGGCGTCCCCGCGAGAAAGATGAACAACCGAGAGCCGAATTAAATACCACCTTTGGAAATATTTCACATTTTAAAGGTGCCGATGAGCAGGCAAAGAGCTTGTGTGCTTTAAGCGAGAGGTGCCAGGGGAACGAACTTGTCGGCGGCTGCCGAGGAACGCATTCCTCGACACACCTCCGTACCTGGAGCCCCGCTGGGGTGGGTGGCGGTTTACTGAAAATGGCGGTCCGAGACATTAGCGCAAACTCTCCCGCCGCAGACACAACAACGTAAATGCTGGTTCGAGCGTAGCCGCCCCCAAGCACCCCTCCCCACTCGAAGCCATGGGGAATGAAAGGGGGTGGAGTTTGAGGTTTCTCTGTAAGCCTTCACATACCGACACGCCAGGGGCTGTAGGTGTGTGTGTGTGTGTGTGTGTGTGTGTAGTGGCAGACAAACCTAAACCGCACCATAATCGCAAGTATTACTATCATGGCAGGGCCCTTCCCTTGGGCAGTCAGTAAAATAATTACTTTTTTGAAACAGTCATCTTAAATATTTTTCGCTCTGCCGCACTTGCCTACCGCACACTTCGACGCTTCGGCAGCCGAGGTGCGCTCGGGTGTCGATACATGCGCGGCAAATGGCGGCAAGGACAAAAACGGTGCGAAGAACGCACAATCCAGACGGGCGATTCGAAATAATGTGTTTTTTAGTGGCGTCCCTGTTATAAATCGGGTGCGGCGAAGAAGGGCCTTGTTTGAACTTAAATCTGCATCGCGTACGTTCCCGTCGTGGCGCGCGGCCTTATTTATTTATTTATCTTTTTTTGCCAGTATGCCGGCTGTCGGCACTACGTGGTTATTAAGTAAACAGACTCCCGCCGTTCGATGGCAGGGCAGCTTTCGCCCCACCTGCAGCGGAAAGCTGGCGGCGCTTTTTCTACGCACGGATACAGTGTCATCGGTCCTCCATGCAAATCGCTGCGTTCGGCGAGGCATAAAATAGTGTCTGGGTTAAGCTGTCAACGCAGCGCGATCCGGGCGTCTGCAGACACACACGGCGCGCACGCAGGCCGCACACAACCGCGTGCCGATGTCGCAAGGCCTTGTTTGCGCCGCAGACAGACGGCAATTCCACAGTCATTACGCAGCGTGCAGCAACAGGACTCTCCCGCGGAGTCCGTGTACCTGTGTTTTTGTTCGGCTCAGGTGAGTCTGCTAGACTTGCGGAATGAAAGCGGGGGGGGGACGCGTGGGCGCGCGCACACACCGTTATGCCAAACGCATTTGCCAAAGGACATAACTGGGTACAAACAGCCTCTGTCTTTCTAGGTGCGGAAATGAAAATCCGTGATGTGCGGCAGACGTAAGACGGAGAAGGAAAAGGCGGGAAGCCGCGTGTGTCCCGGCGGAAGAAAATGAGCTGCGGCATTCGAGATGGTTTCGTTTAAAGTCGCTCCCTTTCCAGAACCCGGAATTTCTGCGTTCTCGATAGCACGCGGTGAAAGATCGAAGAAGTCCGATGCAATGACACCGTTACGATCATTTATGTAGCTGACGCTTTTCTCCAGAGTTGCGCTAAGATACCTGCACCGATTTGCTTATCGATGAAGCATCGTGCGCCGTTCCCCGACTTCTTATCGATCACAACCAGAAACACCCAGCAAGTGGTGAACACTGTGGAACTAAGTTGAATTACGGTGGCCCGCACTCCCGATCGTGTCCTTCTTGACTACCGCAGGGGTGATATTCACTCCACGCTACAGACAAATCTTTTGACAGACAGATTATTTGAAAATAGTTCAAACTAAATGGAACTAAAAAATAAACAAAACCGAAAACGGTTAATATCTTTAATAAACCGGCAACTTGCCATTTCATTAAAAAAGGTGTACGGCACCTGTAACTTCTTCTTTCACGTTCGGTGAAGTAAATTCCCGTGCTTTACAGCATCGGGTTCGAGTGACGCGAGCGCATTTGCTTGGAGGAAGAAGCCTTTCTGGTCCGAACTCGCGCGGTCTGTGAACAAATGGATCTCCATCCGGCCAAACAACACCGACACGTTTTTCTGCTACGTTCCGCAGTTTCCTTTGGTGAACAGATCGCGTTTAGGAGAAAGATGAAAAGTGCAGTATAAAAATTTCCTTTTAAATGGTTTCGCATCTCGCCGAATGGTCGAAACACAAATAGAGGCGAAGCTCAGCGGCTTTGCTCTAGTGTTTGTACGAGTCGCGATTTCGACAAAATTGTAAGGTCAGCCTTTGGATTACAGAAATTTAAAGGAGAAATAACATGCAATGAAAAGTCTCTATTGAGCATTGGGGCGCTTGAAGGCGGGGGCCTTAGACAGAACATAGAATCTTTCTCCCGTCTCTGTGTTTGTTTTGAGTCATGTTTCAAGCAAAGGCTCAAAAGAAATATCAAATATCCCAACAAGCTGCGCCGTACCACGGTTTCTGCCCTCCCTTCATCGGTAGCTACGCCCAGGGGCTCTGCGAAACAGGAAGCCAACACAAGGCCCACCATTCAGGGAGTGTCTCAATGACACGCTTCATTGCGCCAACTCCAGAGGGGCGCTCTGCTTTTCTCCAGCTTTATTGCTCAGATGGCAGCCATTTTGGCTCAACGTCTTCTTACGGTGACCAGAAATGCTTTGATCGGTCGAGACCCCCCATGTGCAGCTGGCTTGGACCCAAACCCCTGGTGATACAACTATCAGTTCACACCCCTGTGCCCTCCCCAGCCAGAAAAGAGCCCCACCCTGAGGCCTCACAGCCTCATTAACCGGTATAATCTGTGGTCCAGCATCGCCGTTGCCAGCAAGCCAATGAAAATATTTGAAGGAAATGTTTATTTTCTTGCGTGGATCACACCAGCTGCTGTGAGCCCTCCTGAATAACTCCATTTACGTGTAAGAATTTGCCATTGTGAAGTGAGCTGGGGCCGTTCCAAGTGCCTGAGTGCTGACCCGGGAACTTTCAGCGGGAAGCACCGTGGCTTCGAGGGAGGAGGGCGGCCAGGTGCTAAAAGGATAAACCCCCTTCTGCACGAGCGCTGCCATCCGCGGAGGTCACGGCCACGCTCAGCGCCCCGTCTGACCTTCTTTGTCCGACCGCTAGTGTCGGATTATCGGTCCTCCGTACTTTCCTAGAACTTGCTGCGTTACCAGTGCCCCCATTTTCAGTTGTGTGTGTGTGTCTGTGTGTGTCAGAGCGTCTCTGGGTTGGTGTGGAACACATATCTATGTACACAGTGTGTGAAAGTTTGCATGTAACAACTTGCACCATCTGTGACCAAAAGCAAATAACCACTATTTGCATATCAAATGGTCAAATGCCTGCGGTGTGGTCACGGTGCGGTTAAACTTGAGCCTGGAACCTTGACTGGCTACAGAGTCCTTGTCCCCCCTAATGCTGCCATGGCTACTGCAACCTTTGACTCTGATATGCCAATGCTAAGAAAGTCTGAACTATCACCTCTTCCGTATGAGTCTCACAGTCTACTGAGATGCTTCTGGGTAAGCAGTAGACAGACAGATTCGCTTATATCACTTCCGCGTCTTCTCCTCGTGAACCACCGCTGTCACCGCACAACCACAGACCAAGAGAACATTGAATCACCACAAGCAGCGAGCATAAGAAAAGCGACGGCCTTTCTCTCCACTGCGACAGGACAAAAAGGAGAATTTGGGCTGCGAGGGCCTTGAAAACTCCTCTGACAGCAAAAAGAAAGTAACAGTGCTTTCCTTGGCACTCCATGACCAACGTGTCCTTTTCTGCATTTCACAGCTCTGTGGTCTGACCAGATGGACACCCCAAACTTGCCGCTGAAAACGTGCAAGGTGGAGGATGACCTGAGATGGTCAGGTAAGGAGCGTCGCTTCTGCACCCTAAGCTGTACCCTCAGCCATTCCTGTAACCACTCACAACCACTCCGTACAAGAGCCCAGGCTCGCCGCGGCAACCCAGCAAAACTGCATAGATTCAGACGCACGGTTATCGCCAGGCGGGTGGCTGGGTTTGGCTGAAGCAAGCTTTGGTGTGGCCACCGCAGCTGTGCCAGATGCGCTCCCTCCAGTTTGAGGGCGGTCCATTTTTGCTTATTGACTTCCGAGCAGACCAGTCATCCGGATACAGTATGTCAAAATCGGAATATAATTCAAACTTTTGCTCGCTTCCACGGCACATTCCTTTTCTTGCGCTGCACGCTCTTGTGACGTCTGTTCGTTCGTTTTTAAGCAATTGCGTCTTGTTTCTCTCGTGTCCGTTCGTAACCCCCGCTCACTCCGCTGCCCATGTGATATGTTTAAAAATAAAATATCAAAGCGTACATAAAGCTGCAGTCAGGTTTTGGGACAGGGTGGGCCTGGAGGGGGTCACATGAGGAGTGGCATTTGTTGTGAGGGGATGAGGGAGGAACTGAGCCCTAGTGCCTCCCTCCCGTACCGGGCTCAGCTACACTGCGATTTGCCTGGCCTGCGTTCCTGCGGCTGCGGTCCGTGCCGGCACGCGCTCCGCCTGTACAAACTCTCCGCAGGTGAACACCCGCGATTTGAATGCCAGCCGGAGGCACCTGAGAGCACGCCTCTAACCCGGCACCTTAATCAGTTTCTGCCACAAACAAATGGTCGAACGTACGCCGGATTCATACCTCGCAGGGGGGCACGAGGACTGCAATGATACGGATCAACTCTGTGTAAATGACACACGCAACCGTCCCTCCGGAGCTCCTCGGGCCCGGGGCCTGTCACCTCCCCCAACACCCCACCCTCCGTCCCCTTAGCCCTTTACGGGACTAGTGTTCTGCGGGCCGGGTTCCCACCCCGACCCGAATTCGATCTTAACTGCAGGGTGACGGCTAATGTGCGGAGAAGTATATTTAGCAGAACTCGCTGTCTGCCGAGCGTTTGGGGGCCCAGAAGGGATTAGCAGAGAAGCTTTCGTTCGCCTGTCCCTCCACCGAGCCGAGCCCTCGCTGCACCAGGCCTGGGAGTTTCCTCGTGTGAAACCAGATACCGGCCCCGACTGCAGGCTGGTAGCCTCTGGAAAAGAGAAACAGACCCAATAAAAAGAGAATTTTAGCGGCAGACGAGAAAAAAATCTCAGGGAGGAAAAAGAAAAAAACTGAAAATAGAAAAATAAAAGGGCAAATGCGTGCATTTTTTTTTTTTTTTTTCTGCGAAAGAGAAACCCAGTCCTCCAGACGTACAGGAAGACGCTGCAATGAGACCATGGCACGCCAGGCCCCCTCTCCCCCCAGGGCCTTTGCGTGACAGACCAGGCGGCACAAAGGCAGCTTGCGCTGCTCTCAAAAATCCACATTTTACACCCCGGTCATGTGGGCTCATTGCGTCCGAGCGCTAGGGAAGGCAGGGATTGTCGGGACCTTCGCAAGGCGTGGCAGGTACCCCCCTCGCCTCATCACATGCCGCCCCTTGCTGCCCGGAGCCATCCTCAGTCTAACGCGATTCAGAGAGGCGTCGGGCCGAGCGCACGTACGTCGCTGCCGGTGACCTAACTTCGGCAAACCGAAAACAAATGAAACCACGAATGGAAAGCAGCCGGCCGGAGCCAGATCGGCAGGGGTCCCTGCAAAGTGCAAACTCAGGTGCACGCACAGCGCTCTGCAGTGCTGATCGCTGCGACAACCAGAGAGCCCTACAGGGATGTGCAGTGCCTGACTGCCACAACTAGGTGGCAGCTGAGAGCAGCGCCCGTGGCTCTCTTGGGCAGTTTGTATTTTTTGCGGGCCCTCTGCCCCCCGGCAGGACTGCGGCCATGGGGCCATAGCGAAAAACAGCTGTCAGATGTTGCAGTGCAGCTGCCGGCAGACCAAAACGAAGGGCTGGCGCTCAGACAGCTGCTGCCAACCGCATGCTGGAGACGGGTGTCACCACGGCGCTCGCTGACTGCAGCGCCCGAGTCCCCTCCCCGGTCCCTCCCATGCGCTTTTCGTTCTATCGCCTGTTGTCTTACGTATGCTCCTTTCATGCTGTCAGCGCCGGCTTGCCCACTTCCTTTTCGACTTCTTCTTTTAGATTTATCAGGCTCATTACACAACGGCCACACAGGCTGCCAGTTTACACAGAAAGTCACTCGACACCACAATGCCCCTATTGACAGGGCTAAAAAAAGACTCTTTCGTGTTTATGCGAGGCAGCCTTCGCCCCACTTCCACCAACCTGGCGGCTTGTGGCAGATTTTTGCCATCTGACCTTTATCCATGTTTGCTAATCGCGCTTCACACCTTTTTTTAACCCACGGCTTTCGCTGTTTTTGCGGTGTTTCCCACACTACAGATGTCACCCACGAGCTCGCAGGTCAGGAGAGTTGAAGGCTTCTCTCCTCTGTCTTTCTCAAAAGAAAGACAAACGTATACAGAGCTCGCACCCTTGTCTGTCACCCGGAAAAACACGCAGTTAGCGTTGCTGACATCTACGTTGGATGCACGTATTCGCCCCGTTGGCTTTGGGAATTTTGGCTACGCGCGGAAGGTGAAGCTAGGCCAGACCTTTTATGCTGTCCGCCTTCATTTTTGTTCTGGTTTCCTTCCCCGGCGCAACCCCACGTAGCGTCTCGCATGAAGCGCTTACTCGCTGCCCTGTTCGTCGGCTGCAAGCATGTAGAGACCACACGAAAAAAATGCTCAGGTTACCACTGCCCACACGGGGCTGAAGCAGTGTCTACATTCAACTAATGTGTTACCGGTTACCTCCACGGTTGCCCTTTTGTCACACAAAGTCTCCATTGCTCCCACAGGTACCACCGACCTGTTCCCTCAGCGGACCTCCTTCCCATCCCTATCCCCCTTGACAGACCCGCGTTTCTCTGACCCGCGGATGCACTATCCAGGTGCCTTCACCTATTCTGCCAGCCCCTCCAGCTCAGGCATTGGCGGCATCAGCATGACGGGCATGTCGGCCTCCTCGCGCTACCACACCTACCTGCCGCCACCCTACCCCGGGAACCAGAACCAGAGTAGCCACTTCCAGACCAACTCCTCGCCCTATCACCTATATTATGGTACGGGCTCCGGGTCCTATCAGTTCTCCATGGTGGCAGCCGGAGGGGAGCGCTCTCCTACTCGCATGTTGTCCTCTTGCACTGGGGCTGCAGCAGCCGCAGCTGTCGCCGCTGGGGGCAACAGCCTGATGAACCCCAACCTCAGCAGCCAGAGCGATGGGGTGGATGCTGACGGGAGCCACAGCAACTCCCCCACAACCATGCCCACCCCTGGGAGGATGGATGAGTCTGTGTGGAGGCCGTACTGACCAGGCTGTCAGATAAGCAAGAGATCGCGAGGGCCATGAGAAATACCGTAAACCAAAAGAAAAAGCAAAAACAAAAGTGAACCAAAAATAATATTAAAACGTAGCGCTGCACATTTGACTCATTTGCTCCCAGGCAAACTTTCTTTTTCACGTTGACCAAAGACTCCGATGACGAAAAATGCCTTCCCAAGTCTAAGCACCCAGAAGAACGCGAGGTAACCGAAGATAAGGTGACATTTGCGAACTGCATGTAGTGTTGTGGGACTAGTAGTAGCTGTTCACTCCTTGAGTTTTCAACTTCAAAGCCATAGCACACGGTACACAGACCCAAGGCCGTTCCTCGACGACAGATACGGCACAAAGTATGCTGTATGACTGCTGTAAACCTGCTATCGATCTGTCATGGGTCTCATCCAAAGACGTACCAACACTGTAACAGAAACCAGGCCAAGGTGTCAAACCTAGGGGTTTCGTTGGTCCCTCTTTCTGAACACGCTTCTCGGACTTCTTGCGCTGCTCAGCGGCACCGCATCGCAAAACAACTCAACCAGCTCAGCCGAAAAGCACAACCGTAAAAGCTATTCGCCCGATCCAACAGAAATCGCTCTGTGATCTGTGCCAGATCAGCAGACATGAACAGTGAACTTAGCACATCTCCTAAAGTAACGCCCCACTGGACTTGCCGGTGTCTTCGGAAGAGAGAAGGCAGTGATGGATACCACGCGCGAGAGGACTTTCTGATACAGGTGTGCTGGCACGCTACAAGTCCTCTTTCATTGGCCGATACTTACATCCACTCATATTTGCTTCCTCTGTGGGAATGAGTCTTCTCAAAAATTGCTGTACTCTGCCAGTGACCTACTTGTGCATAAAACCAAATCCTGTCTTAGTCTGACCTGTACAGGAAGCCAGAACCTAAAAAACAGCCACGTTAGCACGTAGTTTCGTTTCACCCAAATTGAAAAAGTCACCTCCAAAGAATGGAAATTGGGTACTTTTTTCAGATAGATCATTGAAAAGTGACTCAGAAATATTTAATGAACCAAAGAAAGCGGTATTGTTGTTTTTCATGAAACATAGAAAATGTATAAATGTCAGTTATACTAAAAATGTGTCTTCCAGGTTTGTTTTTACTGTTAATTATTTTGATTTAATTTTATTCTTACTCGGGACGTTGTTTCCTTCAGGCGTGCATGGTTAGTTTAAACTGGATAATGAGGTCTGTGTTTTTGTATTTATTTGAGCCAACTTTTAGGAAATGTACATTTACCACGTGCTGGATCAAAGACTTCTTTGCCATTTACGCTGTTTACTTTTTCTACCTTCTGGTTTTTAATATATGATTTGAGTTTGAGCTACTGTAATATATTAGTTGTAAGTTATGAAAAGACCATTTTAATAGTTTGTGTTCCGATGTAGCTTCGATGCACTAAAACCGCGTAAAGCAATCTGAGTCTGAAGGAACCCCAAGCGTCTGTTCCCTCGGAACATGCCGGTATACTTCCATCCAAGAACTCAAAGAGACGAGAAAACAAAAGATGCAGCAGTATGTCGACGGGAGCCAGTTTTAAGTTGTTGTATTCTTAGATATTCTCCTAGTTTTTTCAGTACCCGATTGTTTCGTAAAAAGAAAAAAAAAAAAAAAGTGGCTAAACTAAAATTTTGCTTTGCACTATAATTTGCTTACGATTTGTCTGAATCGGTTGTTCGAGGGTTTTGTCTAACAGTTGGTGAGATGACCACCGGGGGCGACAGCCAGGCCAGAAGTCCCACGGTCAAAAAAAACCCAGCAGTACCAGTTACTCTCTGGTCTCTCCGCACTTACTTGTCACTGTTAGGGAGGCCAGTACTATTGCCACCCCGCTGTTTGTGACCCAGGTGCTGCAGTCCTCCAGCCTATTCCTAGGAGCAGTGTTTTGAGAGCAGCCGCAGCGCAGACAGGTCGGGCCTACGAGATCAGAACACAGTAGAGATCGGATCAACCGGTGCTGTCCTGGACAAAAGGCGAGAGATTTCAGGAGACGGTGAGGTAGTTAAAAAAAAAGGAGGATTACTGGTAAGGGCCTGGCAGGTAGGGTTACGCTCAGAGGCAGGGAATCCTTCAGGAAATGGGTACCACTGTCAGGACAAAGCCTTTTGTCTTGTATGAGCCTTAGGTCTTTTGAAGCATTTGTGGTGATAAGTTTTCCTTTTCTTATTTATTTATTACCGGTGGTATGAGCCGGAGGCTCCTCGCCTGACTAATGTACCTGCACAGGTAGTCAGAATGAATGATGCAGTAGCACTTGAGTGTTGGTGTCAGGTAACAGCTCTTTCTACTTCATGGTGGGTGGCTGAGGGTTATTGTACAAATTTGTCACTGCCTTTAAGAGGAGAAACCAGTGCAAAGCCAGTAGTTGTAGCACTAATGAAGGCTGTTCCATGAAGAGTTTTGTTTCTCATCTGCTCATAAAACCTGAGGCGTGCCGAGTAGACAGCTGGCGGGATGCACTTCCCATTCCAGGGCTGTGTCACCAGAACCCATTTCACCGTTTTGTCAAAGCAACGCAGGAACTGATCACCAGAACTGCTTTGGTGCTATTGAAAATGAGCATTTCGTGATGCCGATCCATTTCGTCACTATTCACCTGAACAGAGGGAGAAAAAACGCGACCGTGTAAGAGTGAGCGTAACGGTCACAGAAATGGGCAGAAGACCGGTATCTCCCGGTTCCATTAAGTGCAAGGTACGATAAAAGCTCAACCTCACAGGTTAGGGGAATATTTTAGAAGCGTATGTGCGAAGCTTGAAAAGGTTGGTTCACAGTTTGAAAGGAGAAGCGGCTTGCTGTCCCCACTGCGGTGGTCACTCTGCTGTTATGCCGCAGAAAAAGGCCAGCTTGAAGCCTGCTCCTATATCAGGGCTATTCATACAGCTGTGAGAAAAACCAAAAATAAGACACCAGACTAACCTTTCATTCATTAAGACAAATGTGTATTTCCGCTGCCTGTAATATTGCAATACTTACAAGTTAGTTGTTCCTCTTATGTTTACATAAAATGTTATTTTAAATTTATGGGTTGTTTCTTTGAGCTTTGAGACAAAGTCTGTACAGCCATTTATATTTATATTCATGAACACACTCGGACATGTACACATATTTACATTCATACATACACGTTTATGTCTTATTGCCTTCGATGCATACCAGAAAGCACAACAGGATCCCGTTTTGGTTTATTCAAAGAAAAAAAAAACATATCAAGGTCACCTTGTCTCAACGCATATACTGTTTTTCATGCTTGCCCATATCCTTCTGCTCAAGGCATGTACATCTAAATCACATATATTAATTTAAAAAAAAAAAAAAAAGATGTATATTGCAAATTCATTGGTGTAATTTCAACTTAAAATGTCTTTGCTTGAAATACATAAATTCATGTGCAACCATGTACTTTTAAAATTTCATTTTAATTAAAAAAAAAATACATTTCAACTTCTGCAGTGCTGCCCTCTTTTGTGTCCAAACATGACAATGACTCTTCAAAAGAAATAAGCAGCGAAGAACTCCCTGAACAGGTTTTCCACTTTCGTTCCTCCGACTGAAATCGTGTATGTTTACTCTTTTACCCAGCATTCATGTTTTCAAGGCCTGGCACACTCTGCTATCGGTTATAAGATGACGGACAGCAACTAACTGCTTTCCAAACTGACAGTTGAAGAACTCGCACCTGCCATGCCCAGTGAAACATCCAACCGCAGGTAACCAAGCTTTCGGAGCAAGCCGGCAGACTCAGCAGCTGTGAAGTGTCGCACCGCGGGACAGCAAGGGCAACCATCCAGCTTCCCAAAAAGGTCTCCGGTCTACACCAAAGCAGCTGCTTATCAAAATTCCCTAACAAGGCAGGGGAACCGTCTGTACAAGACAGACGCCGCTCCATTCCGACGCAACTGTCGGTGAGGTCTCCTTTTCAAGGAACAAAAACGGCCGCCTATAAAGGCGATGACCGCAAACCCCTGTTCGAGCGAAAGACAACACGAGACAAACGGTGCACCAGGTTACTTGCTCACCTCTGGTTTAAGCCTACAACTTCAAAATTCCACTGAACTCTCAAGTTAGTACATTACATAATCCTTGTTTCACCGATCTTACACATCCAACTGCTCAGGACATTTATCCTGCGGCCGAGTTGAGCGCACAGCAAAGATGGCAAACTTGCCAACATCAGCAAGCCCAGATCAACAACAAAGCGAGGCAGAGAAACTCCAATCCAGCCCCATCGCAGGCGATGTTCCACGCATTAGTAATAAATAAAGTCAATAAAATTTGACCACAACCTTTTCTTACATTTTATCTGCTAATTCCTTTAGCACGTTTCTATATCCTGTACGAGGACACAGAGAAGATCACGCCGCTGAGACCATATATGAAGAGGATACCACTTGAAATGAGTAAGTTTAATATGATATTTACCCACCACTTAGCCTCACTGAGGACAAATAGACTGGTTTAATATTTAATATTTTGCAGAACTGCAACCTGTTTCAGTAGGCCAGCAACTGTAACAAACACCCCTAACCATTTATATCAGTCTAGCCAGTCTCAACTGGACAGCAACTTCACATAACTTTCCAAACATCTCTAATTTGACCCTGTGGTCATTTTATGCTACTACCCCTTTCCACAACTGCCCACATCGATAAAGCGGGGATTTTACTAGGGTATTACCTTACTGATAACCTACTGCACTGCTCCCCTTTTATCGCAAGCAAAGTACCATAATCATTATAGCGTTATATGATGTTAAAAACTGGACCAAAACTGCATTTCCCCCACATATGAAATACAAATAGTCAGCCATGGGAAATGAGGAGACCGTTGCTTCTAATACTTGTTAGACAGCACATTTGTTCATATCCATTTCTTTAAAAAAAAAGCTTGCCCTCCTAAACACAGAATTGTTTCCACCATGTTCTCCTCAAAGCTCTTGGCTAAAGCCTAAGTCTGCTCAGCTCAATAGTAAGCAACATTCAGCATGGCCAGGGATCTCTGGACAGCTACAAATAATGAGAAAACCCAGATAAAAACACACACACACACACGTGTGTGTATTTATATATATATATATATATAAAGTCATTGAGCCAGCAAAGGGGACTCAAAAATGTTTTATTTCTCATGGATGCAGGGTCCCAAGTCGGTGGGGTGCACAGTACCTGCATACGAAACCCATTAGGACTATTTTCGAACTGGTGTTGAGGCCATGCAAGACTGACCTTTTGTTAGGGAACCCATGAGAAGGAGAAGTGGGCTGGAACCAGTTTGGTTCGGGTGCCTACGATGCTGGCTATTTTTTCACCAGGACGCCGATGGGAAAGCGGCCTGCAGCCGAGAGTCGCTGTTCCCACAGTTGAGCTGAGAGCAAAAGAAGAAGCGCGAGGGGGAGCGAGAGCGAGGGGGGACGAGGGCAGACGCGTGACGCAGTGTTTCTCACACTCGGCCTTACGATCACATCAGTGTTCCTGGAAGGCTGTGTGTGACTGTGTTGGGGGAGGGTGATTTCTCATCCCAGCAGTCTGTAGAGACATCCCTCCCCAGACAACTCCCACAGCAAGGCGGCTCTCACCTCACCCTGTAGAACTGTCCGTTTTCTGGAAACAGGACGTGAATATCTCTCGTTTGGTCATATGGTACCTGGGTCACCAGCTGGGTTCCACAGTATGTCTTCCAGTGCCTTACTGTAGCTATCAGACCTGCATCCCAAGGGCAGATTGCTGAACCCTGCCTACTGTCAGAACACCAAACAGACAAAAGGGATAAGTTCCTGCTAAGTTTGAGAGTCCAAAATCCTTACCATTCAGCCATTTGGCACTCAGATCCAACCTCTTCATCACTACAGCACTAGGGCTGCTTCCAAACCAAGGAGGACACCCAAAAGAACCTTTACCCTGCAGGACTTCACCGATTTTTGTTCGTGAACTTTCCCCATAATCTCCGTTTTATTAATAAGGGTAGATCGTGCTGCTTCGTGACGTATCGGCAGCATTTGAACTCATGTCTTCTCACCAGGTCACCTCTGGATGATCTAGTCACGAGGCACATCCTATCCGCATGTAAAAAGTCAAGGACTAAAAGCCAGGAGTCAAAAACGCAAGATAATGCAAACTCTCCAGAATCCGAGACAGACAGCGACAGCGCGTTGTGTTGTTGGGAATAACCGCACAACGGCAGAAGACAAGCAGACCAAGTGAAAGGGATGCAAAACCTGCTTGTTCCCATGAACAGACATTTACATAAATGGCCTCCCTCTCCCGGAGCATTTCCACACAAACGCTGCCCCCGATGTGGTTCTTTTAGAAGTGTGTAAAGGAACAGTCTGCCGCGAATCCCCTTCCTTGAAAAGACATCAACTTCTTCCCAGCGCATTAGTGTCAAGGTAATGTGGCATCGCTTTGGACAGCGGCGAGCAGGAGAAAGAGGCGAGGGCCCATATTCGTTCAGGTCGTGCGATGGCTTTGATGCTCTCCCCCTTGTTGATAGAAGCGACAAACTGAGCACTGGTTACCTGGGTGGTTCAACTGGTAGCGAGATAAGTGTCAGCAGTTCCTTAAGCAGAGTTGTGCAAAAAGTACATAACTCAGTGTGCACACAAAAGGAGAGGTGAGTCATTGTTTGTTCTACCTGAATCCCGAATTGCTTAAAGGAGTTTTGAAAATGAGCTTGCGGGCTCAAGCGGCAGAAGCAGCCATCGCATCTTAAATCAAAATCTTAAGTCTGAATACAGACGTCGAAAAGTGGTTTTCTTGTTTTTTTGACATTTTACCTTGTATTAGTTTCTGTAAATACTTAAAAATGAAGAAAGAAAGAAAAAGTCAGAAACTGCCGATTTTAAAGATGATTTGGAGGCATTCTGCTTCAATGAGAGCGTCGCAACGGAAATGAAATGATAGAAAAAACGGCAAACTGTGAAGGATGTGTGCCTGATTATAGTGGCCCAAATAAAGCAAAGGAAATGGGGTGGTTATGGGGTTTAACAGATGCGCGCATGCAACAAAAATATTTCTCGCAAATAATGTTGAACAAAAGCACGGCACTGCAGCTGTTTTTCGAACTGTGTCTATGAATGCCTCCTGGAGTAAACTCGAGTGGGAAGCTACAACGGCACATTCCTCGAGGCACAGTAGTCGATGACAAACTCATTTCTGTCCTAAATAAACCTTCTCTTGCTAGACACCCTGCAGACCTGTTTTAGTGCAAAATCGAATTTTAAGCTACGAGTTCCAAACACAACAGCGTACACTTACTGGAGGTGTGCCCACATGCAGGGCCACTGCCGGGAGAACTGGCATGGAGGCATTTCTAAATGACGTGGAAATAATAGAGAAACAACTTCCTTGTATGCAGTGAGTATAGAGATAACTCCGCAGTAATAGCACTGCTCCCATATGCAGGTTAGGGTGCCACCTGGAGTTGGTTCAGACAGCCTAGAAGCTTTTTTCATGCAGGGATATTAAACTCACGGTCCTCAGATGGCAGCTGAAATCATTTCGGTCTTCAATGGAACCATGTAACTCCCTTTCTCTGCTCTAAATGCTTAAGATGAGCAGGAATACACGCTGGATTCGGATCTCCAGCGATACGAGTTTAACGTGTCGGCTTTGTTTCGACTTCTTTGGGGATCGCACAACTAGCGCGGCGCAGAAAAAAGCAAGCAAAGTGGCCGCACAAATCTTGTAACACGAAAACACAACTACAGAAAACCTTAAAGAAACTCTCTGACATTCAAAAAAGAATGAGGAACCCTTATGTAGTGCAGCTTTGGCGACTGAACGTTCATGAAACCTTCTGTGCTGCGTGAGCCACGACAAAAGGGCGGTGCAGACCCACCAGCAACAACCAGGGGCCTTCAGCACCCACAGTAAGTGTGTGCTCTCCCACCCCCACTGAACCAACAAGCCCGAGAGAAAATAAGTAAAATTGAGATGAACTGAAATACATCCAAATGAATTACTCCAAAGAGCAGGGGAAAAAAAAACACTTTGGGGAGATGTCTGGTTCCCGCACAGTAAACTGGTTCCCACCGTGTTTCCTGAGAATCAATACGCATTGTCTCCTTTCTCACACAAGAATAGCCTGTGATTCTTGCACATTGTGTAAAAAATGAAACACACACACACACACACACACACACACACACACACTTCAGTAGGTTTACCCCAGTGCTTATACAGTATAGCAATAAGCTGAGCGCTGCCAGCACACACAGAGGCATAGACAGGTGATGGGATCAAGTGCAGTTTGTTCACAGTGCTTTGGTGTGAATGACAGTGAGGCTGGGTGACTGAACACACGAACAAAGTGAGGGCAACAATAACAAATACAGGAAGGGACAAGGGAAGCACTTGGATGTAGCCGAGGACTTGGGCAATAAGAAGTTCTCTGGATGCCTGTGAAACTCAAGTTATGAGGTGTGGCTTGGGCTGTGGCCCTTCATACCTCCCCGGGACAGCTAATGTGGAGGCCGTTCCTCAAAGATAGAGACGGGAACCTGTGGTTCCAGGCTGCCAGATGCTGTGGAAACTACATCCCTCAACCGCTCACTTGCTCCCTCAGTGCTGGGAATCAAATTTTGAGGAAGATAAGAAAGACCTGCTGTTGACAGGACCTTGGTCACCCATCTTGTGTCCTTATGACCATGTGAAAGTCCCTTTGGGGGGCAGGAAGTGAGACAAGGTTGGAGTGTTTCTCACAAAAAGCCAACACATGGCATAGATTAATGATGCTTATCTCTGTGATAAATAATCCCTTTAGTTGCATTTTCTCAGTTTCACACCCGCAACAACTGAACCACACTGCCATGCTACTTTTTCCACAGCGGAAAGTACAGGTCGATTTGCTTGTGGTGGGGGCAGGAAAAAAGAAGCAAAAAATACAGACATTGTTTGAAATGCAGCACAAGTTCCATAACAGTACCGTAAAAAGCGGCGAGCCTGGGTGTTCCCCAGGGCTCTGCAAGTCACACTCGGTCTGTCAGTACACATTATGCTGACGGTCCTGACAGAACCAAGATGGCACTCCTACACTTTGCCTACCTGTGTTTCGATGCCAAGGCAGAACAGTATAAGGCTATATATACTTTCACTTGTATAAGGTTATGAGGACTGACTAATCTTGTTTTTTTGGCTATGATCCAAAACATAGAGTACTTGGAACAAAGTAAGAAAAAGACGTTTTGCAGGCTTGCTGTTGAACAGGCACAACTTCTGCATGCTATTTCTCCTTGCAGAGCCATGGATCTTTGAGCGCACCAAGAGGCGGCGTGTTGGCAGATCGTGTTTCAAGAGCCACGGCAACTTGTGGTCTCTGCGGCTTGCCAGGTAACAAGGAAGAAGAAGAAGAAAAAATTAATGATTTTCATTTCTGTACGCCATGAATCAACTGGCAGCAAGAAACAGATCGGCTGCTGCCAAACTGACAAGTGAAAAAGCTCCCACAAGAACCGCTGCCCCAAAACTCCCAAGCCCAACCACAGCGTCCTCTGGGCACAGTTTTTGGTCAAAAATATGAAGTGTCTGTTTGTGCACGTGGGTTACGTATGTTGGTGTGACTCAATTCATGCAGAGGCAAGCAAAACCACCCTGTGGCTAACAGTTAGCCGCCACTGCCATAAAACCAACAAAAATTAAGGCCCCACGGCACACCCCAGTTCCCTGGATGTATTGGTGGCCATCTTGGAGGTGAGTGTGATGGGACTCCCTGCACGTGCACATGAACACAGGTGACAAGAGCACATGTTGACTCAGAACACAGGTGAGATGAGCTGCATCCACCCCGGCCAAAGGTGGAGGAGCATTCTTCTCACGGGGTCCCTCTGAGGCTTGTATGGCTCAAAACTCCCAGACAGCTTCCAGCAGCACACTGTCCTGTTTTAAAGGTCTATGTTGGATCACATTACATTGACGTTGGTGAGGGTGGGGGTGGCAAGTTAGTCCAGACATCACACAACACCTTGATCCCCTTTTCAATCTTTCCTTTTTGCCTTTGAGGCAAAGAAAAAAGAAATGGGGGGCTGTCTATGGCTTAGACAGCTATAGAGCCTTCATTTTTAGAAATAATTGCTTTTAAGTGCTGCGATAAAACCTATGGGAGGAAGGGAACAAAGCTCATTTATGGGGGATGGGAGAAAGCGTGTTTAAATTCTTTTTCTGCAGCGATGTGGGGATTTTCCTGAAGGAGGACAGTAAGGAAAAGGGCGAGGGCTGCTTAGGAGGGGGTAACAAAATCCGGGACGCCAAAGGGGTGGAGCGGCACAATTATCACAGATTACAGACAAGTTTCTGACTGCAAAGCGCCTCCCATCCAGACTTGCGCCTCCCTCGAGTGCAGATTACCTAGGCGCGCTAGAGATCCTGAAAAACGTACTTTTCCATTCGACGCGGTTCTTTGCCGGAGAACCAGCTAGAAAGGGCGCTTGCGTGAGTCCGAGTGCCCCGCACGTACAGACCAGAGTGAAAAATGCCCCACAGTCTCAGAGGCTACAGGCCATTATGGGTTCTGAGTGCCTACAAAAAAAGTGCTGTTTAAGGTAAGAGCAAAAAGAGTATGTGCTGGGGGGGGGGGGTACATGGTCATAGTACTGGATGAAAAGCAAACCGCCAGCATTACAGCGCCAAGAAAAGAAGTAAATCGTTGTGGATAAGTACACCGTCAGGGGAATATGAACTTACACGCAGCCGTGCAGAACTCTCCATAACAGCAACAAGAAGCAAGTTTTGTCCACAGGTATCCATGGCAGCTCTGCAACGGCCCCGTTCTGTGACTTTGCAGTTTATTAGCGGCTCAGTAGAAATCCCCACGTTAATCTCATTTCAGCTACATTTTAGTTATGTGCAGACAAGCGTGTCTGGGGACAAGCGGTCACAATCAGTGGTATAAGCGGGCAGACACCCGTGCAACCGGGTACAACTGGAGGTCACACGAAATGTAGATGGGTGCAGCCAAGGACTGGCTGAGCACCCCACTTGCCTGAACCTCCCACAATGCATGGCCTCTCCAAGAAAACCCCTTCGTTCCCCCGGCAGTCAGATAAGTACATAGGGGGCCTTCCGTGCGGATGAACCACCTAGGATGGGAGGACACCTCTCCGCGGTCACAGCTAGACTTGCTACAAGCAGAACAGAACACTGAACATTGTCCTCAGTCAAACATCGAAATATTGGCGAAACACCACGGAAGTCGCATTTATGGAGCACGCCTCAAGGAACGGGAGGAACTGCCGCTCAAGGTGCTGGAGACAAAATTTGAAGGTTGGCTTTTATAATGTGGGGGGATGGAAATTTAAAAAATAAAAATAATTAAAAAAAAAAAAAAACATTTCCGGCGGAAGCTCCAACCGTGTGGGATGAAGTCAGGGTGGAGCAATGGTTTCGACACTGAATAATCCCGCCTGGCTTCTATAGATGAAAGTGGCTCTGTAGCCGTGACAACACAGAAAAAATAAGAACATCCTCCAAAAACAGCATGTGGTTCTCTTTGGATGGCTGCTAATGCTTCCCCAGGTTTGTGTGCCTTGTACGCGGGGCAGGACGACCACAGAGGCAAGCACAGGGTGGAAAAAAAGAGTCTCGCATAGGCACGGCAAGAAAGAGGCCAGGTGGAAACCGATGCTGAAGCGGGATGATCTGCGCTCCAAGCTCTGTCTGGATCCTACCAATGACAATTCTCGGGACTGCGGAACTGTGATGCGTGAACACAGCGATGGAGGAAAGAGCGGATTACAAATATACACACATACACGCAAAGACCTGAACCATTTGGCATGTCAGAGATGTCCTGAAACATTCACTTTAACTTAGACTGAAGTTATATCAGCACAAAAAAGATATCACTCTGCACACTCTCTCCCCAAAAACTTTACAGTCTCGTAAAGGTGTAAAGCACACAACAAAATCAATCTATCCCCATTCTCGACCTGTCTTTCAAGACGAGCTAGAAACATTGGTTCTGATTCTGCCGTTTCCCTTCAAGCTGCAAGTCCTCAAAATCCATGGTAGACCTGGACTTTCCTACAACTCGATTCATCGTCAATCGCAATGAAAGATGCCATTGTTTAACCAACACCCCCAAGTTTTATTTTAGTTGCGCCTGCGGCAGTTCAGCAGCAAAGAATTTACCGATTCTTGGCACCATTGGGCGTCCGCAAAGTGCAGCAGCTGGGCCCGAAAGGGCCATGTCTGGCCAGGACTCCGGAGTTCAGAGGAGAACATAAGGCCTACGGAGGCCTTGGGTCCATGTGGGCCCTGCCTGCTGACTGCCAGCCCCCAGAGTACCAGTCACTGTGTTATAACATTTATGACAGTCTGATGGGCTTACTGTTACTTAATACATATATACGCACTAATGGATGTTTCTCAGATCCATTAGGATAGAGGGCTTTCGCGGTCGTGCTAGACTCTGCCTGCAGGACAACGGCGTGTGTATCAATCCCCTCCCCCCGCTACAACGATAAAACGCCAGAGTTAATATGAACTGCAGTTACATCCGTTCGTGTATCTGCTGAGTAAAAAAAATACTTTGGCAGGTCCGTAGCGCGGACAAAGGGCCCAAGAACAGCGTGTCAGTGGTTGGAGGCTGCACACTGCTCCCTGCCCCAGGCACTATTTTCTGACCATTACTGAGGACTCACGCCCCAGAAGTGTAAACAGAAGCGGGAAGCAAGGACGTGTGTTAGCCACACCGCGGCTGTACCTGCTGCACCTGAGCGTGACATCAAACGCAAGAGCCCCTGGGAAGGGCCAGCCAGGTGTTTCCCAGGTGTTAGAGTAGAATAGAATAGAATAGAATAGAATAGAATAGAATAGAATAAACCTTTATTATCCCACAAATGGGAAATTTTGGTGTTACAGGGCTCTTATCAGAAAGGGAATATAGGAGAAGAACAAGTAGGTTAGTATTAAAGAAGGACAAGAACAATTAGATTAGTTGCACTAAACACTGGAAACCCCTGCTATTTTTTTTATCTCTTGAACTGGGGAAAAGAAACGGTAACTTAATTCTTATTTCTGCTCAAGTCACTATAACCTTGCACACACTTTATGTGCTCTTTCTTGCATTCACGCTGTCCACAGGCTAGGGATGTAGAAACAATGCAGTGAAAACATAAGAATAAGTCAAAAAGTGTCCTCAACAAATGCTGCGTCACAGATCATTTCTGACTGACCCTTATAAAACAAATCATTGTTATTGCCATCATTACTTTTACTATTGGTAGATTTTTATTCCAAAATGTAAGATGAAGTACATCTGTCTCCTGCTCCACCACAATAGTCTCTGCCCCACACAGCCTCCAAAATGCAGTACCATAGTACTCCTCTGCCCCGCTGTGCTCCTATAGTGTATTACTTCATACTACACGGTCGCTATGGTTTCTAGATTGCGGACACAATGGACCCCCCACCCCACTGTCCAGTCTGCCAACAAAAGGAACTCACTATCAGGTGGCGCCCTCTAGAGGCCACATGCGCAAATGCAAACTGGCCACCTGCTCAGGTGTTGTCAGAACCAAAACTGCCAGATGGGAACCATGGCGGCCACAGCTGGTATGTGAGGCATCATGCTAGCATTAGAGGAACCTCCTGGAGAGTCAGGCAGAAGCGACACCAGCATCAGCACACCTCCTGGAGCAAAGCCACATTTTTACAAGGAAAAAACAAACAATTTGAACGCGAACCGCCGCCGGGTTACCAAATGCACTCAAATAAACAATTGCAGCAAATGAAGGACTCTGGTTTCCGCTCATGGAGAGCTCTGCTAGAAGAAGTGGAGCTGGTTACTGGCAGGGACTCCTACTCTCTGCCCACCCCACCAAAGGAACATCTGGACTGGAGCGCTTCCTGCTGTGAGGCCTGCTCCTGTGTCCACGTCCGGCCTCCCCCAGAGGGCAGCACGCCAACCGAGGAAGCGGTGGACATCAGCTCCTGTCCATTCACACATGGCATCAGATCCACTCGGAGACCCACGTAGGTTCCGGTTCTACTTCATTTCGGTGGCATCACCATGCACAGCGTGTACATGGGCAAACTTTCAGAATGACATACTACGTACTTCGAGTTTTACTAAAATTACTCACTCAGTAGAGACACTCAAAATGTGTTCAAAGCCACCGGAGAACAGCTCCTTCTTTACAGGTATGAAGGCAAGGAATGCTGCTAAGTTGCACACATCACCCAGACATGCTGCCTGTCGCACACACCTCTCACACACTGAGGGCTTTTAAAAAAGGCCTCAAGCCACACAAGGGAACTGATCCGCTTTTGTTTGTTAATGCCGAATACGAACATCATTTACATGAGTGTTTAGCAACATAGCATGTACAATACTAGGCCGGTTGGCTTGTCAGGTATTGGAGAACAAAAGAATTATCAATGGTACTCGATGGACTTAGACACTGAGAGAAAAGTCAGCAGCGGTGTTACACAGAGATATTGGATCCCATTATGTACTTCTAATCGATGTAATGAAATAAGGTTAAGAAAAGGGCAAGAATAGCGTCAATGACTAAAGTTCGAAGTACAGGAAGGGCCAGAACATTCCATTAAGCTTTCGGGGAAAAAAAAAACCTTTTGTGACGGCGTACAGATCGAATAACCGGGCTACTTGGAGGCGCACGGCTCTCCGGCGGCCTGAAGGTTAAGGCGGTGGAAGAAGTGGCCGGACAGGAGTTTTACATGGGCCGGTGAAGCGCACGGACATGGCGGCCCTTGGATTTTCTCCACGAACTCGAACGGCTGGGCACGTGCCCTTGGCGCCAAAAAAGGTCGCCACCGTGCGTCCAATGTACCCACAGCGAGCTCAAGTGATGTGAGAGCAAAATATGGATAGAGAAAATGTAAATAAAAGCTATTTTTACAGGCGTATTAGAAGTGGAGATATCGACACGCACTGTGAAGTACTTCACAGAAACATAAGGTGATGGGAGGGATGTGTGAAAGATGCATCCTGCCCAGCCTCACCGCGCCCTCAATTTTAGATGCAGAGGCTCTCCTCTGCTGAAAAGGAGTGCTAAGGTCCAGCACCCGGGTTTTGGGTGGATTTCTGCAGGCTGGTAAAGTCAAGCGTGGCCCCGAACACCCAGACCTGCCAGAGGCTGCGCCACCGTTCCTGCCTCAACCCCACCCCGTTCCACCACGAATGCCGTTCCGGACCTCCGAAGAACCTCAGTTTGAAACATGAAATGCCACTTAAAAAGTTCTGGTTGGCACAGTGGTTCAATAAGCAATGCTGGCGTGTGAGCGCCCGGACTGCGCAGTTAGAATTGGGTTCAATCCCACTCGATGTGGTGTTTGGATTTCCTCCCACAGCCCGAAGACAGGTATTTGAGGCAAATTTTTGACTCGAAGCTGAGCGTTGCTCTGTTGCTGTGCTGCACAGACGTGCGAACGGTGGTGCATTTATCACCCGAAAAGTCAGCATGGATGCAGGTTAAACGCCAAAATAATAGTCATTGCACGCCGCTCTGCAGTCTCGCAACTTTGTCACCCCACACAGAGGAGCCCAGGCCTTTGATACCCAGCAGAAACACGGCTGTTGTGCTGGATACAGGAGACCAACAATAAGCATCTGGCGGTGTTTCTTCAGATCTTCATCTTCCTCCACCAGTCAACGTCTTAAGTCACTTCCTCATCCTTCAGCCAGGTAGGCTCAGTTATAGTAGGAGGCCTCGCAACGGAAAAGCACGTCTGCGAACGAAACGCGACACATCGGTCATGTCTGCAGCCTAAACATTTGCCCCCCCACCCCTTCCCGCTTGCGAAACATGGAATTATCCCTGCTCAAAATAGCGTTGTTTGTGCAGCGAGGAGTTATGACCAAGCTCCAAAACACAATCAATGTGAATAGCTCTTTGTTTTCGGGTCCATTTCAAAGGCATTCCTCCGTGTGAGTCCTCTCTGGGGCCCCGTGATGTCCCCGATCCGCCTTCTCGCAGCAGGCGTTTGTGTGCGCGTTCTCGCAAGGACTTTTACTGACAGTCACGACCTGCACCCATGCATTGCTGAACAGTTCAATTTCATTTTTTATTCTAAATGAATTTGGCGATGCCTCTGCTGCCCCCTGGTGGACAAACTGTGACGGTGCAGCCATTGAGCTGTCCTCATCTGACCTCGCTCCAAAATTCTTGCCACATGAAACGCGTCTGTTAAAACTGAAAAAAGTTGCAAACTATTATAAGAACCTAAGTAAATGATAGTGTAATGAGCAAAAAGTCCCACCACTTGAAAATCACACAGCATAGATTACACGTCACGCACCACAGTGAAAATATACGCATTTATTCATTTGTTAGCTGCCAGCAGTTTGCTAGTAAAACAGAAAAAGGCCACTGTTTTGCAAATCACACCTTTAAACTGGCACACTGAGCTTCTCTAAGACACTAAGAAAATAAGCTTTGAGTATCCATGTTGTGTAAGATACAAAGGTGTGCACTTGCGCATGAACTGCTTTGCAAACAAAACCCAAGTAACTATTTTATTTTGCAGGCCACCCCCCCCAGATATTTGCATGTTGGCACCGCCAGTGTAACAATATTATGGGCTGGTTCGGTTAAAAAGGGCTTTAAAATTGTGTGTTCGATGCCACTGTAAGTCACAGTGCTGTCCCTGAGCTGTGTTGGTGTTGCACGTCCGCAAAGAGCTCGGTTTCTGGTCGGACGCGTCTCTTTGAACCTGCATTCGGCAAGCGCGCTGGCAGTCGTGCGGTTCCAGTCACCAAGCCGCTGTGCTACATCGCCCTTGCAAAGGGACGTACTTCAGTTTTCAGAAGACGATCAGAAGACAGGATGACGACAGGTTTATCCCAGTACGGTCAGCGCTGTTGTAAAGGAACCCTTTTTATATACAGACATACATATGTAATGACAAAAATGTAACTGCCAACTTGTGGGGGGGGTTGAAGGAAATTTGCTATTAAAACCCCAAAAACAAAAGGCTTTGTTTAAAACCAACCTATAACGTATAAAAGTTACTCATCCTTTTGTAGAAGGTGTTTAAACACAACCTCTTTGGGGTCTTTGAAAGCGGGGCACAGTGGGTGGTAGGAATTAAATATAAACCATAAGGCATCCTTATGTACTTTTTGAAATTCTTTCATTAAATTAAATAAGTGACAATCACTGCATCACCATTTTCTGTCACACTTTAGTGTGAAAATGCGTCCTGGAGCAAAGAGTTGTGAGCAGAGCATGTAGCTGCACCTGATGCGTCCCACACCAGGCGTCAATCACCCACCTGGTCAGGGAAGTTGACCCTCACACGGTCAGTAAGCCGTACAGTCCAGCACAGACACCACACCTTCAACATAACTTCATATGGGTTCAAGATAGGTGTCCCTAAACTACCACTTTCTTCATCCTGCCCCTTCGATTTGCTCCCCGTGCCGTCTTTGCATCCTACAAACTGCGCCGACCCTGTTACGCGTGAACAGGGACGCACTCCTATGGCAGACAAAGACAGTTCACTATTAACCCGGAGAATGGGTCCCCATCTTCCACATCAGCCTTCTCCTCCTGGACGCTCAAGATCACAAGGACCCGTGTGAGGGACGCGGTACAGAAAAAGGTGCACGCTGACTCACGGTGTCCTGAAGCTGGCAGCTTTCCTCCTCCTTCATTGGATCAACTCAAAGAAAATCATGATAAGGCTAAGAATATCAATAACAAAAGTAATAGTAACAAAAGTCATCGAACCTCTTAGTGGCCTCAGAGTCCTGTTAACAGCATAGGAGATACAAAATAAGAAAAAATTAAAATAGAAACCATGCAGTGTTTCTTTCTGATGCGTCTAAATTAAGAGATAAAGATACATATTGTTTTCTCCATGTAGATTCAGTCCCAGTGCTGTGTATGTGTGTATATGTGTGTGAGACACGGAAGGTTCCGGTCAGGGGACCCTCAAGTCAGGCTGTCTACTTGACAAGCCTCTTGGCCACATCGGCATAGGCGATCTCGATCTCCTTGTCGCTGGGGCAGGTGTTGGTGAACTCCTCGCGGCTGTAGGCGTTGCCCAGGTACCTCCAGATGCCCGTCATGTCCTGCGGGATCTCAAAGCCGCGGTACTTCTTGGCCACCACCTGTAGCCAAGGGATGAATCCCAGACAAACGTGGTTGCATCGGCAGCGCGCAGCACCGCAGCAATGGCACAGCAGTTGGTATTTCTAACACACATCTCAGCTTACACACAAGAGAGGCCAGGAGTCTGTGTGTAACTCCAAGGTAGAAAGCTGCACAGCCGTAAAACTGAAGCTGGCACCCAAGACCTCGAAGCCCAGCCCGTACGGTGCTCCCAAAGTTTAAACCCGAACGCAACCTAAACCCAAAATCAGTCACTCTTCTCTTACGCACAGGAACGCGGTTTTACCGTGCTTTGCTCAGCCCCTGCGCGTTCGAGTTCATAGACAGAAAATGCTGTCTGGTAAGAAAAACTTCAATTTTATGAATCTGTAATACTGTTGAAAGTGGAGAATGGCTGATAAATGGAGGATGAGGAGTGCCACAAAAAAAAAAAAAAAAAACAGGCTAATATATTAGGTCTTTCAAACAGACTAAAAAGAAAAATTAAATTAGAAAACTGTTCTTGCACAACTTTGTTTTTCAAGCCTCAGATTTCAAATTTGCCACAGTGGTGCCTCTCAGTAGGTTTTATGAGGAAAAACTAAGGGTTTTACAAAGTTGAGTTTATTAAACTCCAAAAATCCTACTTACTATTTTGAGAATACAGTAATACCTCAATTGGTGCTTTACATGTGTTTAAATAAAAAAAAAATTTTTAAAACAGAAAACTGCATGTAAGTTGAATATATTCGCTCTGTATGTATAAAATATCTGAATAACAGATATAACATATTAAACATTTATTTAAAATATTTTTGAAGTTTTAAAAAAAAAAATAGTAAATTGTGATACATTGCTCAAACAGTTAAAAGAAAAGGATACCAGCATGAAAAGGCAGTAGAAGTGGCAGCATTAATCCAAGTCTTACTGTATTTTGTCTCCCAAAAATCCAGTTATATACTAACTGTTCAAAAATTAATCCTCTAAACATGTCCAGTGGTCATCATTTTGTTACTCATCAGCAACATCAGTTGTAAACCTGGTGGAAAACGGTTGAATTAAGGCGGTCCCATAATCGTATACTGCAGGGGACCTAGAGACATTGTATGTACAAACCTGATGATCTCAGCTCCTCACCTTGACAATGTGCAGCTTGGGCAGCAGGTTACAGTCTGCCAGTGTCATCGCATCCCCATCCAGGAACTTCCTGGTGGACATCTTCTCGTCTTCTGTGCTGTTGTGGTCAATCTCGTCAGGCAACGGGGAGCACAGATATTCATCCAACTTCTGCAGGGTCTTCAGCAACCCACGCTCCAGGCCTAGAATGATCACCAGCAAGTCAGGGCACACATTGCAGAAGGACGGCTTTCATCCACGGAGATGTGTATTCGCAGATGAGGAGTCAAACACCACTCTGCTCACCACTAGAGGGCAGCACCCATCAACAAAAAGGCAGAAGGACCAGGACTGCACAGAAACTGCTTCTACTGAGCTCTTCATAACTTGCAGGGTTGCATCAACCCATGTTATTCGCTTGCCAAGAATGTTAGAAATGCCTTCAATTTAGATAAAACCACTGAACTTTCCCTCCGAAACGGGTGTGGGCCGCAAACAACAAAGCGTGGGACGCACGGGAAGACACGATAACCTTCTGTTTACGTTCCTCACATGGTGCTACTGATCTTCAGTCATGAGATTCTCATTACAGTACAGAGAACTTCATCTACGTGGCTGGGAGGAACTGTCGCGTCACTATTTCACTCGGGTGGAGAGGCGTCGTAAAACAGTTCAACGGCCACAATAAACTCAAACGCCCTTCGGCGAGTGTTTACTTCAGTGAACTAGAAGCTCATTCCAGTCGCACACAATTGTCCGTTCTCTCTACAGTGGAGACCAAACCATGGTGGATTCTGCTCTGAAGCAGCTCATCATAAGCAGCCATCTTTTGCCTCCTCCTGACAGTCAGACTGCCACACAATAAGGAGACAGCACATTGGGTTTGTACGCTGGAGTCTGGTGGGGGGCACGCATGTAAATAACTTTGTTATTATTGCCCACTTTAGCTTAACTGACGCCTTCACCCAGTGACTTAAGCGTTAGACACACAGCATCTTCCATTTGCATAACTGCTAGAAATGCACCTTTGGACCGTGGGCAGAAACCGGTGCACCCGGAGGAAATCCACAAAAATTCCCCCGATTGGTACCAAGACATGAAGTCAGCACGCGACGCAGGACAGGATGGGCGAGAGCACCAGCAGGGACAGCACAGCGGATGAAGCGCAGGTCAAACAAAACCCCTGTGTGTGGAGGAGCGACCCGTGGCAACCGCCACACATTGCCTAGCAACAGGAATTTGCTCCCAGGGCGCGTAATTCAATCTGTTAAAAAGAGTACAGCAGAAAACAGCCTGTTCCCACCGTAACAAAGAGCAGCCACCCCCAGTCATCTGGACACACTAGGGGGCGCTCTAGGACTCACCCTCGTTGGCATCAGGTTTTGAGTTCTTGATGAAGGCAGAGAACTTGGCAAAGATGTCCATTCCAGCTGTGTTGGACTCAGGGTGTCGGGCACCGAGTTTTGCATACCTGGACGGACACACACACACACACACGAACACACACACAATCTGCACTTGAGTAAAAGAGGGTACAGACTCTGTGAATGTGCCAAAGTCCTAGCTTATTTGCATGAGATGCAATGGAGGTGCTGAGGTCCTCTGACATTGTATGTGCATTTAAATGGTGCGCAGATGAGCTGAGGCCACCCCATGAGGTGCCGTGTGTCAGGATGGACAATCAGCGGTGGCCCAGCAGAAAACACACTGATGTTCAAACCCCAGTAAGCAAACGCCTGCAGGGAGATCCCTCTCTGGGCATGGCAAGGGACCGTTATGACTGCTGTTGCCATGACGATGGCAGTCATTTGCACACCCTCCACAACCTGGTGCCCCTCACGAGGCAGGACCCCACTGTGGCCTAGGATGACTCACCTGGGTGGGCTGAGGACGTCTTCCAGAAACTCCTCAATTTTGTTGACGTCTGTCTTCACCTCTCCATTATAGGTGATGAAGGGGGGGTGGGTCCCTGGGGCCAGGTTCTGGAGATCAGCTGGCTTCCTGGACACGGACACACAAATTTAAAGCAAGAAGTGATGTGCGGGCTATTTGTTGTACACGCAACGGGCATCAGGGACAGAAGAAACTTGCACAGCTCCTAATTACATAATTTTTAAAATGCCTGTTGTTAAGAATGTGAGTTTTGCAGATAAGATCATCCACAGCAGGCAGTGTGAAAGCTCTGGGGCACAATGGCAGGATCTGACCTCACCCTGGTGGCATGAATATAGGAAGTGACCTCAGGGTTGTGGCATGACCCTTGTCAGGAAATGAGCTCCTCCAGCACACAGCCCAGCAAGGGGCCACAGTGACCTCCATGCACGCCGGTGCATATTAGTCCAGCAGGTGAAGCAGTGACCAAGAAACTGAAGTGTGACTGAAGGCTGTTGCTTTTAGGTAAAACACACTGCTTCACACAGCATCATGGAGCAGTCGAGGGAGAAAATGCCAGAACACCAATAGTAGAAGATGGCTTCTGTAATACAACCAAAGACTTTCTCACTGCCCTGAATGGCTTGCTCGCTCGCTCTCGCACACAAACACATTCCCCTTACTATCATCCTGGCCACCACTGTTGTTTTTTCTGCTACCCTCCTCCTCCCCAGTGAAGCACAGCATACAGTGAAAATAAAGAAGAGCAGCAGGACTGTGGTCCGTGTGGAAGAAGCACTACGGTAAAAACACAAGACGAGCAGAGGCGCTGCCAATATCAGCAGATGTTTGGACATTCGGTTGTTTCCAGTCCAGCATGGCCTCTAGATATAAAGCCCAGCCTAGGGGTCATAACACAGATCTTAAACGCACCGTGCATGTGTGTGTAGGCTGTCTAAAGACATAGGTGGGGACTAAATTACTAGTGGGGAGAGACAAGGAACAACATGGAAGTTTTTTGGGTCCAGGTGTGGTTCCTTGCAGGGGGGATCTCACCTTTTGAGATCCACAGTGGTGACGTTGAAGACGACGCCCTTCAGCCACAGGATCATGAAGAGACGCTGAGAGAAGGGACAGTTTCCGATGCTCTCGCCATCGCTGCCCGCCTGTGCGCAGGGAGGAGGGGGAGAGAGAGACATCTAAGTGAGAGGCCAGGTGGTACCAAGACGTGGACCAGCGAATAAGCACACACAGAGTTTCAGACATCCTTATGAACTTGTACTTTAATACAAAGCAAAGGTGATGCCAGCAGTTGCACGGTGCGTGATCCTGCACTGTGCTGTTACACTGCCCATAAAAATGGCTGATACGACACTACAGAAACAGGAGTCCCTCGGGTCCTGACTCCCAGGAGCCTTTGCTCCAGAATGCTCATAAAGCCTTGAAGAACTCTGGGTTGGGTGTTTTGCACAGAGGTGTCAGCGACAGCAGTTTTGCTCGATTCCCCCTCCCCCATAGCCATTCAGCACTGACTCAGTGACACTCATCATGTGTCAACAGACCTGCAGACACAACCCGAGTGTGACAGAGCTGCACGAGCCTCACCCCTCCCTCGCTGTTCCATCTCCTGTTCCCGAGGAGACGCCGCTCAGGAACTTGGCCGTGAGCCACCAGCCCTCAAGATCTGTTTTTAAACAAATCGCACACCATATTTTTAATAGTTAATATTTTTAATATTTGCTATGGATTCCAAGACAAATGCAGGTGAAGGGTCTCCCCCAAAAGGCCAATGGGAAATATTCACCTCCTATAGCACCAGCCCACCGGTTGCTCAGTCATGCCTGCAGTGCACTGGCAGGAAAGCCAGGAGTGTAGGGCGTGTGCAGGACAGACGTGGGGCAGCAGCGGCTGTAAACCAGGCTTCCAGCAGATGTTCACTCGACGCCGCTCACAGAGCAAAGCTGTCTGCCAAGCACACAGCACTCTCTGGTGAAAAGAGCACTTTGTTCCAGAATGTTCCAGCTGGGATGGCCCGCTGGATGTGAACTGAGCGCCGATCAATTTTACAAACCAGCGGCGGTGAAGGAGTGGGACGAACGTGTCGGACCCCGCCAACAAGAAGGGTAGTAAAGCAGGAACCGGATGTTATCGACATACCGACTTGATCGGGCTCACCTCCCGTCCACTGGAGGCGCCACCTCCTAAAACCAGCAGCGTGGTGGCTGCACAGACCGGACCGGGAGAGAAGGGGACGCGCTGCCTGCTCGTGACCTCACTGATGATAACACTCTGCTCAATCTCAGCAGGCTGAGCTACCGAACCGCAGCTTGAGCCCCGGACAAAGTAGTCTTTGTCCTCAAGAGCATCTCAGGAAGAGAACCTTCCAGAAGAGTTGCTGCCCACCCACTCCTTAGCACTCTTCCTTCAGCTGGGTGGCGCTGTTTATCATGAAGCAGCACCAGCTCATCACATGCCCCCTGCCAACCAACAACCTGCTTGCTCCCATGTAGCTGTCAATCCCACCCTCTTCTCTGTAGCATTGTGGGTAACAAGCTGAAGCTGCACCCCCACACCCCGTCTTGTATGTGAGAATGAATGAATGAATAAATAAATAAATAAATAAATAGCTTTCCTCCTCCCTACTTCTAAATTTAGACCCCATTGCAGGAGCCCCCCCCAACCCCACTCCCAGGCTGCAGCCTCAGCGTCCTTTTACCCAATAAGGAAAGTTTTTACAACAGACTAATGGGCAGGAAATGCTGTGGCGACGGCGGCTGCTCTGGTCTGGATGGGACGGCAGGGGGGTGGGAAACAGGGGGTGTGGCTCTCTGCCTTGAGGCCCCGCCCACAACCACTGTACTCAGAGACGGAGGGACGTCTTGCAGCCACCTGGTCCCAGCAGTAGCAGCGTCCCCCCCCCAGGCAACATAGCCATCCCCATCCCCAAACACGTTCAAGCAAGGGAAAAAAATAAAAGAGCAACACCAGAGTGCCTCAGAAAACCAGATGCCATACACAGCTCCAGAAGACAGAATGGTCGCAGTTCAAAAAGTTCTGGAACATTCTTTTCCCCTTGTTTCAGAAGGCACCAATGAGTTTGAGGGGCATAAAAGCTCACCTGCAACTCTCCCACATGTGGCATCACACAAGCAAGCTGCATCTGGCCTCAGGACATGGCTAAGCATCACATGACAAGAAAATGACAGTCCAAACCGCTGTAGTGTCACCGTCACACTCATCTGACCATTCCCAGCTGGACCCTGTGACACTGTACACAGCAAAGGAAAAGCTTCCCATGGTCAGGTTCTGGGTGGTCTTAGGTCCATCCATTACAATAACCACAACCTGAGACTGGGAGAACCCAACAGTGGAGATGACGGTTGTGGTCCTGGCGCCTGAGCGTGACGCTGATGATCACGTGGGTTCCATGAGTGTTTCCAGCAGCTTTGCCAGCAGCTCAGTTGCGTCTCGCCTGTGCAACAGTGACAGCCACCGAGCAGGACTACCCACCGCACGGCATCTTGACGCTCACACAACACACACCCATGCCGACCACAGAGCACATTCATACACGGTGTGTAAACGACAATTTACACAGCCAGACAAACACACACCAGCCTGAAAGTGTGTTTACACTACCTGCTTCAACCCTGACAGTAACTATAGCAACTGAAGTCCTGCACCAGAACAACAAGCTGACTCCCCCAATACTCCCCCCAATTGTGCCTGGTTTTGGGGGGTGGGGGCTGCCTGGCAATGTCAGTTGAAGGATCATGGGATTGATCTGCAGCCAGTGAAACAAAACACACACACACACACACACAACAGGGTGGAGAAGAAGCTCCACTGTTACACTTTTCTCAGTTTTGTCTGAATTAAAGAACTGACCAATAGCAATAACAATGTGTGAAGTTCCTGTCTATCTGTGAAGGTTACAGATACGGTTGAACTACGGTCATCCCAAAAGAGTTGACCAATTTCACAGCAGCAGCTACTGACGGGAAATACATTGGTTCTGCTGGGGGCTCCCACCCTCGCCCCCTGACCACAGAGTCACCTGAGATCCTCCCGCAACCAAACCAACGATGTGTTCAGACATCGGAGGCTCCACCCCAACGCACCCCAACGCACCCCAACATAACACCAAAACGCAGTTGCCATAGTGACCTGGCACAGGACCGGACAAAAGTACCGGGTGCAAGAGCCATGCTGTAAATCACATGCGCGCGTACCCCTCCCCTGGCAGCCCCAGGGCCCGATGAGGTGGGGGCTCCTGCATCATTGTCTCAGCAACAATAGCAGAAAGAAGGCAACTCATCAATATTGAGTAACACAAACAATGCACGGCAGAGAGGCCCCAGGGGGCGCTGTCTTCTCAGCACCAGGCAAACACATATCTGCTCCAAAACAGCCGACACACTGAGCTGGACCCGGACTTGGGGGGGGGGGGGGTGTAGTCCGATGCAAATTGCTGCTGTATAAAAAGCAGCCCTGTGTATGCATACATGTGAGGGGGGGGTTATCGCCAGCCCACCGTAGTAACAGGACAATGTCAAAGCGCTACGCACGGGCCTTCACCTGCTGTCCTCCTTCACCAGCTGCACCCCCGCCCTGCCAAGCCCCTCCCTACAGTATTTTAGTCCTCCCTCAGTTTTCCCACCCTGCTTGGCTCCAGCTAACACCCCTTCGCCCCTCGCACATCCCCCCACCTACCTCCATTCCCTGTTCAAACAGTCAAACAGCAGAGATCCTATTTATTTGTCCATCTATTGCAGCCAATCACATCACAGCAAATGGAGGCAAGTTAAACAGGGGGGGTGGGCACTGGGGACCCCTCTGCCATCACTGTCCCCTGCTATGGCCACTGGGGATGTAGGATCTGGGCTTTCTGGCCTCGTCGGTTTCACAGGGGGGCGTGACACGCTGAGGAAGGCGGGAGTGCGTGTTGCCATGGCGATGCTACTTATCTTAACCCCTGCCCAAAACCCACAATGTCCCTCGCACTGCCCCCCTCCCGCAGCTGGGAGTTTCTCAGCTTTTTCAGCTGTTGTAACACAGGCGAACCCCCAACCCACCCGTGGCCCAATAACAGCCCCCCCCGGATGGACATCCTGTCTTATAGGTCCGGCGCTGCAGTCCCGAGCTGCTCTGGACACGTCATGGTGGGGTTCTTTCCTTTTTTTTTTCCCGTCGCCCCCCCAAATTACACGTGCTCAACATCCGGGCTCTTGGTGAACTCGGGTCCGAGGGGCTCGCGCGCGCGCTCCTCGCTAATACAAAGCATTTGAGTCGGCGTTTCCCGCCGTTACGAAGCAGTTCGCTTCGGCGACGCGTGGCCCCCGCCCGTTTTTTCTCCCAACTTTCCCGCAGTTTCCACCTGTTGGCGGCCGCATTTCGCACCAACTCGCCCGCCGCCCTGCTAACTGCACGGTAACGGTTTTGGTAGCGGGGTGGTCAAGGCGCGGTAACACTGAGCCCGTTTGCACATCCGCGCCGTATTAAGGTGACCCCGGAGCCCACGGCCGCCCCTGTCCCAGCACTCTTGGCACAACAGCGACAAAAAACCATTTGCAGCGCAAAGATGCGAGGGCGTGGGGGGGGTGTTACCTTGACGAAGAGCTCGATGGCGGGCTCGCACTCTCCCTTCACGCCGTTCTGCGGGACGGACAGCGACATGGTTCCGACTCCGTCCCAGCTCCGCTAGTTGGCGGGAAGTAGCGGCCGAGCCTTAAGGCGCGACTCTGCTTTCTCGACGCTTCCTTCCTTCTTTCTTCTCCAGACGTCGCGGACTCCCGCTTTCCCAGCAGCTCCCGCGCTACGCGACCATCGCTGGCTGGAAAGGGTGGAGGTGGGGCAGCTGCAGCGGTGATGTCACGCCCAGGGGGGGGGCAAAGGGGGGGGATGATGCCCGCCCAGGACAAAGGGAGCAAAGAGGCGCTCCAGAGGCTTCTGGAAAAGTGACCTACAGTGATGTCATGGCACAAAATCACAGCGAATCCTCACTGTGATCTCAGCAGACTTCGCATGTAAATGTTTAATTGTGAAATTGTGATGTCCAGGCGAAAGATTTATGACTGCGAGAATAAGAAAATTATTATTATTTTTTTTTTACTCCGTGGTAACTTCACCTGGAAGCCAAAACTTCCAGTTTAACCAGAAGGTCTCGGTCGTGCAGCACCAATATGGTTCGAAACGACTCATTTTATTCAAATTTCTCTTTAAAACCTTCAGTTCGTGGCGGTGCAGCTGCGATCTGCATTTACCTGATAGACCCATAGATGTCAGTAGAGACCCCCCCCAACCCACACTTTTGTAGCCCGGTGTCCCTGTAGCTGCGTCCTGTTACCATGGAGACTCGAGTGGCGACAGGATGCGTACCGACAAGCTACGAGAAACAAGATTTCTATTTTTACTCACCTTAAACTTGGTCAAGAACAAATACAAATAATTTGTATTACTGTACTGGTGCTTGCTATTTAAATTCAATGTAGAAGGAATGAAGGTTTTACACTACATTTTAAACGTGTTGTATTAAGTTTTTGCAGACTATTCAGTACAGGGTGGCATCCTGACTGATGGCAGTGGGGGTGTATAAATCCACGCTGAAAAAACTCAGCAGCCCTCCAAGGACTGCAGTACTGGTATATACGCAGATCTGCGCGCAGGAAGACATACACCTTGTCCTCCATGCAGTTCCCCCAGGTGGAGCTCACCTGTGCTGCAAAGACCGCTGCTGTGGGTCTTGTACCTTTAAGGATCAGCACCATGGCCCTGAGGCACATCCTGTTGTCGCTGCAGCCGCCACACCTCACCAGCACACACCTCAAGCGTGCAAGGAAACGAGACGGGACTGCATCGTACCACAGCCCCCAATCACCTGGTCAGGTGTGTGCAGTTGCTTGTGGAGTGCCATCTTGACAAACCTTTGCACTGTGATGCTGTCCTCAAGGTGTCACCGTCACATAGGAACATGCACTATCCCACAGGCAACACATCCACAGTTGCAGGGTACAGCACCCCCCTAGGATATTACTCTAATGGAAAGCAGACTTTTGAGGCACTAAGGCACTGGAACCTTTCCTTCTCTTCCAGTGCCTGCAGTTCTGTTACTGTCCAGCAGGTGGCACAGTGATTACAGCCCCAACCTTGTGCTTGAAGCCCCCCCAAATCCAAATCTCCATTCCTCCCTAGTTCACACTGTTGGATGTTGGTTTACCTCCATGTTGAGAGCACAAGGTCATCAAAGGTCAATACAAGACTGCCCTCTTGTGGCAGGATGTGAAGGTGAGTGCTGCACCTGCAGGTGAGCCAGTCGTGCTTGTTAAGTACAAAGTAAACTGCCGCTAAAAATGAAGCCACAAACAAAAACACATCCAGAAGTCAGAATAGTTTGGCCATTTTTACTGTCCTCTGTTCCACACCTTTCCTTCTTAGCTTAATGGACAGTGAAGTTGGCTGAAAGGTGGGCCAAGAATGTCAAGACTTCACACACAACAGCACCACCTACAGGACAGCTTCCCTTCAAGGCCAAATAACTGCAAGGAAACAGCCATTGACAGATGGGGCAGCTTCACACGGGGTAAAACATGGTCTTTAATGGTAACACAGGCCACGTGGTCAGTATTTTCTCAGAGACCAAGGGGTGTGATCACGGGACTGGACCCCTCTGCATTTGCGCATCAGTTTAAAAAGTAAAAACTCAAACCACAATTGTTTATACAAAAACTTTTAACTTTTGAAAAGATGACAAGAGGAGTTTTAAATACAGATCCAATGTAGTTGCACACAAAACAGCTCCAAATAAAATGCCAACTATGGGTCAACTTAATGAACAAAACCATCTACAGAGCAGGAGCCTCCCACACACTCACAGGTCCAGCTTACTTTTTATCCTAATTTCTGCTTCTTTAAAACAGCCCATTTTCTGAAATGACAATTTCAACAATTTCTTCACAAAATTTCAGGTAAATCAGGTAAATGCCACTTACAAATGTGGTGAAACTAGAGCAACGGCCCTCGTGCCTTGTGGAAACGGGGGGCATGAAAGGAAGCTGCGTCATGCAGATCCGGAAACAAACACTCAGCTGCACACATGCAGGAATGGAGTGTCCCGGGTTACAGAGGAGGGGTGTCGGGTTCACAAACAAAAAACTCAAAGAAAAAAAAACCAAATGAGCGCTGTAGCCCCGCCCCCATCACTATGCAGACGCCACTGAATGACCCCACAACCCATAACACAAAAAAGGAGGGGAAAAAAAGAAAGAAAAAAACCTAGTGAAAAGCAGTTTGTACATCCTACAGCTCAGCCCAGATTACATGACCAACTGGAGATGGGTGGTACATGTGAGGGGGGTGTGGCGATCCTCAGGACTGCGAGGGGGACATCTGGGCCTTCCTCATGGAGCGCAGTGCCTTCTCCCGCAGGTGCCTCTCCAGGTCATCCAGGCTCTCCTCTACTTCACTGTCGGAATCCTAAAGGAAGGTAGCATCAGTTACGAGTGATCACAGCCCCGCCCCGGCACCCCCAAAAGCTGTGGGCCATGGCAACACACTTGTGTGCGTGCATGCACATACAAACCAGGACCGGAGACCTCACCTTTTTGGGGTCTGAGTCTTGGTCCCCGTCTGGGCCAGCACTCCCCTGGCGATCTCCCACAGCTGCAGGACCCCCGCTGCCTTTCTCCTTCTTGTGCTTCTTATGTTTCTTGTGCTTCTTGTCTTTTTTATGTTTCTTCTCCTTCTTCTTTTTCTTCTTCTTGCCTCCCGCCTCTGTGTCAGAGTTCTATGGACAGAGGAGCTCGGTGTGAAGACATTGCCCAGAGTAAAGTAGGTCGTTGTTCACGCTCACCCGCAGCCCTAAGGATTCTAAAGTCAGACTAACCTTGGCAGGGGAGGGGCTGCCGGAGTCACTGTTTGCCTTGGCCGGGGGTGCTGGTGAGACACTGGCGGAGCGAGAGGGTGACGGTGATGCTGATGGGGCCACAAGCCGCTTCTTGGCTAGAGGCTCTGGGGAGGCAGATGGAGAGCGAGAGGGCACTCTCCTCACAGGCTGGGGGCTTGGAGATGCCCTAGAACACAATAGTAGGATGTGAGGGACAGGGGACTTGCACCTGCCCATGTACGTACACACGTACACACACGTACACACACACACACACACACACACACACACACACACAAACTCACTTTTTGGTCTTCTTAGGTTCAGGGGTCCGGGAGACCCTACGGATGGGCCTCTGGGCGGGTGACGGTGACTGCTGGCGTCTCTGCGGGGGGGGAGGGCTGCTGGGTGGGGGAGAGCGGGCATCTCGGCTACTTCGCACAGGTGGGGGCAGAGGGCTCCTCCTGTGGCGGGGGGGTGAGGATGACGAAGGTGGCGTTCGGCGCTTAGGCAGTGGGGAGCTGCGGCGCTTGGGAGACCTGGAGACCCGCCGTTTGGATACTGGAGAAGGAGATGCCCGCCGCTTGGGAGGGGGGGACCCAGAAGGCCTGCGCTTCTGGGGTGGGAGGGGAGAGGGGCTGTACCGCCTCTGAATTGGGGGAGAATATCGTCGGGGAGAAGGAGAGCGACGGCGAGGCGGCGGGGTGGGAGACCTGGCCAAAACAAGGAACTCACATCAGCATACAGCAAACACTGACAAGGACACACTGAGCATGTACAGGAGAGCTCACCTGCGCCTCGGAGGGGGTGACGGCGAGCGGCGGCGACGAGGGGGTGATGGGGAGCGATGGCGCCGTCCTGATGGAGAGGGGCTCCTCCTCCTCCTGACAGAGGCCCCAGAAACAGAGGAAGAGAAGGGTGTACAGATTGTCACAATGGCGAGGGAGGGTTACCATTTATTATTTGGACTCGATAAATTTGTGTTCAAATACACTCCCAAAAACCAGCAGGACCAGCTAAGCATCCCTGGTAGAGTTCTCTCTTTTTTTCTCCCACTCACACACACATTTACAGCTCCCACTCAAGTATGAGAGGGCTGAGGTCGCAACGGGACTAACCTGGGGGAGACATCTCTGTGCCGTCTCCGAGGGGAGGCTGGGGACGGACTCCTCCTCCTCTTCACCTCGCCATTCCTAGCTGTGGCACCCCCTCCAGGCCCTGCACTCTGCCGCTTCGCGCCTTCGTCTTCGGAGGATGACGTCGAGGACCCCGTATCTGAAATCCAAAGACCGGCAACGGGTCATACAATCGCAGTACGTGGTGATGCAGATGTAGTAAAGTGAGCCAGTTACATGTGAGAGAGGTATTAGAGCGGAGCGAGACGACAGGCCAGACCACTTCACAAACTACAAAGGGGAGGGCGCCGGGCAGGCGAGAGCAATGAGCACAGAGGTCAGTCGGGGTTGGGAGTGTGGGAAGCGGGGCAGGGGGAGGACTGAAATTAAAAAGGGTTATAACCTGAGGAGGACTGCCGATTCTGCCTGCGATACTGACGCCGCTGCTGCACTGAATCTGCTGTAGCCCCCTTCCCACCTTTATCATCCTCTGAAATGCAAAGGAGGCGTGGCCTTTCAATCGACACGCACAGTGCACGCACACACACGACAACACAGCCCCCCCCGGCGGCCCGGCCCACCCACGAGTGACCCCGTCTACCGATGCACTGAGCAGGAGCAAAGGGGCAGCGTGGTTTACTCCTGCTGAGGTGGCAATCGGTGACAGCGAGCGGGGGTGGGGGGAGGGGGGGCACGAGCAGATGTCAGTGCATCTCATCCGGCAATAGCCACTGAGAACATGGCTGGTGTACAACACACACCTGACTCAGACTGCTCTGACCGCCTCGGCTTCGGGGCTGGAGATGGCGACTCAGCCTTTGTTCCAGGTTTCCGTTTGGAACCTGCCATTTGGACACAAATACACACATGTTGCTCATATTCAGAGGCAGGAAACAGCCATATCTAATCCCTCGGTGGAACAGCGAGCTACACTGACCTGAGGACCTGGGAGGTGAAGCTGAGGCGCGACCCCTCCTGGTGCGGGGGGAGACAGACCGACGGCCCTTCAGCGGGGGACTGCTACCACCTAGGGTAGGGGGTGTCCTTCCTCGCCTCCGGGGGGGGCTGGCAGGGGCACCACGGGACTTGCGGGGGGGTGTATTTGACACCCTCTTCAGCGCTTTCTTCTGGGGAGACCGCGAGGAAGAGGACGACGAGCTGCTACCAGATGAAGATGGGGATGGAGACCGCCTCCTGCAGGAGACACCAGAGTCATGCATCCCGTTTAGGACTCAGGACGGGTGACTCACAACAATTATGATCTGTAGGATAAGTTCACCTCCTGGCAGGGGAACGACTCCTCCGATGTCGGGGAGCAGGCGGAGGGCGCCTAGGCGGGCTTCGGCGGCGGGGTGACCCACGTCTGCGGGGACTCTGCCGGCGCCGAGGGGAGTATGATCTGAGGGGATGAGAGCCAACATACACATTATCACAAATATTTCTCCAGAATGACTAACAGGTTCATTCTGCTTATACTGATTTATCCATTTATACAGCAGGGTCATTTTTACTGTATCAATTGATCAGTGGTACAGCATAAGGTGGAAATTAAACTTGCAATTTCCAAATCCAGAGGCACCGTCTCTAACCACTATGCACAAATGAACAGCATGTTTACACAAGTAACCCTGGATGTACAAGTTTGTGTGTCACAGGGTCCACCTGGAGCGGGAGCGTGGACGGCGCCGAGAGCGAGAGCCAGAGCGTGGTCTGTCACGGCGGCCATCCTTCTCCCTGTCCCGTGGCCGTGGCTTCTCCTCCCTTCGGGGGGCCTTGTCAGGGGAGGCCTCTTTCACTTCTGCAGCAGAGTCAGGTTGCAACTCCATCTCCTTTGTCAGATCGCTGCCAAACACACACACACACAAACAGTCAACACTACAGCTTCAGTCTATAGCACCAACCACAATTGAGCCAGCTGTAAAGCAGCTCCGCAGCAAAGCAACAGCCACTGCACTGTCACCTGGTTGTGGAGGAGGCCTCCTGTATCAGCAACTTGGGCTTGGCGCTCTCTGACTGGTCCGGTTCGGGGGGCGGCTGCTCTGGGTTCCGCAGCTGTGTCGGAGCGGGGCTGCTGGACTCCGGTGCCGGTCCAGGGCTGGGCCTACGCCGAGGGGAGCGAGAGTGGCTTCGTTTCCTGTCCCGTTTAACTGGGGACCGTCGTCGAGGTGATGGAGACCGAGACTTTCTCCTGTCAGCCAGAGCAGCAACAGGTTCACGAGAAGCTCACTGAGGCAAACAGACATCGCAATGAGAAGGTACTACTCGTAAGCAACCAACCTCCTGGGACTCTTAGACTGGTCCTTTTCACGGTTCTCCTTGTTCTCCTTCTCTTTCTTCTCTTCGTCCAGCTTCTTGAGGGAGGCTAGCTTCTCCTGTTCCATCTGGGAGGCAACATCAGCAATGTCAGCCACCCAAAAGGACACCATGCTGCTGCCAGCTTAAGAGTATTACAGAGGTTCCAATCTTGGCTGGTCAGGGACCTCACACTGACCCCTAGACTACCTGAACACAGTGTACAGGGGAGAACCAGCTGTACTTGAGCTGCAGAGAAACAGTTGGGTGTCCACAGCAGGGCGCAGTCACCTTACCTGTCTCTGTTTTATCTCCTCTTTCTTCTGCTCAAGGAAAGCGGAGGGAATGCCGGCAATGTTTTCTTGGGCGCTGAGCAACAGAGGCCAGAGGTCACGCATGAACTCTCGCGCGTTCTTCCCATTAAGAAAGCCCGTCAGGTTGATCTGCATCATTTTGCTGTCTGGGTTCTGGAAAACACACACGAGGGCACAGAGACAGGCACACCGTTAAGCTTGGGCAGAGGAGCCACACGGGGACTGGGAAAGCTGTCGGGGCACAGGCTACTGCTCACCACTAAACTACAGCACCCTCTTAGTGGCTCAGAAGCAGAAAGAAAAGCTCTAAACATGAGACTGGCTCTCCAAGAAGAAGCCTTGGCCACCTTGGTGGCAACCCGATGGGCCGCACAGCCTGGTAGCTTCATGCCGGCTGAACGCTGCGTTAGAGCAGGGTTCCCTCGGCCGTCTGCTCTTTAACATTACAGGTACACATTTAGGCCCTGGACATCCTGAGTCAGCTGCACATAACTTGTTCACAAAACATCTCTTCCTTGCATGCACTACTGTAGTACAGTCAAAACTGCCTTTATTACAGGTTTGAAATAATTCAAAAACAAGACTATTGTACATTTAAACTGAATTAATGTTCAAATAATAAACAGCCCCAATGTCTCCCAGCCACACCCTTTCTCTTTTTGCTAAGGGTTCAGGATTCTCACCCCCCACCCACCCCACCTCTACTTCAGTCTTTTTTTGTTAGCAATCAATTGCTTTGACCAGAGTGCATCAAGACCAACAAAGCAAGTACAGTTCCGGCGTCTTCCGCATGTCGCTGGCGTTCTGAAGCTCTGGGAGTCTCCTGCAGAGAGAGACGTTTTCCGGGCTCGGTTCCGCCTCCCTACTGCTTGAGACTCAACCACCTTGAGTTTAATCTTATACCATTTATCTAAATTGCAAAAAACGAACAAGCAATAATGAGTACACAAGCCATGAGAAAGGTGAATTTTGCTATTCACAAACTAACAAAATCAATATGAACAAAAAAAATTTACCATTACATATGCTATCATTCATCAGCAGTTATGGAAAGTACTGCCCCCCAAACTTACATAATCATATCCTCTATTAATTCAAAAATGTGTGTTTGTGACAGTGCAGGTATCTCCTCCATAATGTAAGACAAAAGAAAAAATGGTACCTGTGTGGAGTCCCAACAATGCCTTAGAAAGGGTCAAAATCACCTGCACAATGTTAAGTCAGTACAAACTGCCATCATTAGGGGTGCACCGATAGATGAGGAAGGCTTGAGAAAGTGAACACAGGCCTGGGCACAGTAAACACAGGCATCCTTAGTGGACTGAGCTACAGCTAACAGAGGCAGGAGTGATTGTTGCATCAAAAACTAGAGGTCACACTACTGAGGACTAAATGCCAAATGGGTAATTATTTTAACTGCACTGTCGCCAACTAAAACTCTGCTCATGTGTTGGCTTCAGAAAAATTACAGAAACTCCAGTACACTGAATACAAGTACACAAATGTGAATTTCTTTAGCCTGCCAGCAAGAGGGCACATGACATACAAGCTTACTAAATACATCTGATCAAATTATTTGTTATTTTATCCAAAGATCTCCTCCAAACAGACAATATTAAGCTACAAAAATTTCCCTGTTTATATAGCTGAATATTTACTGCTTCAAATCAAGGTGGGACATACCTTACTATGGTAGGGTTTTTGAACCTGGGTGGTCCCAATGTTACGCGGGGACTCGAACCACTACATTACCCTGTGCTACCCAATTAAATTTCATTATGTACAACTTTCAGGACAGCTACCAATTTGAGTAAAACTGTGAAATTCAACTTCTGCATGGCGACACTCCAGCTTCTCATCAGCACAATGCATCTGGTCGCCCACTGAGTACAGTGCTGCGCCATGGCTAAGCACTGAGGCTAAACGCTCAGGTTTTACTCGGACAGAACAAAAATCCAGCTGCTTGTCGGCCGTGTGTTGATGCAACGCACATCTACAAAAGCACTTACGTAAGAACACACAACAACGAGCAGCCTGAACTACCTGAACATTGCAGAAAATGCCTATGAAAAAGGTCAGTGCTAAGACCTGTTAGACACAACCAACAGAGTTTAACAGGTGTGTATGCGTGGACCCCCCCAATAATCAAGTACAAGATCGGTGCACCCCTACTCTTAATGTAAGGCCAAGGCCTTCTTAAAAGTGAGAAAAGTTTAGACCTTTAAAAAAAGAACTGATACAAGCTGGATCCAAATATTTTTTCTATTACAGCAATATCCCCTTTTGATCCAATATTATCTTGAAATATAGTTACAGGGACAAAGAGGATGTAAAAAAAAAAAAAAAAAAAAAGAAAAAGAAAAAAAAGGCATACTGCGTGGTGCACATACACAGGCAGAGGCTGTAGCACACCAGGTGCCTTATTCTGTCTGTCTTAATGAAAAGTGAACATGGCAGCATCCACCCGCTCTTTCCGACCCTGCACACAACTCACCTCCAAACAAACACTGCATCACCAAAGGAGCTGGGGCTCATTGACACTTTGGGCTCAGGAGAGACCTAATTAGGTGTTGGTGCTATACTTCTGATGCAAGGAATAACATCCATATTGGTTCAGGCCTTTTAAATCATAAATCACATCATCATTAGAAAAATGCTGTCAAAGGCACTTTGTCACATATTACAGCAAACAGTTGTTCAATTAACATAGTCTTTGCCCAATCGCAACCATTGTCTTTCATATACATTTACATAAATATTTCACCCCCCCTCATTAATAAATTTATACAGTTCTCTTTATGCCAACCAACACTGACAACCCAACAAAAATGGAGAAATAAAACCTATTTCATCAGCTTAACAAAGAAGAACAAGAGGGGAAACCAAGTCAATATTATTACCTTCTCTTCCAGCTGGTTAAATATGAACTCGATGACGACGTCATCTTCGAACCCTAATATTTCTGTCACTCGTTGGGTAATCCAGGGTTTGATAACCTCCAGGTTCACCTTGGTCATGTCCACCTGAAACCACAAACACGAAAGTCCAAAGCTGTGCAAATGGTCACAGGTGACTGTTTGGGCAAATAGAGGCATCCTCCGGACTGGAGAAGACAACTGGGTCTCAGCTTTCATCAAAAAAATCTAATAAACTCAGTTCTTTAGTCTTGTATTTCTTTTGCCATTTTTTCCCTAAATCCAAAGATTTTAAATTTTTCCTCAGAGGCTCCTTGTTTTATAGCCATTACTTAAAACTTTTTAGTTAAGACTTTTTGTAAAAGTGAGAACAAGCCAAAGGGACATTTATTGACACATCCAGCTGGGTATGGGACGATAAAATGCACTCAGGCAGGATAGTGTGTGTAGCCACCTTAATTTTACAGTCTTTCACAGATTTGAAAGCATATCCAGCTTTTCTTATCAGTAACAAGATAGCATGTTTATGGGATGAACCTGTAAATTAGCACTAAGCCTACGAAGACCACGTGCTTATTTTTAGCCATTTTAAAAGGAGTTTTATTTTAATGCAGCGCCTAGCCTAAAGTTAAAATGTTAAAGACCAAGTGTTTTCCTTATTATAGCTATACTCAAGGATATTGAGGACTGTCTATAAAGCTTTTAACCTTTGTGTAGTGCTCAGAAGGTAGAGAAAGCGTCAGACAGTAACAGGATCTATCAACAGATGGGTTTTCGTGAAGATTACCTTTTACAGTCGATCATTCAAAATTATTTTTTAATTATGCACGTGATGTCACAATAGCAACTCTCCAACCAAGGCACCACAGAGCACTCAATGCCCTGCCCAGAAACCCCTTTTCCAAAAGGTGCAGTTCCAGCTGAGGTGTCGGCACTGCTGTTTGTTATCTGTACGCTATTTGTTCACCCACAGTTGTGCTCGCCTGGGTGTTGTAGTCACCTGTTCCTGTCTCTTACTGCTTTGTTGTTTGTGAACTGCTTTTGTGCAGTTTCCTTCAGGACCGTTAATGTTTTAATAAATATTTTATGAATATTTTTTCTTTATTACTGCTATACAGATTTTTGCAGAACCTAACAAAAGAATAAAACAAGGGACAGCTGTAAGATTTTATTGACTGGCTCAGGGGTAAAAGTGAAAGCTGTAAGATTTTATTGATTGACTCAGGGGTAAAAGTGACTTTACAATTGTAAACAAATCAAGTTACAAAGAACTGCAGTCCCAAAAGTGTTTGAAAGGTGAGGAGCCAGTGTCAGATGTCCCACTGCGACACAATGAGACTTACCTTCTTCTCCAGACATTCTGCAAATTTCAGTTGCTTCAGTAGCTTCTTCTGCTTGTTGCTGAAGCGGTTGTCCTGCTCTGCACTGGTGCCCTGTAGGGAGAAAACAGATGGTTCATGTTTGTTCTCCCATGTTTTTCAGAGGCTTTTCTCCAAAGCAAAGTACAACTCAGAGTAAATATAAGTGCATCAACAGTAGGTGAGGAGCTTCAGACACAGGATGATCAGAACCCAGCTCATTTGTATAATTTGTATCCCTCACCTGCCTGCCTACAGAACATTCAAGCAGCAAATATGTACAACAGATTATGTTGAACTCATTTAAGTAGCTGCCAGGAGACCAGCAGACAAATGGCTCTGAAATAATGGGTTTGAGACTCTTGTATGCTGGTAGGGATTCAGCAGCTCCGAGGGAAACACTTGAGTTCCCTTTCACCATATTGGGCCTGAACTGAGAACCTAAAGACTTCCAAATTTGGACCCCTAGTCAGTGGTGCCAGCAAAAAAAAAAAAAAAAAAAAAAGAGGTAAAAAGCACAGTGCCATTGTTGGGCTGTAGGCAGAAATCAGGTCCAGTATGTATTGTGGATAAGACCCTTTGACCTCTGGGGAAGAGCAGAGGACTGAGTACAGAGCCCTGGGGGACACCTATACAGACTCAGGGCCGGAGAGGGAGCCATTCCAACCCATTTGTTTTCCGTGGTCCATCGAAACATACAATTCATACAATCCTCATTAGAAAAGGACGTCACAAGCATGGAGGAGCACTTTAACCTTTGATGATTTTCAGGTTAAAACACGGAAAGGTATACATCACAGCTAAACACAGTAACAAGGGAAAGACAGTGGGCAGAAGTGCGGTTAACGGTTTATTTGAGGAGAAGGCATTTGACAAAGAGACGGTTATGCAAATTAACCGTGCAAAGAAGTCATTTAATTGATCCGAAAGAAACAACAGAGCTTAATAAAAAGTTCAAAATACGGGAGGGATTCACGAAAAGATGTTAATTCGCGTGACGGTGCTGTTGAGGGCCTCCAGGGACCTCGGATTCTAGGTTCCCGGTCGCATGGGAGACCGAGCCCTCATCTCGTACGAAAGTCCGAAGTGACCGAGCCAAAGAGATCTCAATCTACCAGACACAATTCGTACCGCGGTAGCTGCGGAAATCGAGCTCTGCGGTCGATGAGCCGTATGGAAGCAAGTAAATACACAGCTAGCTCGCATGCTAACAGGCGGCGGGCAGACACGGCCGCCATTTTTTGGTTCCCCAAGCGCGGTGCTTTCCGAGGTCGCGGAATGGCGCACAAGCAAGCGGCAGCGACGCGGTGCGTCCACAAGAGAGCACCCCGAAGCGACCCACAGCCTACGCGGTCTAAAACGCGGACCCGCCACGGCAAAACAGCGCCTACTTACGCGGAAGAAGCCCGCGTCCATCTTGATCGAGCTCGAGAAGTGCGTGCGGGAAACAAGAGACGTGCCCCCCGGGTCCCAAGATGCACCGCGGCAGCACGACCGTTTAACGTCGCAAGGGGCCGCCGCGCGGCGCTGTGTCTCCGTCTCGTGGAGGGAAGGGGCTCGGCGTCATGCGTAACACGTGCGTCTTACGTATTACGTAACGTCACGCTTGCTTGGCTGGGTTGGGCTGGGCTAGGCTAGGCTACGCTTCCGAGAGATAAAGTTTAGGGTTCCTATGTAATCATCTCGTGTTTTTATTAGTTAAATACTTTTTGCAGACCTGAAAATTCTGTTATAAAAATCATGGAAGCATCCCCATGTACGTAGTTAAGCTTACTTAAGCTATTAATGCTTTCAGAATCACCAGGCAGGTTGGGCCTCATCTGGGGTGGTAGGTTACAGAGTACTGAAACTTACACACTTTTGTGAGATTCTTGTGTTATTTCAGTTTGCTGAACCTGCTCCATCCATATGCCAGTATACGCAGGAGCTCACAAACACACACGAACACACAGTCCTGGCCAAGCTGAATCATCTGAATGCTTTAGTTCTGCCTCTGTTCGTGAACCATACGTCAGTTGAGCTTCTGCACGTCTAAACAGGTTCACTGTAACATGTATCAGTTGGTCTGGTCTGGCGTCATTTGGGCTCAAGTGAACTAAACTGTAACACTAAACTCTTCAGACTCCAGACAAACTTCAGTGTCAAAAAAAGCTGAAACAAAAGGTATGTGAATAGGGTGTATTGTTCAGGCCTTGTATGCTCCTGCTCCAGGATGTGCTTTCTTTAAAGATCCTTTCCTCCTGGCAGAACCCGGCCAGCCTCCCTTTGCTGTTTGCGGTCACCGCCAACATTTCAAGCATTTTTTCCTCCAATTTTTTCAGCAGTGCTCTACTCGGTCAAAACAAATTGAATATAGAATTATATAAATAAGAAAAGATTGACGTGCCAGTGGCCTATATATAACTCATTTCTTGGCACTTGATAAACCAGTTCAGCTAGTTATTAAATCTTTAGATTTATTACCGTGAACTGTTCAATAGAATAATTGGCCACCATTTCTGAGATGTAGCACACTGTACATTCACTACCAATTCATTTTATTATTGTTATTTACAAAATATAAATCTAGACACACAACAGAAATAATGAAAAACATGAACTCTCTTCAGTCTGTGTTTTTTCTGACCCTTAGCTGTACATTTGCCGTCTTACAGCTGGGGCAGAGATGGCAGTGCTGGAACCGAGCAAAGTCCCGGTGCGTCGTGTTCTGATCCTTCATTAAATGGGGTGGTCAAGTTTGTTAAAGTCTGCAGTTCACTGTGGCCTGGGCTTTGAGGATGTACTGGCACCCTTTTTCTGCCATTCCATGTCCTGAACCGCCGGAGGTCAGTCAGTACCGCAGGGGGCAGCTATGTGTTGTCCAGGGGTGGGGTGTTGTGGACAGTAACCTCCGTGGAACCACTGTTCATGCTGTTCTGCTCCTGATTCCTGTGGTCTAGATCGACTCGCGGCAATCGGAAGCCATTTCCCACGGTGCCGTTGGACTGGCTGAAACTTCCAGACACAGAGTTCGAATTTGTTCCCATGGTGTGCAATGCCATGTTGGTCTGAACCGTCGAAGAAGACTTCTGTCTGTGTTTGGGACCCCCAGCAAGCACGCGGGATGCGTGGGTCCTCCTGTACAGGGAAAACATGACAGTGCTCAGAAATGTTCCCGGAAAACAATACACTGCAGCGAACATGCACAGATTTCCATCCTAAATCTGGAATGACGTGGGCATCTTCTAAGGGCTGTCTGTAGAAAACATTCTTTAAATGGTGTTTTTCAACATTTGCTATTTGCTAAGATTTGCTAAGACACGAGAAATAGACTCTTTTATGTAGACTTTCCCGTTCTCAGCGCATTTACATCAAATTGATGACTCATAAAGGAAGCGATGCATTGAGCATGCTGCCAAACCTGTTGTAGGTCTTGAGAATGATGAGCAGTATGGTAAGAATGATGATGATGCCAATGACGATCACAGCGATCATGGCCCCCGAACCTGGACAACAAAGCGAGGAGGAAAGTGTGACGAGAAAGTCTGAACTTTTCCGTGAACGTGCGTGTGAATTCCAGTTTAAAGGCCTCAGCACCAGGCCGCTTGTATTCATATCCCTTTAATTGTTTCTGAACTTTGTAATATTTATCTCATCCGGTCTGGTTTGTGAGGAATCCATCACAGCCTGAAATGTAACCACGTTTTGTCCCTCTCTGTGGAATGTGCATGTTCTCCCCGTGTTTATGTGTGTATCCTCCCATAGGCCAAAGGCATGTGTTTCAGGGTCATTGGTGATTCCAAATACAAGATGATAATAACTGTACATCACTTTGGAGAAAAACATCAGGTAAATGAATAAATGTATATGTACTCATATATATTGCATGAAAAAATACTCTTTTCCTCTTGAGATATGGTCATCTTAAATTTCCCATACAGCTGGCAGTCATGTGCCTGAAGCCACATGAGTAATTCTGTGTAAATCTATATTAAATGTCACAGTACCAGTGCACACACTCCCTGCACCGTGGTACTTACTCTGAATGAGAATCTGCTGGTAGGATTTGGTGGTGGCGTTCTGGGCTGCCGTGGACTGGATGCTCACAGGCTGGGCGCTTGTGCTTTGCATTTTTGCCTAGAAAATAAAGCAATAAAGAAGAGAATGTCTAACCACAGCCCAGTTGCAGTGCTGTACTTTACCTATGGGCATTAATGTATGAAAATACAACTTTGGATAAAACCCATGGCAGGCTTTTGCTGCACAGATAAATGACAACAATGATGAGAGCTGAGAGAGTGTCACATGCTGTGCATGGTAAGGAGGGAAGCACGTTCTCCGGTCCAGCAAACTGGTTCCTCTCAGATACAGCAGCAGTGCTGTCAGTCCGTCTGGTTTCCTAGGGCAACGTGTTTGCGCTGCTGGATTAATTGCCCCGGCTTTATCCTGATTTGGAGCCCAAGCGGGGCTGCATGGAAGTGGGTGAGGGTCACCTGTCGCTTGAAAAGGAGTGTGTAATTTAACACAAGAGCAGCCCTCTCCATGAGTTCTAGCTCTTCCATCACACATAATAAACACATTTTGCAGTGATTCAGCTCCTCTATCTTTGGAGACAGAGCGCAGTTGCTCTTTGGGGGGGACAGAACCTTGTCAGGCAACACTGATGTTGTCTGGCTCCCAGCACATCTGTTTGCTCTCGTTTTAGTTTTCCAGCTCAGTTTCACTGAAAAACTGCCTCTAACAGACTTTCTCTCCCGTTCAGACTAACCTGACATGAGAGACACTTTGATAACATCGTTGCTGAATGAAAGAATTGTGAGGACACCCAGAGTCACATATCGGAAGCTCAGAAAAGGCCACTTGTTATCAGGTAAGCCAGGTAGGCAGCTACTTCGCTGACTCCCTGTCACACCTAGTTAGGATTACATGCTTTTCCACACCAAGCCATACAGTATATGCTTACAGTCATTTCTGCAGAGCCTCCCAGCTCTCTTCGAACCCCACTGGGATGATGCACAAGGAACAGGGCCAACTGAAGGTGTGTGCATGTATGTGTAATTCTCCCTCAGGATGGGTGGTGGCCAGGGGACGACTAGCTGCTGCTCGCCTGGTGTTACAACACTGCTTGAACAGACGACACATTGTAAACTGGAATTCAAAACTTCTCCGGCTCCCTTATTTACTAAACCCACCTTCGTCCCTAAAATACTGCAGTCGGCTCCTTGGAACGCTGTTCTCTGTCCCGGGCTCTGACCCCCCCTGCTGTTCACCCAAACCCAATAGTATCCAAGGCTGGAACTTCTAGCTTTCCCCTGTCACAGTCCACTCTGTCACAGAGTACAGGATGACTTCAGGGCTACGGACCAGATCTGGTGTATAACTGTCTGTAAACAACCCACCATGTTCCGGTGGCAGCCCTTCAAAAGAGGATAACGGAACAGCATCTCCACTGGCTACAGAAAGCAGCAAAGTCCTGGCAATCCTGAAGCTGGTGTCCACCCTTGCAGAAAGGTGAAACCTGGTATCAATGCCCAGTAAATCCCTTTACAAGCAACAAACATACAAAGGTGCCGTTGCATCAGCGGTTATAGTGAGTGCCCTGAGAATGCAGTTGGGACCACTGGCCCGCATGCAAAGATCTCATCAGAAGGCAGGAGACTGGTCTTCTGCTTTTCATAATTCAAACATTCCCATCTACAGTAAGCAACAATGTTCTTCACCAAAAGTCACCAGCGTCATTGGTGGCCACAGTGGTCAAAGTACATGACCCTTGTCCCGGTGTGAAAGAGCTTTTGATGTCCCGAGAGAGAGCTGCTTAGTCATTACGCTCATGGGCGACTGCTAGAAAAACCTTTTCACATTTCTGGAGATGCAGCGGAGACCAGATACACAGCAGTCTTTTGGAGAACGGGGACCATCAGAGAAATGATAACAATTGAGCAGATAAAACTGGCCGTATCTCCTGCTCCCAGTGCGCAGTCTCCTTACAGATGTCATTACCCAGCACTCCCTGTGCAACTACAGAGCAACAATATGAGCAGGCAAGCTCCTCATGCACACTTCTCCCCCCAGCCCATCGCATGTTCCAAGTCCTCCCTTCCACGAAGCAATACAGAGCAATAAAGACCCAACCAACAAGGCTCAAAAACACTATTTACCCCTCAGCCCATGTCCTTTATCAGCCTCCAAAATGTCCATTATTGTTCATGTCCACACCTGAATGGACATTATCATTTCCTGCCACAAATACGTGTCCCAGTAAATAACTGTACCTTTTGTCTACTGTATATTGTATTTTCTTTCAACTTTGTACCTTTATTCTTCCTCTGTTGCCTTAATGTTGTGTAATGTCTGTGATGTCTGTTGTTCATGTGTGAACTATGTCTGAATGCATCTACCATGTCAAACACTCCTCATATGAGCAAACATACTTGGCCTCACGTTGTTTTCAGTTTCTGTTACCTGTCATCCTGGAAGATTTTAACTATTTTATACAGCAGATTCCATCCAGAACAGTTCAAGTTCTTCACCGCAACAGCACCTGCTTCCTAATGAATACACTTATTTGCGGAAGATACAACCCAGTGACTGGAGACAGAAAGTTCCCAGCAAGCCTTGTAGGAACTCCATCACTTCTCCATCCTTGTCAAAGAGGAATAAAATGAATCTGACCATAAACACAGAACGTTGCTACTACAGTTACAGGGAAGTTGTTTGCTAGGGCATGTTTTAGGGTTAAATGCTAAAGTTGGCTCATTCGACCAAAACCGAGAGAATTCACATGATGCCTACAGAGAGGGGAGCAGGAAAGCAGTGGACGTGTTAGAAGCTCCGCCAGCAAAGTCCAGTGTCCTGCACTCGAGTTGAAAGTTTGAGACCTCAGTCAAAGACCAGCCTTAAGGAATTGCTCAGCTTTTTGTGCCTCTTCTACATTCTTCCACAATGAAAATCAGTGTGACCAGTCGGCATGAAGCCCGGAACCTGTTATTGGCGGTACCGACACCCTGCAGTCTTCCAGGAACAGGAGCTGAGGGCTATTGTTCTCGATAATGGGCAGCAGCGCCACTTCAGCTCTGTTTAAGAACACCTCTGTTGGTTCAGCAGTGGTTGGCAGTTTACAGAAACCTTCTTATTGTTTTTGGGAGTGAATGCTTACTTAAAATGATGAGTCACTGCTTAAACATTTAAGCGAGCCTAGCTGGACTTCCATTCAGGTCTGAGGGACAAAAGTGCAATACGATCCTTCCAGTCATTTTGTGCATTAAGGGTAATTGGCGGCCATCAACAAGACCTAGAAGACTTAAAGTGCCGTAAAATACCACGGCTTTCTTCCCCGTAGCATTAACGTTCCACGAAAAGTTTCCACATCTCCCTGTGGGGTACAAAAACGCAGCCGTCATCGCTCCTCTGGGGTCAGCAGGAGCCGGATATGGGTTCAAGTGTCACGAAGGATGTTTCTACAACACCCTTGACCACTGCTTCGGCAAACATGCAGCTCGGTAGATGGGCAGATGTGACGGTTACGTAAGTCACTCCAGCTAAGGTCATCCACTAGGTAAACCAATTATATGATGTAATGTTCATTTCGTCCTGCCTCAAGTAAATATTGATGAAGAAACGCTAAACTGCTGCGAAAAGTTGAATAGAAAAACAAACATTTCTACTTCTTTCCCACACTTTGTGGAAACTTATGTGACTTTTTTACAACTTCGCAATTGTATTATCATCAATCGCCGGTGTGTAGAACAACTGGAGGTTTCACAATGTCCTCATGTTCCCTTTTTTAAAGATGACCGGCGATTGACTATCCAAACTGCTCACAAGTACCATAAAGCAGAACCTTCCATTTCCTCTTTAGTGTCCAGCAGCAGACCAGTAAATCAAACTCATATTCTGTTTTTGTGCTTAAGTTAGATGGTGTGTGTCGCTGGGCTGAATACTGAAGGATCTGTACGGTCACACAAGTCAGCGTGTGCCTTCGCATGTAATGAAAGCTGGCATTCAAGCCTTTAAAACAGTGACCCACAGAAGAACAGGAACAATCTTCTACCTCCCCAGCAACAGCGTGACATCATTATTTCCCCATCAGAGGTGAAGGCATGAGGGGAGCCTTCAAGGAGGACAGGAACACTGTTGGGTGCAGCGAGAGACCCTTTGGTGTGGTCGACCACACTGAGCAAATTCTAGCGTACAGAAGTTTGCAGATCAGCACTTCTCTTCTTTCAGCAGCTCTGAGTGGGGCACTTTGGATTAGACGGTGATGAATAAAGAAAGAGAAAGTTGTGCTTGATATACACATACATACACACCACTGCTTGACTGAAAAGAACAATCTCAGTTTTCCCCAGCAGCACCGCCAAGGAGCTGTCCTTTTGGTCCTTGAGCACACTTGTGGTTGTAAAGTTTTTGGGTCTTCGTAAAAACATCGAACCTTTCACAGTCAAAGGTCTTGGTAGACCAATTAAAAGACTGACAGGTTCAGTGCTCCAGCTCTTTCTTATATTTGCAACACAGTGAAACCTTAGCAGCTTTGCTAAGATGGAGAACCTGAGTCAATATTTGAACACCCGGGCAAAGGCAGTCAGGTCTTTACAGCAGCTGGTGGTTATTGGCTCCAGATTCCTGCCTGAGATTCAGCCAGGGCCACCGTTATCTGAACAACCCCCCCACATACACACACACACACACCATCAGTGGGCAGCCAAGCCCGATCCACACAGCTAAGGGGTATTTGCTCCCTCACAGTGGAGCCCATCGCATCAACAGATACTGGCTCCGTGAACAAGGCAAAGAAAATGAAACCCAGGAGAGATGTGACAGCAGTGACCATTCTCTTCTGGTCTCCGGGGCTTCCGTGACTAAGACCCAGTTTCCCCAAAGAAACGAATCCCATGAAGCCAAACTGGAAATATGATGCACACCACAAAACTTAAATCTCACCAAATTCAGTCATCGGTTTCTCAACCAAACGGCTTTTCCTTCCTTGACAGGTTAATTCTGTCTTTAGATACCTACAGTCCTTTACAACAGTTCTCACAGAGATAATGCAGGTAAATCATAATCCAAAGCTTTCAACTGCGCACTCAGGTTATAGTTTTGAACTTTGGGAAGAATCTGTTACCTGAAAATGAATGTGGACCAGAAAGGTTGCGCCTCTTTTTAAAGTTCACGTTATTCCTTCAGGTAAGCTGCTTATGTCACAAATGTAGATTTACAGGTGTACTTAGCTACAGTGTGCAGCTCTCTCTTTCGTAACACTGAGTCCATTGTCAAGTGCGATGAAAGAAAGCGTTCATATGAGACACACAAATAAGAAGCTCAGAGGTGGTGAACAACCGGGCTCCTGCTCGCCCAAATCCCACTCGGCACACAGAACTCTGTAGAATGTGAGGTAGCAAAGTCCACCTGAGACTCACCTGTGGCCTTGCGGATCAGGACGCCCTCCAGGTAGGCTTGCGAGTGGCGACAAACAAATAGAGGAGAGTGTGCACAGAAGTGGGTGAGAGTGAGTGATAAAGCTAGCGAGTGAGAGAGAGAGGGAGGGAGGCCAGGTGAGCTGCTTACCTGCATGAAGCCCGTCTGCCATACAGTGTCCCTAGCAAGATCACCCCCTGGCCCCCATATCCGCAGGAGGAGGAGTTAGGGGCTGGGGACACGGTGGGGGTAAGAAGCTAATAAAAATATGCGAAAAGGCAAGGAAGTGGTGAGAGGTAGAGGAGAGCCATGCAGGTGAGGTACTCTTGTGAGGAGGAACGTAGCAGATGGCTCTGCGCCTAGGAACTCGCGGCCCGGCCCCAAACTGAGCTGGTTTTTCAGGTCCGGCGGGCCCTAGGGAGGGCTGACGCGGGACACACAGGGCCTCCTCCAGTCCCAGGGTGGGACCACAACTTCCATGCCATCACAGCCCAGCCCTGCAGCCCCAGCAGTGCTGCCAAAGTTATACTCACCTCCTGTGTGTGTGTGTGTGTGTGTGTGTGTGTGTGTGTGTGAGAATTAAGCGGCATCTTACGGAGACAGTTTCAGTTGGCAAGAAAGCTCCGTGGTTGCCGTGGTTCGGCACCAGCCTCAGCTCCTGTAGGACCCCGCAGCTCACACCCCACAGCCCACACACCACCTGACCCCTGTACCTGGAGATCACGCAGGGTTTGAATCCCACGAATCTTGTAAATTCCTCCTCTTTCACACAACTACCATGCTTTCGGCTTACATACCAGTTAAAGAACTTTCTAGACCCAAATGCAGCCATGAAAGGAAGTTCTCACTGTTACCAACAGTTAGGTTCACTTTAGGCCGGGGGGGGGTAAGCTTGTCACTGGGACAGAGTGCCTGTGAATGCGGTCGTGTTACTGTCTTCATGGGGGGGTGGGGGGAACCACATTCCTGGAGGATGGCCACCATAATGTCTCCCAACAAAAGGTGGGAAATTATTTTGGAGGAGTAGCCTTTGTGGCATTTGACAGGGAGTTTTGTCTTCTTTCTGCTCTTCTTCTTCCTCGAGGCGTCACACTCAAGTTGCTCTGGTGATGGACTTTACCCCAAAGCGCCTGGTCTGGCCGGCGCGGGTGATGTTGCCGAGGCTTCAGAGAGCAGGGATGGGAACCTGGAGAGCAGTGCTGCTCACACAGTTGGCTATGGACTTCCACGGTGGGAACCCATCTGAGAGCAAACAGCACAGTGAAAGGGAAGCCCTGAATCAGGTTTCACAGCGGCAATAGGAAGAATGCTGCTTTCACTCAGGTGATTTCTTTTCAGAAGCGGCATGAAAGGCGGCCATTCTGCACCCAAACATCTCATTCAGCACACCCAGCAGCCAACCCCACACACACACACACACACACACACACACCTAAGAGGAACAGCAGGGGTGGCCAGAGAGCTGACACACTTCATCCATCATCATCTCCCAGCCAGTGATATGAAGCAGATCCGTTGGTGGTGCCAGCAAGACAACCGGGGTGCCCGGGTTCCAAACCCTGAAGAAAGGGTACTGTGATGAGGAGCAACGCACTGTGCTGGGTGGATAGAACAGTGGTTTTCAGGGAAAAACACATGTCCCGAGGCTAAATGAGCATCAGAGACAAGGAAGCCCTATTTTTGCTCACATTCCCTTTCCAATATTTATTTCCTTTTTCTCTTTTGGAGCTACAAACCACCTCAGCAGCTACCATCAGTAGAGGGCAGGGAATTGTTCTGGTCCCAGAATGGTTAACCAATCACAAACTGTTTTACTGGCACCCGCGTGCAGCAGCCGCCGTCCAATCTGAAGCTGACTGGCGAAATTCCACACATAGCAGGCAGGCCAAATCGTAACCGTGACAGCAGCTTTTTTGGGGCTGGGTTCAGACGACTAAGGCTTTCTGTCCACTGAGCGTCTGTCTTCAGCTTGGAGGGCTTTCAGTGAGCTCTTTGTAAAACCTGAAACACACTTGAGTGAAAAACACTGCATTTGCAATCTCCTCATAAGTAACTCTTTCCTGTCAGCTGTTTTAGTTTAACTGCCATGGTCTACTAGGTTCAGCGAAGCCGTGCTGCTTTACAAATGTGAGGAGGCGGCTCCGAGCGCGACAGAGAGCCGGAAGCCATCAACCCCGGGACTCGGTCTCCTTTGACCCTTTTCAGAATTTCCACTGGATGGTCGGTTTAAGGTTCCACTCTGCTTGTCCAGTCAGAGGCGCTCTCAGCAGGCCTCAGCAAGCCACTTCCTGCGTGGCGTCTGGTACGAGATTAAACTGTTGACACAGAGCCTCTCATCTGCTCCTGCTTTTTTTATTGCTTTAAGAGCCCATTTGGATTGTTCCCTTGTTGTTTTTCTCCCGACTGTGAAGGTGCTAACAGGGGTCTGGTCCCCGATCATCATGGAGAGCATCGCCTAGGAGAGGCAGGCGGGTAGGAGTGCGGAAGTGGCTTCACAAGGAGCTCACACCTTCCAATTTGTGTCAAGAGCAGCAGTGCATCCCCAGCTCAGAGAATGTGCAGTTTGCATGTTCGCTCTATGTTCACGTGCAGGAGAAAAAAAAACCTAGCGAGCCGAATTCAGCTTACCCTACTTTACCTCCGTCGCCGGTACTAGTCAGTTAATACCAGCCGAAAAACATCAGGGCAATGACATGGTAAGAAAAAAAGGAAAGTACAAATCACAAGAAATAATAGGTGGGGTGAAAATGGGGTGGAATGGAAGTGACTGTCAACCATTTTTTGCCACTAATGACAAGCTGAAAGGTCAGTTGCATCTGCTGGTTTGTGGTAGGAAAGGACCCTTGAGGAGGCACGCTGGCAACTGAGGAAGTGTTGGCCCCTTTGGTTTGGAAAGAGTGACACACAAGCACGCATCTACGTGAGAGTTATAACCAGCTTAAGTGGGCAAAAGGGTCAAGTTCCCCATTAGACGCCCGCTGTCTTGCCGGCTCAGTTTTCCAAGCAGCAGGAGGTCCCACACCTTACCATGCTTCCCCTGGAAGAGGTCTTCCCTCAGTTGAAGCCGTCTGTGGGACAGTGACCGTTTCTCCGTCTCTGTAAATTTCCCCCATGTCGGGCTGCCAGCATGAGCACCAGAGAGACACATCGTGCTCTGCCCCGCCACATTATTCTCCTCCCACCAAAGCGCCTCCTTGGGGGTGAGTGGTTACACAGCCGAGACCCAAGATCCTTCTGCTCCAAGACGTCTCCGGGAGACGCTCCCCAGAGACACATGTGCGACCGTGACTGTCAGACTTCGTGGCTGACAGAACCTTAACTTCCATCCCGTTGGTTTCTGCGCGGGGAAACAAACAGCTTGAAGAAGAAAAGGAGTCAGACATGTTTCTAAGAATAACTCTTTATCTTTCTATGTGACACAGCGACATCAATACTTCTACGCAGATATAAGCAAGGAGCGGTTTGAGAAAAAACAAGCAAATCAGCACACAAAACAGGAAATACAGGTATCAGTGTCAATTATTGCTTCATTGCTACTTTTTTGAACAACTACAGTACAAGACAATATTCACGCTTCAACAAAACATTAAAACGGTGACAGCACTGATCATTAAATAAGTCCATTTTTTACACGACACCATTCGCGTCTGGTCAGACAGGCTTTTTTTTTTTAATACATTTTTCTCCGTAGGTAACTTAAAGCTGTGATAAAAACCTTAAATGGACAAAGATCCGAAAAAGGCCGTAGTAAATGCCACACAGCCACTGGCCTCCGTTACAGTAAGCTTGGCATATATACATAAATGTACACGTTTTTCCCTCTTCCGAGACAGAAAACACACCCGGTTCCAACAGAGCAGACAAGCGTCACCCGAATACGAATCCGAGCGTCGCTCCTCGCGACATGAGCACGTCTCTCACCACGTACACTGGCTTATGGAGAGACGAGACTCACACCTGACACACAGCCGCCGTCCAACGGCGTACAAATCCCGCCAACGTGCAAACCGTGCAACTTATCCGCAAACACGCATCTTACACTTAACTGCTAGGCTGAAGAAAGCGAAGGCTACACAGGTGTTTGTATTAAAATGAGAAATAAAAAAGGGAAATAAAGCACAGGCGTCAGAACGAGCAGCAAGTCAGCGTTCCTGGGAAACTGCCGATGGACGGATGGATAAGGAGACCAACAGTGTCACCATGCAGACAGATGCTAGGAGCCAATGACGAGAGTTGGTGCCGTTCCCTCCTGTTAGTGCCAGAAGAGCTCCTGTCAGTGTCACTGGGTTTCCCTCCCTACCAAAATCCATCCCATATCCCTACGTCACCTTAAAAATATCAAACAGCTTCCCTCTGTCACCTCGACAACACATTTTTGTGCACTGCTGCAGACAGTAAACGTCCAGATGTGGTAGTCATCACTCTTTTAGGTGTGTGTGGACACCAACAGGGGGCCCGACTCTATCTATTTGCCTCCATTTTCCCCATTAGAGCCTGTGAGAAACCAGGCAGGATGTGTGTTGCTTGTGTGGTTGACATCCTTTGCATTTTGTTTTCTTTAAATCAGATGTTGTTGTTTTTGGCAGTTTTTCAGTAGAAGTAGTCAACAATGTATGAGTACTATGAATGAGTGTGCTATTGGTTCAAAAGGAGCAGCGAGAGCAGCACTCTGTCCTCCTTGGGCTGTTCCCGTTATTCCAAGTGACCTCACAGGTAAGAGTAGGGAAGGAAACACAAGCGTCACGGTCATGAGTGCGGAGGCGGGAGATGCAGGTTCTGGGAGGAACTGGGAAGGAGCGACTTTCGCTATCGCAGCCCCGCAGTCCACTGTCGATAAAAACACCCATCCCAGAAACGGCAAAAGCCTCATCTTCACCTCATCTGCTTCCGCTCCACCTTCCCTTGGACATCACGCTTCTGGAAGCTTCTAGCCAATCCCGCTCACCAGGGCTCTGTCTGCACCCATTCTGGACAGTGGTCCAGACCAAGTGGGCACCGGGCCAAAACAACAACATCACAACCAGTACGAAACAAACAGATGGGCTCCTGGCTAAGCTAACAGGCATGCATATGTTCTGTGGTGTTGACTACGTGTTGAGAATACTGTACATATTTCACAGTTAATCACACAACTTGCCTTCAGAAGAAAGGAACACAGGAAGTTCAAAGGCATACACGCTTCAGCATGGAAACAGGGCAGCCTGTCTATTTACACTTTTTCACCACGCGTGTGTGTGTGTGTGTGTAGGTATGTTCCTCAAAAGATGATAATGATGCCAAAGCGTATCTGTTCCCGGTAGGTGATGATGATGTGTGAATGAGCAAAATGGCCAGTCAAAACACAAGAAAAAAAATTTAAAACAGTGACCGGGCAAACCATTCCAGAGACGCACCTCTTCAGTGACTTAGCTAAAAAAAACCTAACTGAAAATAGTCACAGTGGACACAGAAAGTAATAAAGCATATCAATGATGAAGACAATAATAACAATATTAGCAGTTGTAGCAATGGTCCAAAAAACAATCGTGAGAGCAATCAAAGTGCAGTGCTTGGAATGAGACAGGTGTTGCATTCTCAGGGGGAGTGTGCACCCCCTGCTGGCCCCTGGTGGTCCCTACTGTGTGTGTGCTGTGCATGGACAACACCTGCACAGCAGCTCCTGTCCAACAGTGAGCTCCTCAAACGCCACCAGCCATGTTTCCTTCTCTGTTTTTTTATTCTTTTTGGAATCTGAAATGAAGGGCGTCTTTCTCAGGACGAGAGGACGAGGTTCGGGCCGTCGCCGGGGGCTTAGTTAAAGATGGCGGAGGATCCGTCGGGGCGGCGTGTCTGGACAATCTTCTGCTTGGGCCTCGCCTCATCCTCATCCTCCGTCTCACTCTCGCAGACATGAACCACCACGCTGGGGGTCGACTCTGTGCCTGCGTGGAGCTCATACTTTTCACCTGTAGGGGGAGACAGAGAGCGAGACGTGGGTGTTTGTGTAATTTCCGCATAAAAACCACATAAACAAAACTGTTTTTCTAGACACCTACAATTATACAGGCTCCTTTGCCATTTTATCCTGGAGTGAGTAGCGAGCACACAAACAGACACACACTCACCTAAGTACAAATATGTTTGAAAGCGCATAAAAAAGCAACCAGACTGAATTGGGGTTGCCATGGAGATGAGACGGCAAGAAAACGCAATAAGAGATTTCACATATGGGAGTCTCAGGCAAACATTGGTAGGGAAAGGAGGCCATGCCCCGAGTTTGTCCTTGCACGGACCACCGGCAGAGGCCGGTGTGACAGCACACTGGACGCAGCAAAGTCCTTTCTGACCACAGCTGGACCAGGTCCTAGCGCCCATGTCGCTGTTAGAAGCCCCTGAAGAAGGGTTACTGTTGCTCAGTGAACTATGTCATATCCTGACTCACAGGGGTTTCGACAGCAGCTTGCGGTTGGCAGGTAAACGAGCTTCCTCCCGAGTTCAGCTCCGTACCCAGTCAAGCTCCTGTCCTCTTAGTGCAGTTATGATGCCCCCGCCTCCCTACCGATTCCATGGTGGCATTTTTGAAATGTCACCACAGACCAGACTGGCATAGGGACCTGAGCCAGTGAGTGACACTGACTATCAACAGGGCAAACGGCACCGCCGCAGCAAGCAGACAACCCCGGTATAACTGCGCTCATATTTATTATGCAGCAAATTTCCATCTTTGTCAAGCTGCTTCGGAAAAGCATTTACGTGCAGCAAATTCTGTAACTTGCATTAGTGTTACGGTATTTTCCAGGACAGCTGGATTTTCACTGGAAGATAAAGACAAAGCTACTTCTCAAGGTCACAACAACCATTCCTTGCACTGGGTTTGAACCTGAAACCTTGTGGTCTTTTACCACTACTGTTTGCAGTGAATCCCAGGATAGGATCTTAGGGTGGTAGGTGACCTCTGACCTGGGCCTAGTTTGGCCACGGCACACAGCAGGTCATAATTGATGACGGGCACGGCGTCCTCGCTCTGGTTCCAACCCACAGGTGGGGATGCTGGGGGTGAGATGAGGAACTGCTTGACCGGCTGGGGGGGTGCCAGGTAGGACTTGTCAACATCCTCATCAGAGTTCTGCACCTGAGGAGGCCAAAAGCAAAGGTGTGAGGTGCTGGTCTTCGTGTGTGTGCTTGTATGTTATAAGTGGTGAATGGTTGACGTGATTTATTGACCTGGAATGGGAACAACACCAATGATAGAAAACCCAACATGAATGTCTATATAAAATTCCAAAATGTCTGATATGAAAGTCTGCTGCGTTTATTCTCAAATTTGTGGCCTTACCTCATTCTGCTGTAGGTATCTGTAAATGACATGACATGCTTGCAACACACACACACACACACACACACACACACACACACACACACACACACCTGAGCAAAGAATAGATTGAGCTTCCTCCCGTTGAACTCTGACTCGTGCAGTTCAATACGGGCCCGGGCTGCAGCCTCAGGAGCGCTGAAGCTGATTCTGACCCGCCGGAAACTCTTAAACATCTGGAAGGAGATCTGCTCATCATAGATCTTGAAGAGGGCCTCAAAGCGCTCCTAAAAAGCAAAGATCCATCAAACCTGACATTTTTCTCCACAAATTAAACAATCAGAAGGTTCTAACTAGCACCAACTCCTTACTTTGACCATCAGCTTGTTCATCAAAAACTTGCCACCAAAACCTTTATTTTTAATGCTTATTCTGGAGGCATCTGGACCTGTACAACTGTACTTTTATCTTGGTTTGTGTTCATACAGTACATAGGGAAGATGAAACACACACACACACACACACACACACAGTGAAGGGTATGCTGTCAACCATCTACTTCTCTTCGCTGTGCGACCAGCAGCCTTCATCAGTTAGCACAACACACTTGGAGAAGAACCGTGGCCTCCCACCGACAGGAGGAAACACGACCCAAAGTGGTCCCTGGACCCCCGTGTGCACATGGCTCATGTGGCACAGAAACAGACTAACAGCTCACTTATAGTGAAGAGATGAGTTGGTTGTGATGTTGCCAGGGAAGTAGCTCCCATCGACATGTAACACAATCCCACCTTTTAGCTTCAGGGACATGCAGCTGAAAGGAAGGTGTCTTTGCTATGGGACACCCGCCCCTGTCCATCATGTGCGTCGTCAGCAATCCTCCTTCGATGACAACAAGGCGGGAACACCAAGCAAAATTTGACCTCACCTTGCTTACTGCTTACTGGTCAAAAAGGAAGGGCGGGCAACCTGTGGCTACAATTTTCCTTGTAGGAAGGTTTCAGAGCCACAAATGATTTAGAACAGTAGTGGGAGTTTATCAGCAGTCTAGCAAGGACAGAAGCTGTACACCAGTGGGGTCTCTTTCGTCAAAAGCCAAGCGGTCGTTTAATTTCTGGCCGATTCCGAATGATAAAGGACACTTTAATCTGCAGAGGTGAGCTCCTCCTCATGTCAAGCCATTCGTTTAGTCCCATTTATTTTTATCTAATGAAGCATTATGTAATGTGCTCCATCGATTCTGTGAACGCAGAGCAACCCTGTGAAGCTTGTTGGATTGACTATGGCCCATTGTTATTCTGGTGGTCACCTCAAACTCCTGCTTCTAACAGGATCCACGGGAAAATGAGCTTTGCTCTCCCACTCAGAATGGAAGAGAAAAACCAAAGCTCCCACTGTTCACTGCCTGTATCTCCTTAGTCATCAGCCAAGCAACACCCAGCCCCAACCAACCTAAATTACGTCTCACTCTTCCTTGTCGGCATCTCCTTGGGCAGCAGCTGAAAAGACTACTGGCACTTTCTGGGTCAACCAGCCTAAACCACCTCCTACTGTCCCCCGTCTGCTTGGTCAACCAGCACAGAGAACTCCCAGAACTCCTTAGGTCACCAGGCCCAAATGAATGCCAACTCCTGCAGCCGGCAGCTCCTCAGTTGCCTGTGTCTGCTTTCCCAGCATCCCCAGGCTTCCCAGTCCTGTGGCAGAATGAGCAAAACCCTTTGTGGCAACCTGACATTTTGTCGGGAGCGCAGCCGAACCACTAAAGGGAAGAAGGGCGACAAACGCATCAATAAATCCTCTCTGTGCATCCGCTGCAACTGCTCCGACCAGTCAAAGAGCCTCTGTTTTTTAAGCTTTAACACCGAGTTATACTACATGACCCCTCAATTGATTACCTTAATGTGCCAAAAGAAAAAAGCTTTCCTTGGTGATTAAATAAAAGAGCCCAGGATTTCAGGGATGTGTCTTTAGAAAGAGCCTGTAATTGCATTTGGAGACCCTCGAAGGCCTTGGAGCCGCACTTTACAAAGCCTCATATCCACGGACACTGAAGGCATGAAGGACAAAGGAAGTGGAAAGTGCCACGCCGTGTATCTCACCGTGATGCCATGGAAACAAAGTTATCCCGCGACCGCAGTGAAAAAAGGAAACTAGCAACAAAGCTAAATAATTCAAGGCAGGTATACGAGCTTCCCATGTGAGGTCAGAAGAATGTGACCCTGTGAAAGAAGCTTGAAGTGGGAGACCTTGTCTGACAAATCCACTTGGAGCGGAATGGACTGATGACACTGCTATATCTGGAGGTGAATGGGAACAGGATGATAGACTGCTGGAGTTCATCTCTGCTGCTACAGACAGCATCTGATTCACATGCAGGACCAAGGTGAGAAGCTCCATTAGACTATAGACTTGTAGGACCAGGGTGAGGACCAAAATTAGACTATAGCCCTGCAAGCCCAATATGAGGTAATGCGCAACACTGAGCCACTATAAAAAAAAAAATTAAAAAATTAAAAAACGCAAAGAGACCGGCTGCCCTTATGCAGCCCAACTTTCGACAGCTTACATAGAGTAAATACATTGTTTTAAACTGGAAAGAAAACAGAGATACAGTCAATACCCCCAGCTCTCTTCAGCAAACCTCACAAACACAGAATTACAGTCCATTAAGCCTCACAGAAGAGAACTTGACACTCAAGGATTTGCTTTAACATATAGGCATTTCAGTTGGTCACTGTTAGTCAAATGTATCAGAGCAGCAAATTTACAAGTTTTGCCATTAAAAGTTTCCTGGGCAGGGACACACGCTGGGAATCAGCTGCATATCACTGTTTTCTGATTGTGTTCCCCTGTGAAAAAGACCAGAGACTTGCCAGTAGGACTGGAAGATGACCAATGCTTCAAAATATTACAGAGAATAAAATGGAAAAAAGAAAAGGAGTGGAAGGTGTTGGCAAAAGTGCTGGCTCACTGTGTTGCCAGGACAACCACCCAAAGGCAAGAACAGCATCTGCAACCTTCACTGTATTTGTACGGAGAGAAACACACGAAACATGGTTCTTCAGCCACAACACCTTTCAGGCTCGCTGATGCACTTCTGGTTTTGCACTTAAAGGGTTCAGACAGACAGACGGGTCAGGACTTTATTCATCCCACAGGAACCTGCATGAGGCAACAGTGGCATATGGAACCAGAGGATGGTCAGGAACCGGAAAACGGTGGCATACATCTGCTCAGTGGCCAGTCTGTCCTGGGCAAAAGGGTCTGGTTAGCTGAAAGTTCCCGATCAAAGTCCAGGTGAGCAGGTGTCAGTCCCAGTCCCAGTCCCATTGCTAATCTCTCTCCTAGCCCCAGCCCATCTTCCAATTCCAGCCCTAGTCCAATTCCTAGTCCTAGTCTAAGTTCCATTCTTTGCCCCCATTGTGGTTATCCTATAGTCTCAGTCCCAGTATTACTTGCAGTTGACCTCCCAGTCCCAGTGTGAGTCTTCTATTCCCAATCTCCATCCATCCCCATGCTCAGTCCATCTTCCAGACCCACTCCATTTGGTAGTCCTAGTCTCAGTGTCTCTCTGGCACCAGTCCCAGTCCATCTCCTACTCATATTCTGCTTTTGCTTTTGAGATTAAGTTCCTTTGAACGCAGGCAAAAGCTTGGAAACTAATTCAGTGTAAGTGACTTTCTGGCACATTCTGGAACTTATCCTGGCATAGCCCTCCAGAGAGACCACTGAGCGCCATTGCCTGCCCCACAGGGAGCGTAACTCGAGTATTTGCATTCACTTATTCATGCACTCTTAATGACCGTTAATTTCCTGAGCTGGGGATAGGGTTGCAGACACCCCCTGCCATGCATTTTGTGCTGCAATTCCGGGTCTTAGCACTGAACCCCGTTGGATTGCCCTGCTGGGTAGAGATGTGGCATGTTCCTCCCGCCCCACCCAAACCCCATCCCCCCTGAGGATGAGAACAGCAGTGGTAGTAACAATTCTGAGACGTGGCTTTCGATGCACTTTGCTAAAGAGCATCACTGCATTTATTTGAGCCCAGAGGTTGTGGCTCAGCATTGGGTCTGCAGTATCTCTGGGATCTTATGGTGTGAGCAGTGACCTAGAGCCATTAAGATGTTATTCTTCCCTCTGTACCCTGAAAATTTCAGACCAGAGTGAGAAAATGCTCCCCCACACTGGCTGCTTTGCCCCACTGTGTGCAAGGACCTAAAGCGCCATTCTGTGGAGCAGCATCCTGGCGCTCAGAGACTCCGGCTGAGCACCCAGTTCAGTTCTTCGATTTCAACAGGAAGCCCTCCTTCTGAGGAGATCACCAACCCCTACAGTGTGATAAAAATTAAAAAAAAACACCATAACTGTGCCACCACTGTGAGGCCACAGAGCAGAGGTCATCTGTGTGACACTTCATCAGATGTGCTGATGTACACCTGGCAATCCTGGGACTTCAGAAATATCCAGTAGGGACTCCAAACTCATTTTGTCTGTTCTACGAGCATTTGCTGTTGCTCCCTTCTCTGCTGGGTCTAACCTGATCTCCTGGTAGGACAGGCACAACAGTCCGTCTGCACCACCGCATGTGGTCAAGGTGTTGATGAGCACCGAATGACTGTCATTCAAATGAACTGCGGCCAGCGTGACCCTGACTGTGGGAATGCTGAACTGCTCATTTGCGTAACCACTGAAATTTAGTGCAAAATGCAAACCTTAGTCAGGATGTTTGCAAGTGCAACTAAGTGCAATCGCACGGTGACGGCTTGGCGCCCCATCCAGGATACAGTCTCCTAGCTCAAGTGGCTCCAGGACAAGCTCTGGACCACCGCCACCCTAACCAGGACAAGTGGTTAAGAATAATGGCTGGATGAAAGTTCTTGACTGCTCCTGACTGTTGAGTAAATCAGAGTCACTTGTTGCAGACAGGTGCAGAGAACCTGCTGAGCAATTCTGCCTTAATAGCATTACCGTGGCAGGGATTAGAAAACATCTCTATTCTAGCAACGCACTTGCGGTGACCGGCAGCTTGTTACGTAAAAGGTGGATTAGGTTCGTTTCCCTCAGCGAATGACTGTACAGCCACTCCCGAACTGCCAACCTGCCTGTCCTGATCGCTGGGCTCTTCTCCAGCTTCACTGAAGCTTGTATACCCACATCAGGTTGTATACTGTCACAACCTTGAGAAACAATTCGTTCCAAACAAATAAACAACAAGGTCCACACATTATATTTTATGTCTGCATGTAGCGTAAGCCTGAATTATGCTACTGAGCCAACTGCGAGGTTTGGGATCCCAACCTTAGTTTGGATGACCATCTGTGACTGAGTGTATGTCCAACACCCACAATCAGTCTGTCATTGCACCCCGGTGGTCATCTCCTAGAGAAACTACTCCGCAACCAGTCAAATCCGCTACATCTTTTAAAACGCTCTGGATGTTTTCATTGTAAGTGACCCGAGCAAAAAGCTGCATAATTTCGTGAAACAATTCGGGCCAAATCCTGAGTGCAAGTGCACAGCAGCAGAAAACCTCAGGGGTCCTCACCAGCAAACCTCACATCAAGGTGACCAACAAGCCAACCAGAGACAGGAGAAGGGACGATTATGGGAGGACAGAATACTTCCACTTCTGGGACCCTCGGCGGGACGGACGTGGTACCAGAAGAAATACGGATCCACCGGGGCTAAGAGACAGACACGTGGCCGGGAGCTCCGCAGGAGGAAGCCTTACTGTCAGCCAGTACTGTACAGGGTTTCAAGAGCCATATTTGAAGTTAAAAATAGAGGCCGTCGAAACAATTAAGAGCATTAATCCCCTGTGTGAAGAAGCCGCTGTTAATAACTGTTTAATTACCGCTTCTGTGCTCCGTCACCACGGAACCGAGCTGTTCTTGAGCTGGATCCGAGTCTGAGATGCGTGATTTTGAGCGTCAAACCTGCTCCACCTGGGTAACTCTTAGCTAGAACACGCTCAAGGCCCCGTTGACGGAGCTTGCCCTCATCGTGGTCTGAACAAACCTCGATCTTTTTTGGCCCCACCACGTCCTTCAGTGCCGAGTCTGCGTTGCCTGACCTTTTAAGCGTGGTGAGTGGTTAGAGGGAGCGACGCGAACTGCAGTAAACAAGACGCTACTGTCGCTGTGGTAGAGAGAGGTACGTGGATCGTAATGACCGAGACGTCGGCAACTTCAGAGCCCATCTAAAAAATACAGCTAACAAATCCTGAGGGAAACAACAGCAGAATTATGGGTGAAGCACAATGATGTCACACCAGCAGGGTGGAGAGTGTGTGTGTGTGTGTGTGTGTGGGGGGGGTCAGATTAGCCGCCTCTGCGTCAGTGCAGGGAATGCTTAGCTAGGCCACAGCAATGGGACGCAGCTCTTGGCTGTGCTGCAGGTAAAGCCAACTGCTTGACAGAGCCAGAATTTTCCAAGAAAGGTACAACGCTCTTTCCAGTAAGCTGAGAGGGCAGAAAGACCGCTCAGGCCAACACCTGTAGTCAGCTGGGGTGTGCGTAAGTGTGTGTTTGAGAGAGAAAGTGCGTGGTGGTAGTTCGAGGATAGAAATCCTATCACTTAAATCTGTCATGTCATGCTTTCTCAGACCTTTATACTCCTAGAGGGCACAATCCTCATGCTCAGGGTCCAGTGTACGGGTCAGCTTGACAAACTGCAGCACTGCCAGCAGGTGGCGCAGTAGTTAGCAGGACCACTCGCAGGTGAGCATGGTGCCAACACTATCATATAGCCTAATATCTCTCAGCCGCCCAGCTCCATGTGTTGTTGCTGTTTGTCTCTTATTTTGCAGTAAAATGCTTGGCAAACAAAAGCTGAGCACTGAACAAGAGAGAGAGATCTGTGTATCTGCATAGTTGTGGATTATCAGGGTCATACCATACTGACAAACCCCCGTTAAGTTGTCGAACTTCCCTCTTGCCAAAAATTCATGTTAGATATATGTAGGCAATATAATGAGGTAAGAGATTTTTTTTTTTAGTATACAGAATATATACCGAGTTACGGACAAATATGAGGCAGATTTTTTGCCTTTGAACAACAAGGGCCGTTCACGCCATAATGGTGGTTACATATCTGACCTGCCAGATATGAACCTTACTAGCCAATTTCCACGAACACATCACACTTCTAAGTAGGGGAACATCTATATTAAAAATTGTCGGATAAGGAATATAAATAAGATATAAATAAACTGGCTGCACTGAGCATCAATTTGTTTAAAAGAAAATTTCGCCTACAAACTCACAAAATTTTTATGACATGGAGCCGCAACACCTAATACCATAAATACTTCATATATAAGGTGGCACATGTTCAACTTGCTAATAAAACTATTATACTGCAAGGTTCTTAATTCATTTTTCCCAAGATAGCTATTTATTTTTTGATGTTGGTAGCAAAATGTCGTGCCCTTAAATCTTGGTAGTTTTTGGCAGTTGCCTCCGTTTGCCTCATTACAAAAGTGGCCCTGGGTCCGACTGGATCAAAGCCACATAATCACAAGTGGCAGGACGGAAAATTGTGCAAACCACTTTGTGCGAACATGATGTGTGCGTTGTGTATGGTGGACATGTCTGGCCATAATACCATGCTTGCCAAAAACAGAACATCACCAACTGCGTTGCTGAGTGGTCTTGATTTGGGGCTTCACCATGGAGTCCTGTCCACACCGGTGTTCTTCAGAAGGACTTGCGAAACAACTCTCTGACAGGTAAAGTGTGGCCAAAGTGGGTCGTCATGGTGATACCAAACACATCAGTGGGTTCAGGAACAGCTGGGTCAAAGCACAAAGTTGAACCCTATTGGGATGCTGTGGCTGAACACAAAGAGTACTGAGCACGGACACCTTCAGCCCCTGAAAACACCCACAAACATCATAAAAACTGACCAGTTCTGCGAGGATACCTGGGCCTGAGGTCCTGCCGTGGATTGCGACACCGATAAACCGGTACAAAATAACTTCATAACTTGTGTATGTTAGTAAATTATTGCTTGTAAAGATGAGGGAGGGGTTCTACAAGCTTCGGGAATCACGGGGAGCACCTGCTTTTTCACACACGGCTTCTGGATGTTGACTCACTTTTGGCTGAATGAATAACCCACCCACCCATCCACGATCCATCAGCTATTCTCAACAACCACCATCCGACGCAAGGTAGCAGAGGTCCACAGCCCATCCTGCAAGCAGCGATCAGGAGGCAGGGTTCACTCTGGAAAATTTGTCTTGCCACACCAGGTGAAATTTTCCTCCTGAATGGCCAGGGTTAGTTGTGTCCTCGAAACCGCACAAGTGCAGTTCTTTCTTCGCTCCAGTTTACAGAGCAGCGTGGGTAGTTAACACTTCAGTCTACTTATGCAGCTGGACATGACTGAAGGTCAAACATGATAACTAGATGTGTTAGCAGCTAGACAAGTGAGTAGGAGATCTCACAGAGGCCTCTCCAAAAATCAGAGCTCAATCTTTCATAATGTAGTAACAAGGGTGGGGACAAACCAGACCAGAACACCTGAAGAAGCCTCCGGCCCCCTGACCTGCTCTCCACAAGAGGATGGACACAAATACCAACTGCCTAAAGCAGAAAGGAGCAGAATATCGCCATGACAACCTGGCGCTGTTCACCTACTCCACAGGTGTTTTAGTTTTCCCCCCTGGACAGCAGGTAAAGAACCCTGCTGAAGGAGTGTTCAGGTGCTCAGACCAAGAAGATGCTGTGGGGGGGGGGGGCTGCCACTGCACCACTGCACTGCAGGACCCCCAAGCCCCTCCAAATCCGGATCCTAGAGTCAGCCTTTGCAACAACTTCGCGTTTGCTAGCGAACGAACCTAGAGACCCCAATTCGCGTGGAGACATCATCTCTTGTCACCGCTCTGTCGGCCGCCACCAACGGCGCAGGGCGAGGACCGGGGGACCGAAGGAGCGTCAGTGTCCCCCGGAGCCGAGGACTCACTTCGCCGCCCCTCCCGCCGCCGCCGCGTCTCGCGCACCTGCAGTGCCCCCCGGGGGGGGCATCGTCACTGCGTCTAACCTGTCCACTGCCCCCCCCAACAGCGTCGGCACCAACACCCCGTCTCGGCCTGGATTTCCTGCACGTCCAGAAGCAGAAGCACGACCGCCATTCGCCTCGCACGCCGCCGCGACTGTCACAGCGGTGCCAAGGTCCCGTTAAATATTCCGCAGTGGCACCGTTGGATGTCCGCACACGCACACTCACGCACGCACACGCACGCACAGACACGCACACGGGCGCGTACCTGCATCTTGGAGGAAGTAAACACCTCGGCGTCCACGTCGCATGCGACCAGGCTCCGCATCTCCAGCTTCATGTTTATCGATGGCATTCCCCTCCCCGCAAACAAACAAGCAAACAAAGCGCAAACCCGAGACCCGCTTCTTAAAGGATTCCGTTCGGTTCGGTTCGGTTCCAGGTGACCGCAATGTTCGCAGGGCTGCCACGCGCTCGCACCGGCGCTCGCGCTCTGTGTCTCGCTCTCGCTTTCGCGCGCTGCTGATGCTGGCTTGCTTTACCCTCTCTCTCTCTCCTCTCTCTCTCTCTCTCTCTCTCTCTCTCCCTCTCTCTCCCCTCTCTCTCTCTCTCTCTCCCTCTCACTCCCTCCCTCCCTCTCTCTCTCTTCCAGCGCGCGGTCAGCCAAAGCCCTTGACGTCATCGGCGCTCCGCGTTCCCGTGTGCGGCGCAGTTAGCACTGCGGAGATCCGTTTCCCGCAGCAAGCGCGCTCCCGTCGGGGGTCCTGCGACAGAGTGGTGGGTTTCAGGTCCCACAGACAGGACGGAGCGTTTCACGACCTCGTCATGACCCCTTTCTGCAGAGGAGGCCTCAGTCTGAAGCAGCCTAAGAATCCGTTTGTGAACCTGCACCCCGGCAACACCTTGACCACCCCCCCCCCAGAGGTCTTAAAATGAAGGGACTCAAAAGTTGTCATTACTTGGAGAGATGCAGTGACCGCTCGTCGTCATCTTAACCCCGAGTAACCTACAGCAAACTAAGCATGACCATCTATAGGGGGTGGCTAGTCTATAGGAAGCTGACCATCTGCAGAAGGTTGACTGTCCATAAAAATGGTCTGCACACAGTTGAGGGTCTGCAGAAGGTTCGCCATCTACATAAACAGCGTACAGAAGCTCCATGGGTTGACCCCAGTCCTCCATCAGAAGGGTGATCATACCGCAACCATCCCACCTTGCCCAGTTAGATCATTCAAACACAAAGTTCTGAGCTCCATCCACCTCCGGGGAGGGGGGGGGCGATGCTTTAACAGCTTCTTCTGTTTCTACACAAACACAAATATCACAGTTCGGTCGCTGGAGATGGAGGCCAACATGTGAAGCTGCTTGTGGTCAAGCACGGTTTTGTAACACTGCAGTCATCTGTCTGCTGGTGAACCGCGGTGATGACCGTGGATTCCTCAAACGGTTACGATGACCATGCTGCTGGCCACTCCTTCTCGGGGGGGGGGGGGTCTTGTGCTCAGTCTGCAGGTGGGGCCACACCTCACCTGTGGCGGCCTTACCTGGCACTTGTACCAAGGTAATTACATGGTTCATGGAAAGGTGTGGGTCTGGAGTGTCACTGTCTCCTTTCAAACCGTCATTTTAGGACGAAAACAGTGGTTCAACTGACCATAACAACACGGGCACGGAGGAAAAGGTCACACCTCCTGTCACCACCATGTGACCTCCCATCTGGAAATGTTTCCACAGACAGTGAGGAGCACAGAGTTGACCAAAACAGTGACCACGACCACGGTGCATATCACGCGCCGGGGTAGAAGGTGACGGCCACGATGGCGATAGGAGATGGGAGGGAAAGCACCACGGGGCTGGCATCACGTACAGCGTGGAGACCAGTCAGGCAGCTCTGTCAGCAGCAGCAGCAGCAGTCCAACTTCCTGTGTCCCCAAGCCTGGGTGTCCAGCCCCCTCGGAGTGTGAGGAGCTGCAGTGCTAGTTCCTACCTGAGAAGCTTGACTCCTCCGTTGCGGCTGTGGCCGAAATCTGGGCCGTGCTATTTATGGAGGGGGCAACCAGGGGCAGAGAGAGAGAAAGAGAGAGATTTCCAGCAGGTGGAGATGAGGACTGAGCTTCACAGCTCAGTAAATGAAGTGGGAAGCCGTTGCCAGGGATGACACTGGACCATGATACTACCCCTCAGTGCCCCCCCAACTCTCTCCCCCAGTTAAATGTATAATAATTATATATAGTTTATTGAGAAGTTTGGCACAGTGGCGCAGCAGGTAGCACTGCTGCCTTACAACACCTTGGCTGACTGGGTGTGTTATACAGTATGTTTTTCCCCATGTCTCTTTCCTCTCACAGTCCAAAGACGTGTGTTTCAGGTTAATTTGTCTGTCTCAACTGCACATTTTGTGTGTGTGTGTGTGTGTGTGTGTGTTTGGCGGGGGGGGGGGTCCCTCTCCTTCCGACGGGCATCCCGTGCTTCCAGCCTCACAGCCAGAGGGCGCTGCAAACACACTTATTTATCTGACTCTTTTCTCCAAAGCAGCTTACAGTGTTAATCTATTTACAGAAATGTACCCATTATAGAGTAGGGTAATTTTTACTGCATCAATTCAGAGTAAGTACCTCGATCAAGAGAACTAGCGCAGGAGGTGTTACTGGAACGCAGGTCCCACTGGTGTACAGCAGAAGCTCTAAGCACTACTCCACCTGTTCAAAAGGAGTTTGAGTGGCTAACCGTAGAATCCCAGAGACCCCCTCTCGCTCCCAAATGCAGCGTAGTCTGTCCTCGCAAGGCTGCGGTGCACTGCGAGCCAGAAAAATGGACATTGGACTGCTGCGGTAGACCTTGGTAGGAATGGCAGCGTTCTGGACCAGGGAAGATCTACCTGGAAAATTCTAGCAATTTTACAATGATCCTGCATGGGATTTTTCAACTACTTGTTCATGCCTACAAATCACACCTCTGCTATATTTCCAGGGGAATAAAAGAAACTATTAGCTTGGTCTATGGGTGTAGGCACATGGATGAGGGGAACAGAAAGGTAGGGGTCCATTCTGCCCCCCTCCACATGGGAAAAAAAGCTGATTAACACGCAACCATCCCGAGCCCTGGCACTGTTACTGCTGTTATAAACTTTAATGTCCACCGTGCAAGCAGAAGAGAGCCTGAACTCCAGCAGGAGATCCCCTGCAGAGCCATGGGTACCAACCCCCTATGGTGGTATTCAGGGGACCTGGTGGGGCTCCAAACTGCAAGATCAGGGAGGAAAACTCCCTTCCAAGCAAGAAAAACTGCAGCAGGGAGATGAAGGCTGATGTTGTGGCCTCGCTCTAAATTTTATTAATAAGCATTTTACTAACTTTTCCAAAAGCATCGTTTCGTTCTAATTTTTGAACATATAGCTGCAGCGACGCCTTGTGGCCGCAGATGGAAACGCGCTAGTTTCCTCCAGCAGATTTTAATTGGCTTCCACTTATCATTTTATTACTTATTGTACATGGACAGAAGGCAGTGAATTTGGGGAGAAACGGCTTTGGACGGACAGCGGAGCAAAAATAACTGCAGCAAACAATTAAATATTACAGATATTAGCTCATCGCAGCCATGTGGGAAACTGCATTTTAAACATTTGTGCAATTTCCTTCATTTGGGAAAAGAATTAGAGGCATTAGAGGAGAGATTGATGGATGGATGAACCTGAAGAAACTATGAAGTAAAAAACATTTCATCCATGGTTACTATACTTTCATTTCCCCATTTGCACAGCTGGGCCATTTTTACTAGAGTAATTCAGGGTAAGCACCTTCACGAGCATGGATTCCAACGCAGGTCCTTTGATCACAGGGGAGCAGCTCTCACCACTACGCCACCTACTGACAGGCAAACTGGACCACTGGGAACGGTGATGGACACATACTGGAACAGAGGGGGTTAATGGGTACTGAAAGCAGGCTGTCCCCCACACACACACGCACTCCTCACAGCTGGGGGTGAACAGGAACCTGCCTTATTGTTCCTGTCAGGAGGGCCTCGGTTTTACTATTAACTGAGTGAATTATTAAAAGATTAGGCCCTTTTTGTTTCAACAAACACCTTCTCTGCACTGTGAAACCGGACCGCCCTGCCGACCTGGTCGTGTCTCTGTTGCCAGGATCAGACCGTTGACAAGACAGCAGGTGGAGGACACAGCACAAACACAATGCTGGGTTTTGAGCTGCAGAACAACTGAGAGCACTGTGCCACCAGGACCAGACGGGGACGCATTTCACAAACCTTCAGGACCATGGGCTGTACAACGAGCACTGACATCAAGAAGCAGAACGCCCCGACGGAGGCACCTGCGCAGCACACAGGTAGGACTGCTTCTTGGCCCATCGTGCATCTTGCCCACAAAGCTGCGTTTCTGCGTACCACGGTCAGCTTGGGTGTAGCCTAACCCTCTGTGTGTTGGGTTCTGTCTTACTGTTATAAACAGGAGGGCTGTCAGGACAGGAGGCACTACACTGTCACCACCCCAACCTGCTGAGTGTCCTATGAATCGTACATAGCCCCCCCTAACGGATGTGCACCACTAGCCCATTGAATCACAGTTACAGGCACCGAGAAACTGGCTGATATGATGGAGAGCAAAGCAACATTTGTCTCTGTTCTGTCGCTGTGCGGCTGCTGTTCCGCATTCCTCCTGCGCCACTGCCCTGACAGCAAGCCGCACCTCAGTCATCTATTAACTCAGTTAATACAAACTGGGGAGTGTTTAACCTATTAATACCCAAATTATTTTTAAAATAATAATATAAATGGCATTTTTCTACAAGTTAAAAAATGCTACGGAAACTTAAGTCCTACATATTGCATATGTAGGTGTATATATACACATAAAAATATTTTTGACATATCTCTGTCTGTATGAAGCTCTGTCTGGTTTTTATGCACTACATTGTTTTTCCAACCAGAAAACTTGCAATGTAGCACACAAGTCCTTCTCAGCCTAAGTGAGCTTTCCGAGGAGTTCATTTCATAAAATACGCTATTCTGAAAACTTAAAATTCATCTCTGACAAAGCTTGGAGAAGCAAGAGCAGCACAGCCATCTGCTCCCGCAGGCCTTACAAACCCCCCCGGTCACCAACTGCTTTCCATGTTTACGGGTCCACATGGTTGGTGATGGTCAAACACACATTTCAGAAATGAGCTCCTCCTCTTGGCCATCAGCAGATACATTAGTCCTACCCATCTTAGAAGAGCTGGACAACCCCACATTTAATGATAACATCACAACATATAAAGGAGCACTTTATAAATGATGGCCTACACTTTAAAAGCTACCCTGGGAGTGAAAAAACACAAAGAAACAATTAGAGATGTTAGTTCAGTTTGTCTAAACAGCAGGATGGCATTCAGCACTTAATGCATGACCATTAACACCCCCACCGTGTGACCGCTGGATTTATTTTTATTGCAGAAAGACCCACAACACCATTCTCCACTGAAGTGGTCCAGGACCTAACAGCCATCAATGGTGGGTCTTTTTCTGCCATCTATTAGGAGGTCAGAGAGGTCAGCGTGTGGCCACTGACCGATCGGAAAACAGTAGGCTGGAGGTGGGCTGAGACCCCATGTTAATCTGGCCTTTCACAAAAAGGGTACAGTGCAGGTTCGACAGTTGGGCGCACAGCACTCACCATCACCATGACAATCGAGAGACTGCGCTCCAGAGGGGGTTCACACAACTGGCGGTCTCTCAACAGCAAAACTAAAATGAGCAGAATGAAATGAACAGAAAAACAAACACTAAGGAGTGAACCAAAGCCCCCCCCCCCCCCATCCTCTTTCCAAGAAACTGCTTTTGTATAAGCCTTTGTGTCTTAACAGGCTGCTGGTCATCATTCTGTGAAAACTGGCAATGGGGCGGCATGTTAGGGAGCTGTCCGTCAAATGAAGCTCCACCCCTCGCAATGGTTAATACACTCCCCAGTGGGTTAACAATGGCGACTGGTGGAGCCTCACCAATTAATATTGGTGAATATTAATAAAATGAAAAAATTTGCAACAAATCATCCCAAAGGCATTAGCTTTACTTGTCAGAGTTTACATGCTTTGTGGGACACTGGTGGATGGGAAGATTTGAAAGGCCGAGAGGGTTCATTCATGTCTCTTCTGCTGCCAGATAAAGGTGACGCGGAGGAGCCAGAGGTCCTGGAAAAGCTGGAGGTGGAGCAAATACAAGGTAAGCTGAACTTCACCTCAATAAAAATATTACCCTGCTTTGTACTAACAAAGACTTATTTTATACACACACTTTACCTAGTTTAGTAAAATCGAGGGGTAAGGAGAACTGAGACCAAAGGCTTTGAAAGTCTCCTCTCTACACAGGAAGCACAGCAGAAGCCCACAAGGTGCAGGACAGCCAAGCAGAACACCTGAATGACAGAGGTAAGTTTCTTCTGGACAATAGCTGGTTCCACAAGGCTGCGTCATCAGACCCATTGCAGTTTTCAACTGGCTTTGTCGCCGTGTCGTTTCAGTTTCAGATCCCAACCACATTGGTGACAATGAGTTTTAGCACCGCAACCCCTCAATACCCACAGTAAGCTGAAGAACAAGAGCTCAACTTCTACCCAGCGATTAGAAAAGCACAAAAATAGTTCACCAACCTTTCTGAAAATACGGTCCACCGGTTTCTGACAATGTGTGAATGTGTGTGTACTTGAGAAGTTGAGAAGAGCGGAGACTCCAAAGTCGTCATCAGTAGCATCACATAGACTCGAACAGAAAAATGTTGCGATACAACCTGCTCTGGACACAATAAATGTCTTTACTTCCAGCAAGAGGCGCATGTTGTTGAAGGCGGGCCGTTCTATTAGGTACGGCTGAACAAATTAACATTCAAACAAACTCGAGCTTTTGTTTTTTTAAACGCATAATGGTTTGGGACTCATTTTCTTATTGCATTTTCCCCATGAGTCTTAGAAGGAAGCATAAAACTATATGAACCATTAACAGCAGAGTTAAATAAAAACGAGGAAGATTGCAATCTTTCAGCTTAAAAAGTCTGTTCTTCCTGTTTGACTGGAATTCACATACCATCCTTGTGCCTTCGAATACCAAACCTGCCCGGCTGTTTTCCAAATGAAGAAACACTGTTGACAGAGTAGTGAACAGGCAACAGAAGCTCTCAACAGGGCAGCGACCACATTTATGCATGTTTGTCACATTTTGGTTTATTCACCACTACATGAGCCCATGAAAAGAGATAGCAGCAAAAGGCAATAAGGTTAACAGGACTAATCTCTTTCTCACTCACACATACACACACACACACACACACAAACTACAAGAGGTCTGTACTGTGACCAGATGCCAGAGAATTTTGGCCTAACAGTTTGTTGTTCATTGTTCATCATGGGAGGGTCACTGGGACAGCACTGCGAACACAGCAACAAGGCAGACCAGCGGTCGACCACGATGGATACGGCACGTTAAACAACATCTCAACAACCAGCTGCACACTTGGGACCAGGACACCAAATTCTGACCAGCAGTGTTAATGTCGGTGAACGTACAGCGTCGTCAGTAGTTGTGCCCCAATCCTCAAATAGACAGTACGCTGGATCTTATGGATGGTAAAGTAACACATTTTCAAAGATAAATAAAATAAACAAAATAAATAAAAAGGAAAGTTATTTTCCTCACTTATTTCCAAATATTTAGTAGACCAAACAACTTGTACTTACAGTAAAGAGCACCCAAACAAAATATTAAATGTGGAACCACCTAAATTCACCTCACTTCCACAGCATCTACAGCTCATGTCTGATGTTCCTCCGTGTTGGTGATTATAACAAGATGAGGAATGCTACACATTTATGGAATGACCGTCAGCAACCGGCACTGAATATGAGTTTGTGGAGATGACATTTATTTTCAGCCATTTTAAATTAATTTTAATGTAGCTCCAATTTTGTAATATTAAAATAAAAGGTCTTTGGGATTTTTTTTTATCCTTTATAGCTATACCTGAGACTTTTGCCTGTGCCTGTATTAATAAGACACGTTACGGATTGTAGCTTAATGGTAAAGTTACTTATATAAGATACGAGAAGAACAATTTCCAGCTGCAGCTGGGTTTGTAAATTGAGGAGCCGGTGTAACATCTCGGCTCAAATCTCACTAACATTGTTTAATTCGGTGTAAAACACAGAAGAGAAACCATTACAATGTTAATCGGCTGTGATGAATATGCAGTAGGATGCTGGGTACCTGAGGACCCAGATCAAGGAGCACGAATGTGCCGGACAAAGTCAAGACAGCGATGCATTAAGGCACAACTTCCCAATCCCCCTTCCCTCACTGAGGTCCTCCTTCCAGGCACAACTCATGCAGTTCTCCTTATCTGCTGCATTGCCCGACAGTTTGGTGCGTAGAGAGAGAGAGAACCTTCAGTTCAAAAGCGTCCTGTGACTTGGATGAACAAAAGGGAAGGAACCCCACCTGTAATCTGGAAGAGTAGCTCCTATAGGGAATGATGGAATGCAAACCCCCCACCAGCCCCCTGAGAGTCCCATGGTCTACTGACCATGACCTCCTACAGCTCCACTATCAGTCCTGCTTGAAGACAGCCGACCTGCTGGGGGTACTGCTGGAGAAAGGTGCCACCTGCTCTGGTACGACAGGCAGGGTCACGGGGATTGCGGTGTCGCTGTTCACCAGGGTGCCATAGGAGAAGGAGCCGTTGTAGTCAGGCTGCACGGTGTGGGCCTTGTTGTGGATCGTGGGGACACCTGGTGACAGATGTGAGAAGATGCATGAGTAGGACTCTGGCAAGTAGGGCACACCTTTACCTGTCCTCTGTGGCCCAAGAATTTAGGACGTGGATGTCCCTTTCAGAGGCACACCGACCTTGCATCATGTCCATTGTCACGTAGGGCTCAAAGGCTTTTGTCTTCCTTTTGTTCTGGGTCACCAAGAAGACCCCCAGGAAGGAGATGACACACCTACAAGTTAGTGGCATTTAGAGCTTTGTTTACCTGACTCTGTTACACTGTGAAACAGTATATCACTCCCTGGTACTCATTTCTATTTTACCGTAGTACAAGAAAAGCAGTTGTACAAGCCTGCAACATTACTCTTCACCACTGAGTTCACGTTACTCCATTTACTACACCCGGTTAGCGGTTTTTAAGAGGACACTCACCCCAGCACAAACATGCAGATGTGCAGGGCGCTCTCGTGGTTGAACTCCAAGTAAAATACAGCTCCTACAACACAAGAACAGATGTGGATGTTGACGCTCTGTGTAGCAGGAAACAAGCAGGACTAGGGAGTGGGGGGGGGGGGGGGGTCAGGGGCCAGAGAGGACTCACCAGCAATGATGGCGAATGCCGTCGACAGGATGTAGTTCACACTGGTGATCAGGGAGGAGTCGTACAGGTGAGAGGCTTGAGACAGAAATCTGAAATCCAGCAATGAGAGAGAAAAACATTAACGTTCCACCTGCAGGTGACGCAGAGCCATGATGTCATTTTGAAACATGAACCCCGCAGTGAACTCACGATGCCTGGAAGACCACGGTGGCCACCATGCAGACGAGCATCACATAGAAGATGGGGTACGTAAGCTGCATGTTCCCCTGGATGCTGAGGACAGCCATGCCGGATACGGCCTTCACGGTTATGGCTGTCACTGAGCCTGTGAAACATTTACACTTGCTCTGTTTTCTGACACTTCACTCCAATGTGACGTCCATCATATATTTACATATTTCACTGCTTTTACCAAGGAACTGTAACTGAGAGTAAACAAAGTGCATCAAGAGCAGATAAAGAGCTTCAAAAACAGACACATGACGATCAGAGCAGAGCTTGTGTGTCAGATACTACCACTGTTGCCGGTTCACATCCCTCAAGCAGCGGCCTATACAAGTGCTGCTCAAACAGCAAATGCACAGATAATCACAGCAGATGGTGTTGGACTCATTTATGTGGCTGTCAAGAAGTCAGGAAAGAAATGGCTCTGGCAGACATGGGTGTGGATGGGATTCAGCAGCTCTGAGGGACACAGGAAGCTCATTCCACCTGGTCATTCAAGCATGCCACCAAGCAGCGGAAAACAAACAAGAAGCGGTGAACTCACCCAAGAGCGCAATGAGCAAAACGATCACCACCAGGTAGCTGGCGTTCCGCTGCTTATAGAAGTACAGCAGCAGACAGAATGTGATTATTTCCAGGAGCTGCAAAAATGGTAGAACAGCAAGAATCACTTTAGTACCAAATCGAAAGGATTAATACCGCACTATTCAGCTGTGATGTAATTTCCAGGACCATGCAGTCTGGTAAAACCGGAGGCCTCACCAGGTAAAGCAGGAAGGGCCAGCCGATCACATGCTTTACAATGTTTTCTGCGTTGAGCTTCTCATGCGAGTTGGGCCCAAATGTGACAAACAGGTATGTCCCGGAGGCTGTTAGCGCGCAGCCGATGAACGACACAATGTACCGTCCTGTGCCAAACACACAGATCGCATGACACCATCTACACACCCGCCACTTGTAATGAGCAGTTAGACAAAATAAGCTGGATGTGGCCAAAAAATGAGTTATTACAGGCTTGTGCCTTTTGGCATTTTTAGACTCAGTTTGTTTTTACAGCAGAATATTTCTGGCCCATCTTCACTAGTTCCATACCAGCCCTGTAACTGCCATTGCCCCTAATGCCTGACATATGTAGAGAAACATATATTTAGAGACGTACTACAACAGCACCAAAAGCCTTCCCCTTTGGTGTGTAAAAAGGGACATTTACATGTGATATTTGCATGCGATTTGAACGGAGTGCTGGCGACCTGCCACGGCTCACACTTACGCACAAACTCCTTGGGCTTCCACTTCTCCCGCAGGAAGATGAACCCCAGGATGGAGCTGGCTGTGGAAGAGGATGGCATCACCTCAGCTCAGTCATTCAGAGCCATACCATCAATTTTGCTAATCGTGACAGTTGTGAACACAACAGCGTGGGGTTCGCACCGATGACGGACACGGCGCCGAGCGGCGCCACCAACGCGAGGGGGGCGAAGGCATACGACACAAAGATGGCCACCTCCCCCAGCACCGTGAGCAACAGGCCGAACCACCAGGTCTTGGTCCTGTAGTAGGCGCGCGGGTCCTTGTTCCCGGCAAGATGCACGTGGCTGTATTTCTGCGGCCGCAAGCCGTTGGAGGGGGGAGGTAAAGATTCAATGAGAACCCGGGAAAAACAGGGTGAGATCGGCGCTCTTTCCATCAGCCTCAGTGCGGCGCTCACCTGTATGCAGAGGGAAATGCTCACAAGGAGGTTGCCGAAGATCGCCAGCAAGGTTCCGATGAGGTTTTCCTGTGGCGCACCATCACGTAACCACATACACAGGCGCACATAAACACACACACAACAAACACAAGGTATTACACACAAAGTACATCCATGAAGCGCATACTGAGTTGGTGTTTGAATAAGTTACTAACCGAACAAATATTAAATCGGAAAGCATACTGACATACAAGAAACGGTGGTAAATTGTCGAGTATAGCAGAGAATAATCACGTGACACCACTATTATTATTATTATTAATATAGATGCTGCCATCAATGTACGCATAGATGTTCATATTAACCAATTACGTTAAGCTAACTATTAAAAACATCGCCACTGCCAACGTCACTCTTCCTGTTAATGTAACTGTCAATGAGGCGAAACTATGACATCACTGTCCGCGGAAAATACTTTAACGTAAGCGATTCACGACGTCACTACCGAAAAGCGAATTGAGAAAACGTCAACGAGCAGATGCGCACACGGAATTATAGCTGCAAATAAAGTTGTATCGGCGAGGGCGATCGTTCGCTACGGCGAAAAGGGTGCAGATCGCCTTCGGGTCCACACACGTCGTTGACTACAACATTTGGAAAGCATTTGAAACGGCGACATGTTTACCGTGTACGACAGGGACCCGTAGTCCACTTCGTCCACTCGGCTCAGCTCCAGCGCTGCCATTTCCCTCCCGAAGACGTACAAGGGTTTAGCCTGCGTTGCTGCGCTCCAGTTACCTGCGGGAAGGCAGCGGGGCAGACGTGCCTCTTCTACGGGAAATGCCGACACTGAACCGCCGCCATCTTACAGCTCGCTGAGCCGCCGGGAACAGGAAGAGATCCGCAGCGACCACGCCCACTACCAACAGGACACGCCCATCACGTAACAGGACACGCCCATTACGCAGCAGGACACGCCCGTGTCACAATAAGCGCTCTTACACTCAGCAGCCTTTGTTAATAATAACAATAAGAACAATAAACATTATAATATTGAGCTTGTTTCCTATAACCTTACTGCACAGCTTCTACAGACCTACACACCAGTTTTGCAGAGCTTCACGTTCCAATGACTGCATGATGTTGCTGCGGCTGCCCTCCTCCTGTCGTTCCACTCTACAGACAGTTTGTGCTGCTTTCAGAGGCCCATCCAAAACAGCAGCTTTACTCACGCAGCTGAACGGGACATTAAATCTCCGGGTAAAATAATTTGTTCTGCATTTAATAAATGTCACGACATTCTTTCTAAACTAAGTGCTAAACTTGTACAATGTCGTGCAAAGCTCACGCTGGACACCAGATGGCGCCAAAGGTGCACCATGGAAACTTCTGTCACTATTAGTTTGCAGCCATAGAACACAAATCCCTCCAGTAATTTGATGAATAGTTTTTATAAAAGTGTCTGATAAATTTTTTAAAAATCCTAAAATTGGTTGGTCAAGCTGCCTGTTCGTTTCCCCCTTCCCTGCACAGCTTCAGCTTCTTTTGGGTCCGAGTGCATCTTCTGCCCCTAAAGGCAAATATTGGAAATGCGGCTCATTTTCATCCTGAAACAGAAACATTGGAAAATACAACAACAAAGTGGAAATAAAACTAAACAAACAGAAAGAGAAATTTGTTACCTGCGGTAACAAATCTGTGAAAATTCATACTTCAGATCTTAGTAACAACCAGCCACTACTCTCGTTTTGGTATATGCAGCTCTTTTTCTGCAGATATTAATATAATAAGAGCTAAGATCCCCATTTATGACTGTCAAAAATTTGTTTCGAAATGACTGCAGGATTCTGACAAACATCAGTGTCATACCAGTAAAGTTGACACTGAACTTAAAACTCTCTCCTCACACAATACTCTGTTACATTCTGACTCGCTCTCCATTTTACACCACACTGCATAAGGTAGACTTTCCTTCAATGTTGCTTCTTGTTAGTAAAATGTAATAAAATAAACTGGCATCCAGTCCCACGCTGTGCAGTTCCAGGATAGAGCAACACTGAAAAACTGCACTGTATGAACTGTTTATGAAAACAAACAAGTAAATATGTGAAGTTCTTACAGTCAGTGTTCACTTCATTTTAACGTTTTCCTATTAAACAGAATGTAACCCATGGATAAATCAAGGCTTTAAGATATATGCAAAGCTTTTATTTATTGTGACATAGTTTGTGGACTTACAAACAAATTTGAGTTACAAACTGACTTCTGGCTCCAATTGTGTTTGTAAGTTGAGGTACCAGGGTAGTATGCACACAAAATAAAGAAAACCGTGGTCACCTTGAAAAGTTTTTGGGAACAGGGCATGTATTTGTTCCAAAAAAGGCCCAAGAATTGATTATTCATTGAACATTTTCATCTGTATTCTGTGATAACTGTTTAACTGCTGTGCCAAATGTAAATGCGTCTCCCTTCCTCATCTCTCTGCACTAGCTTCTTGTAGCTCCCTGTATTATGTTCAACACTCTGGTTATGGCCTACAAGACAGTCAGTGGATCTGCTGTGTTCTCCACCCACTACCTGCTTGGTGGTCCCACACTAAAGAAGTCCAAAATCAACAGTCTTTAAGGTTCTCACTTTCGACTCCAATGTGGCGGATAAGCTCCCTCAGAGCTCCTGAATTGCTTTAAAAATTCACCTCTTTTTGAGCCTTTTCTCTCCTGAACAGTTGACTATTCCATGAATCTACATCTGCAATTCTAAACACAGCTACTTGTTTATTTGTGCAGACAAAATGTGCAACGTTGGCATTTATATGCATACATCTCTCAGTCTATTGGAAAACACTCTTTCATTTACTCGGAGTTGTGTGTTGCTTTGGAGAAAAAGGATTGGTTAAATGAATAAATGCAAATGTGAACATAAATGTAAATACAGCTGTACATTTTAGCCAAACCGATTCCAGCTATTCAAAAAAAAAGTCCTTATGGTCCATAAATTCCAGAGCACTAGGTTACTTGCATAACTGTGTCCCACCCACTGTGTTCTTTAATGGCAAAACTGACACTGTGTATTCTGGTTTAGTGCCACAGCTATTATTAAACCAAGTGATTGCCTGTCACCTTCTTCCCAAATGCCACGTACAATGAAAATGAACCTCGGAGTCAATAAGTTGACGCAAACAAGACACACGGCATGCGTGCTTTGTCACTGTGTCACAATGAGCCTCCAGGCACTGGACCACTCCCACGCAACAGGCTGCTGACAGACGTGTAATGCATTGGCACCTGCTGTCCTGGGTGGAATGAAGAAAACAGACACAAAAAGCAGCCATAATCCGTACCGTGTAAAAACAAAATCCCGGTGATGTCCAAGTTGGTGCCCGCATGGTCACAAATGCAGTTGAGTTTTGGAGTGTTTGTCTCTGGCAGTGGGTGTCACTGTGGGACTGATCGACAGGTTAAGATCGAAGACTTTTAATGTTTAAGAAACTGTTGAATTAGGCTGGTTGAGCAAAAATAGCAATATCACGAAATGCCACCCTCAACCACTGAAGGGTGATGATTCTTTCCACCCACAGGTACAACCATTCCCAGAGGCTGCAGGTTGCAGCACATGTCAGTTATTCACATTTAAACTTGATTTCATTTCTTATATCCAGCCATCTGTTATTCACAACCACTTTTCCCGGTCAGGGATGCACACACCAAGGGCAGTGAATCCAAAACATGTCATTGCAAAGCAGGAGGAAACCAGAGCAGCTGAAGGACAATCGATTCCCTTAAAAAAAGTTCTAAAAGCACTGTGTCTCCACTATTTTTTCATGAACATAAAACTTTAGAAAAGTGTAGTGTAGAGCAGAGCCAAAGGCACTCACTAACTTGCAACACCGAGTTTCAGTCAGCAGTGATTTTATGGAATAACTGGCTGCTCTTCAAGGAAGTTCATGCATTTTCACATTCCAGAAACTGTTACCCTGCTGCTGTTGCACAACCATTTGAAAGTAGCACAATTTTCAGGTGCAAATTGCAGGTTTGTGTCTTACTAACTGTGTGCTGAACAGGTGAAGGTGAGAATGCTCAGTCCCCGAGGGAATCCTCCTTGGGACCATCACACATCCCCAAGGGATCGATTGCAGAGCAGATATCCCTGCCGTATCTGGCCGTATACACAGCTCAGAACGTTGATGGAGAGATAGACGCAGACGTTATTTCACTTAGTCATTTTGTTTTGCTCAACCCTTACGAATTGATAAGATACACAAAGATGACCCAGCTCAAGGTTACCGGTCCACTAAAAACCTGTTTGCAAACAAACCACCTGTCTTCAGGTTCATTTCATGGCATTTCAGACCTAAAGGTGATAACAGATGAACCCAAATGACCAGAAGCATAAACCGTAGCCTGAGATCACAAGGAACAATGAATTCCATAGAATTAGAAGACAGAAGTGGAAAAATAAAAACCGAGCCCTGGAACGTACACACTTTTACCCTGTTTGCTTCACGCAAACATCCATTCATCCATCATCAGCATCCACCTGGTCCTGATGGTCCAGGGCCTATACTAGAAACATAGGGTGTGAGACAGGGCTCACCCTGGGCCGGACACCAAAAAAGCTCACGCATTCACACGATACGGCCCATTTGGAGTCACCAATTCACCCAAAACTCATTTTTGGGTTGCGGGAGGAAACCAACGCAAACATGTGCAGAACATTGAGCTGAACCCACAGCCTAGGAGTGCCACTGTATCAACCCTGTACACAACAAAAAAAATGCAGTTTCATATTTCAAGCTATGGATTTTGGGTGAAGTGAGACTTGCGAGTGTTTTCATTATTTTATTGGCTGTGTAATGTAAACCTGTATTTGAGCCACACTGAATATGTGGGAAAGTGCATTGCGGGTACAAGCACCCCTAGGCTTAGACTGCAACACCACACCAACCAAATCCCGACCTGAGAGCGACCCCCATGGCCCTCAGCAGCACATGTCTTCTTCACGCTACATCATCACCTCATCACAGGTATTAGGTCAGTCCTGTGCCCTCACAGTCCAAAGACGCAACTTTAACCACTGCGCATCCTGCCATCCCATTTTGCCATAGCAATAAATTACACATTGAAATATATTTTGGTATCTTCTGTTCGGCTCCTGAAACATGCACTTCCATGCCAGATGCCCGCACCCACCACATACAGGGTGTTACACAGGTCAAGGGTGACAGGGGACATCACTGGGGACAGTGGACAGCTGACATGCAAACGCTGGTGTGACTTGAAATTTGGGTTTACTCCGCTCTTCGGTTGTTCTAATAATGAGTTTATTACAGGATTATGAAATATATGAGCTGCAGCATACGATACATCCTGACCCATCTCAGCTGTGTGTTTCATCACTGCACGGCTCAAGCACAAGCGAACTTTGGATTCTTGGAAGGAAGCATTAGGTTTCCCTGAAGTGCTGTGCAGTGCAACCTGCAGGTGAGCAGACAAACCTGTTGCGCTCCTGTACCTGTACCTGTAGAAGCTGAGGCAGGATGGGAGCGATGGAACACAGGCATGTTGTCAAAGGAGTGGGACGGGACTATATGGTGAAACATGCAATGGTAGCAACATGGTGAATCAATTAAATGATGTGCATCAACACACACACACACACACACACACACACACACACACACACACACACACACACACACACAATGTATAGACTCCTCTGCTTAGGAACACTGCTGAAATTAAGATTAATAAACAATAAGTTACAGTTAATAAAATTTGAATATTGCAGATTTTAACCAATTTATCCATAGGTAAAGTTCTGAAAAAATCCTATACTAAGTAAAAAGATTTCTTTTAATACTCATTATTTCCTTTGATCTGCATTAAAGTTGAACTAATTTAACAGCTGAAAATAAACACAGACTGCCTCCTATTCAGTGCTGATTTCTGCCGATTTGTCCCATGGACACATTCAGCGCTTGTCATCTTGATATTGACCACAGACACGGGAGCATAACATGAGACCTGAGCTGCAAACACAGTGGAAGTGAGTTGAATAAATGTGGCCCTACACTGCTCTTTACTGCCATCTATCCACTTGGAGGGTTAGTACAGGTCAGACTTGCTGGTACAGAGACATCTGGAGATGGACAAGCGGAGACAATGCAACCAACACTTGAGTGTCGCCCTAAAGGCCTTGAACATATCCCTTCTTTCGCTGTTTCCACGTAAGATGATCGGACGTGTTGGAGCTCTAAGTGTCTTGCCCAATTCTCAGCTGTGTAACTATGACACGAAATAAATCCCTTCTTCCTCTCTGTAGGGCAGCTGTGTGTTGTACCTGTGGGTGACACCCTCCTTCCTCAAGGAATGCGCGAACGTTACGAACAGGTGAGCAGCATTGAAAAATATGTGATCGATACTTGCGCATGAATAAAAAGTTTAAAAAGTTTAAAAACAAAAAGAGGCCATTGCGTTTTTTTTTCCCCCCAACTTAAGAATGCATGTTCGTTGGAAAGTATGCGGTTCCCTCAGAGATGTATGTGCTGTGTTTGTCTCGAATGGGCCCTTGACATTTTTCGGAGCGATGAGGTGATGGCTTTCCGTTGTAAGGTGTTGGCGGAGCCGGCTTTTCTGAAATCTCCAGCCTGTTCCAACTTGCCTCTGCATACTTTGGCGTGCCGGGTGCTGACTCTGCGGCGACAAGTGTCATGAAAAGAAAGAAAGAAAGAAATAAATGAATATTTGTCTGGAGTTATGCATACCTTTAACCTGACTTCCAATTAAACCTGAATGGCGGAAATACCTGCATGTGTGTTCTTTATGTTTCTTTATGACAGTGGAAAAAAAAACTGAAAAAAATGGTACAACATACTGACTCCTTGCCTTTAGTAGAAGGGAAGATGAACGATTATCCACTGGGATCCACCCAGATGCCCAGTGGTGTGACTTAGACTCCTCCCAGAAATGGACAACAGGCCTAAGCCTCAACTCCTGAGCTTCTTGTTCTTTGCTCTGGTTTTCAGACAATAAACCCACTTGTTCTGTGTGAGAACATCCACATACAGAAAAGACTGCAGGCTAGGTTAGGAACTGAAAACTGATGGTCTGGTGACCGCAGACTGTGTTCTACCTGGACACTTGTCACACACAGGGGTCTCCTGCCCAAACTCAGGATGGTGCCCATGAACTGAGCCACAGGCGCCAATGACCCACAGGGCCACCTGGATGAAGGAACTTGATCAGAATTGTGGAAACTCCATATCATTTGAACCAAAGAGCACAGCTTTCCACTTCCAGCATGTTTGAACAAAGTGTGCAGACACCCATAAGGAAACCTCAGTTATGGTCACTCTTCGTAGAGTTTCTGTCCTGTGAGAAATGTTCCTGAGGATCACAACAAATATAAAAATACGTAATCCATTCCCAGTCTGCACTATGTGCTTGCACAATGCACTGTTCCACTCCTTGCTTTTAAGCTCCTCACCTGTCTGTTTAGACCAATGCAGAGGAAACTATTATGAGAGACAAACGTACCCATCTGGGGAAGCTAAGGATGCTAATGTACCACTATAATTTGACCAGGACCAGAATCAACCCCCCCCCCCCACACACACACACACAGACACCACAACCCCCAGCCGCACACCTACTGTGGTCCCAGAAACTTGCTGCATTTGTTCGGTTTGTGTCTCTGTAGGCATGCATCGCCCAGCTGTGGACTTGTAGCTGTCCAGGTGGATTAACACAGAGTTTGACAGAAGTTTTACCCGTGTCAGCATGCATTGCGAGGATGTTCCCCACCACTACAAGAGTTACTGCAGTCTACCTTCTGGAGTGATGGGAACAGGGCCATCTCAGGTGGGCTGAATGGTGGTGACAATTCAAGGAGTTAACAATAATATAACAGAGCAATATTCTTTCAAGGTCCCACAACTCCCAGCTACGGCAACAGAGGGAGGTGTGAGAGAAGAAAGGATGGGTGTTCCAGCAGACCTTCTGCCCCCTTCAAAAAGGACAGCAAAGTGTGATGGTGAGTGTGTTGGCCTATATGATGCACATGTGAGCTTCTGTGTGCTGGCTTACAGTATGTTACATGTGGGTGTGTATGTGCGTCAGCGTCTGTGTGGGGGTGGTACAGTGTGTGGCATGCACGTGTGTGTGTGTTGCCTGCTGGCGAGAGTCCTACAGCCCACACAATGGCTGCTGTACGCCTGGCTGTGCAGGCAACCGCGTGGCACCAACCAGGCGAAACCCGAGAGGCGACGCCAATGGGGAGCTCAACAAAAGGCTGTTTGACTCTTTTTCTGCATTTGTTTGGCTCTTACTTTGTATTTTCAGCACCTGCTAATCACACTGCTTTGTTGGCTTTGCATTCCAACTTGTTAAACTTGTTGCTCCCCCCAACATCTTATCCCACCTCCCCCTGACAACTTCACCAATTCTCCTTCATGGCGTCTAAACCTCGACTGGCTGTCTTGCAGTGCGTGAAAGGCATAATGACAGGTCACATATGTCTCAGCAGCGATCGCTCAATCTCTCTGCGGCAGGTGGATCAACTCAACAGGTGCCTCAGGAAGATCCGCACAGGTGTGGGCACCTCCTCCAAAGCTCTCACACACTGCTGTCGCCCGCGGCCAGGCTCCATCCCTCCTTCGTCCCCCTGAGCTGAGCTGCAGCTCTGTCACTCGGGTCACTGTCCCGGTCCAGTACAGTACCGTCTTCCGCCATGTTCTCTTGTAAATGCATCTGGAATGTTCATTGCCTCAGTGCAACACTTTTCATGGTGCTGCTTTGACTCACTAGGGGTGTGTGCATGCACGTGTGTGTGTGTGTGTGTATGTGAGAGAGAGAGAGAGAGAGAGAGAGAGAGAGAGAGAGAGAGAGAGAGAGAGACCCTCCAGGTGGCTGTGAAGTGGGGTGCCAACATTATTGCTTCACTGGTGGTCTGGGTCACTGGCTCGGTGGAACCTGTGACCTTTGACCTGCGGCTAGTGACCTGTGAGCAACAGTGCCATACAGCACATTCTCTCCACCCTACACATCCAGCCAGAGGGGCAAAGTGGACATCTGACATTCATAGATTGAGAATAAACAAATACCTTAAACATTAAATACACAAATATATAATACATAGCCATTCAAACACATAAATATGATATAAAGTATACAATAAAATGTGTGAATATAAATAACCATAAATCCACAAATAATCCACAGTGGTAAAGGAAAGACTAGTGAGGCTCAGGCTGTGGTTTCAGGGTGGAGGTGTGGAGAGGAGAACTTGGCCCCGACAGCTCATTCAGGAACAGAACACGGGTTGCTCGGCCCTCTGGGAGTGTTTTTATTTCTCTCCTGCAAGACGGAACCTGCCGCTGGCACCTGACTGAAACTCGGCGCGAGCGTCTCGTCTGATGCGCACGGGCTCAGATGAACTCTGACTGACTACGAAACACGCCCCCCGTCAACCCAAATACGCGTTTTTTAAGGGAAGGTGGTGGTCTCGACACGTCCCCGATGAGGCAACCGGTCCTGGAAAGTGCCGGGGCTCCAGGATCCCACGGGAATATCCCAGATCCTTGAGTGAGCAGGGTGGGGATGAGGGTGGGAGTGTGGGAATAGGAGATACCATCAGAGTGCAGAATATACACACGGCCTCAGCAAAGCAACCCCACCACCTGCGGCCCACAGAGCCTTCCTCACACACGGATATGGACACGTTGACAGGAATGTGCACGTGTTCCTCCTAAAAGCCAAATACACTCAGCCCTCATGTAATGGGGCCCCATGCAAGAGAAAAACTGCTGACACAGCTTAGGAAAATACAGTATATACCATTTCTACATACACTATCCGGCCAAAAAAAGTCATTGCCTGGATTTAACTTACTGTTATGATCTGGGGTTGCTTCAGTCGGTCAGGTCTAGGTTCAGCGACGTTCTGTGCCCAAAAAATGAGGTGAGCCGACTACCTGAATATAATGAATGACCAGGTTTTACCATCAATGGATTTTTCCTTCATATTCCGAGATGACAATACCAGGATTCATGGGGCTCAAATTGTGAAAGAGTGTTTCAGGGAGCATGAGAGAGATCATTTTCACACACGGATTGGCCACCACAGGGTTCAGACCTTAACCCTATTGAGAATCTTTGGGCTGTGCTGGAGAAGACTTTACGCAGCGGTCCGACTCTTCCATCATCAATACAAGATCTTTGCAAAAAATTCATACAACTCTGGACGAAAATAAATGTTGTGACACTGCATAAGCTTACTGAAACAATGCCACGGTGAATGCATGCCGTAATTGAAGCAAAAGGCGCTCCAACAAAATATTAGTGTGTGACTTTTTTTCTGGCCGGGCAATGTATAACAGGCCTACTGAGCACAAGGCATTTTGCGGTGATGGGGTCATGGCAGGTGGAAAAAAGAGTTGACATAAGAAATGAACCCCAGCACAGTAACAGCTCTGTTCTCCAGCTCCCTTGCATCCTGGGACAAAATGATTCCTCTGGGCAACAAAAATGGTTAAACAAAGCCAGTTGTCTGCATTGCACTGTTTCAACCAGTAGCATTAGGGGAAAACAGGCCACAGTGTGGGCAGCGCAGCTGCTGTGCAGCTTGGAGGCTCTAACTCAAAGGAATAAAATCGCAGTTCGATAAAAACATTAAAAGTGCAGCCTTTAGGCGCTTCTGCGCGTTTCCTTGCATGAGTCTGCCTGCAGTTGTGCTGTTTGGCTTGCAAACAATGCGTTCACTCCACATGACTGTTGTGGCCGTGCCCCTGTGATTAAAAACTGTAAAAACCGCACCTAACACCTAAAAACTTTATCTGAAGTCAGTAAAAGGGAATATTTTAAAAAAAGATGAAACACACGCTGTGCTGCATACCTGCTGCAGAAAACAGGCTTTTTAGTACCGACTAGCAGAGCTGCCTGTGCTATTAGAATGTGGGAAGGTAAAGTGTGGTAGCAAACTATATTTCACTTAACTTTATTTTGTGTGTGTGTGTGTGTGTGTGTGTGTGTGTGTGTGTGTGTGTGTGTGTGTGTGTGTGTATTTGAAACTTTCAGGACACCAAGTGGCCTTTTTAAAGTTTATGGAACTACACTACATCTCACTTAGGGTGACAAGTACCACTGTGTCAAATTTCAAGCATGTGGGTTGAAAAATAAAACTGCAAACAAAGACAGATTTGAGATTTATACTGTAGATACAGAGAGATATTTTTCATTTAAAAAGAGGAAACCCAAACACTGTCTGATGCAACACTTCAAGAGCAGAACTGCACAGTTTAAAACACCAGGAACAAGTGAGAACTACAAATTTTCATCTTAAAAACACAATAAAATGAGAAGATAACTTTAAAAATACACTGCTTTTCTCCTTTGTTAGGGTGGATTTTCCCAGTGAAAAAAGCTCCTTCGCTACTTCTTTAACTGACATTCAAGCCACGTTTTAAAAAAATCACAAACATCTACGGTCGAAATTTTCAAACTGTCTCCATCCAGGGTGTGCCTGTGCCTGTAAGGTAAAATTTAGACCACAGCAACTAGATAAGTGGTTACTGGCAGTGGAAAAAAAAAAATAAAAAAAAAACATTAAAAAACAAATCACCTCATTTTTGATACAAGCATTTAAAAATATTTGGCTTGAAAATTTCACATTTTAAAAACTTTTTTGGTGTTATAATTAATTTTATGTGACATATTTTTAATCCTAGAATTGATAACTTTTTCTAAAAAGAATAAAGGTGACTTCAGGGAAAAAAGAAACCTGGGAAATTTCACCCTGAACGGGTGAAATACATTTGTCAAAATGGTCGTACTTTGGTTTTTGTAACTTGAGAGAAATGTTATTGCGGAGCAACAAAACGTATCGCGGCACGTGTGTAACTGAGTCGTATTTGTAGCTTGTTGGAGACGGTGTCCTGAGGGCAGCCGCTGCCCTGAGGCCTGAGGAAGCGAAACCAAACTCACACACCGTTACAAGGCCTCGACCTGGGCAGAAACTGGACATGCAAATGAAACGGAACAAAACAGAACACGATGGCAAAACACAGCTGTGAACATGGCGACTCCCGCGCCAAACACACCTCAGAGAAGAGACAGCCGCCAGATGCTTTTTCCACAGCTGACCATGAGCAGTCCAAGGGACGAGGATGTCCCCCCTTCTCTACACAAAGAGAGACAAGACAAAAGAGACAAAAGAGTTTATTTGTCACATACATGGTACTGAGTGTACCATGTAGTGAAATGTGTCCAGATGCAGGATAGGAGACTGTGCATAAAAATTTACAATAAGTAAAACAAACAAACAAACAACTAAACACCAAGAAGATAGAAACAAACAGCAAACAGATAGATAAATAAATAAATAAAACACAGTGGACATGTCCCTTTCTGAGGGAGAAAACCCTGGACTGAGGGATGACAACAGGGGGTCCATCCTACTGTGACCATGGGGGGGGGCAAGGTAATAACCCTGCAAACAGGCATAGCATCCAGACTTCGTCTGAGGCTCCCGAGACCCCTGTAGGGCACACAGGGAGGGGTGGCTCATCCAATACAGGCCATCGTGGAGGCCAGCAGCCTTCACTCTCGGCGCAGAGTTTCGCAATGGCACTTTCAAGCAACACTGTCACTCCCACATTCCATCAGTGGAGGCAAAGTCACCCTGGGGCTCTGGGGCTTTTCTTCACGCTCACTGGACTAAAGTCTACACCTCTGGCCAGGCATCTCTCCGCAACTCAAAGAGGGCAGAGAGAGACTGGGGTGACGTCACGGAGCTCCAGGTGACAGCACGCAAGTCACAATGATTTTTACATACAGCGGTTGTTTCATGTCATCATATCTACCCAACTTTGTCTCTTTATGGATCTCTGTTCTTTCTGCTCAGTGACCAAAACAAGAATTTACATTTACGCTTCATGAAGATGCTTTTATTGTGAAATGCAATGTCTGCTAATTCATTTATTACTTTTCTGATTAATAACTGATATTTATCTGATGCCTTGGACGATAAAACACAAAACGGAATTTAAAGTCGCCAGGTAATTTCAAACACGTTGTTGGACTCAATATGCAAAGTCTACACAGACTGAGCTGATTCAAGCTCATGTCAGAATGCACAGTCTAGGTGCTGTGACCAGCATTACCCGCTGCTTCAATGTTCTTCCTAATACCGACAAATATTGAAAAATATTGTAAAATGTAAATAAAATGTTGCTACAGTCCTCCGACTGGTTCACCCCCACTGGGTCTGTTTATACCTACAGGACGGGAACCCCCCTCACCCCCACTGGCCCATCAAGGCTAGTAGTGAGAGTGACCACATTAGCATGCACGCAAGCATCACAACTCACTTCTGGGACCGCCGAGGCCCCGTGGGGGAGGGTCGCGTTGGCCATCTCACAGGCCATCGGGCACCGGACCTTGAGCAGAATCGTGGTGGTGACAGCTGGCTGCCAGCGTCCTCCTCCTGGGTCCCATCGCGGATGGTGGACAAGGTCATGCTTCGGGTCCTCCGAATGAGCTGGCAGCAGACGCTCCCCCCACGCAGCCAGCCTTTCACCAAACACAGGTAAACACAGAGAGCAGATTCTGAGTGACACCAGGTTTGGGCGAAAGGCCCTAACCACAGAGAGGCCACTGGGGAACTCCCACCTCCCCTGAAGGTGAACTTAATGCTAACACCACCACCTTACTCAGCAATAATGACACAATTACAATCCTACAGTGCCTGTAAAAAGTATTCACACCCCTGGGAATTTTTTGCATTTTGTTGCATTACAGCATGGAACCGTGGTGTATTTACTTGCCAGTTTTTACCACTCAAAGTCCCATTTAATGTGAAAGCAGGAAAAAAAATAATAATCCAAGCGATTTTTTGACTTACTGTACACCCTTCCTGGTGAGTGACCCCCCTCCCCAACAGGTTAAGAACCATAATTTAGCTCCTATGTTGAATACAACCTTTTCAGGGCAAGGATCTCAATCAAGTGCACTACAGCATTATCAGAGGTGGGATTTGAACCAGCAACCTTCTTGCTACAGGTGAAGCCTCCTTAACATTTTTCAATATGCAATGTTTCAATTCTTTGCACCTTTTGTCTCAGTATGTGGCAAGACTCTCGCCAGTTGCTCTTGGAGAAGGGAAACCTGGCCTGGCATCATTCCTTTTATGAGGAACTAATTCGCTACACCAACCCAGCTGCGGCACCAGTCACCGAGCGGCACTGAACATCCCGGAAGCTCAGGACCACATCAGATTATTCATTTCATCATTTCATTGTGTGCCAATCTCCAAATCCCTGCTTGAGCTATGCGTCACTTCCACTTTAGCAAAAGACTGCAATTTGAATAACAGAACAGAGGAATGCGGCTGAAACAGTTTGCTTGGTTCGAACTGCAGAAAAGCTTTTCCACCTCGGGTGTTTTGTAAGACCCAGAAGTATTCATCCATTTGCATCAATCGGGTGTAAACCATCAGAAATGCAAATCACCTGCAAAAGAACTCCCCGAGTTGTCCCTCGAAGGCCCGTAAGATTCCAGAGAAACACAGACGTTACCTTCAGGTGTCCAGTTTACCTGCCACAATTTCACCTCCCTGAGGCCTGGGCTGGACATGTTAATGACTTCATGTGAAGACAATGAAGGACAAAAGAAGAGTTTTGCTTACACGGGAAGATGAACTTTTTCGGGCACTTTGAGGGGTTTTTTTTAGGGAAAATTCAGCCAGCATTTCCTGAAGAAAAGGAAAAATACCGTGGTGGGAGGGTTACAGCAGACTGGTGATGAATGACAGCGTTTTCTTTCCTTTTCTCATTTGAAGCTTTCCTAAAATCCTGCCAAGTTGCCCGCAGGGTGTGGTCCGGGGGTGTGCGGGTAACGCGCTGAACACGCACCTCCCAACGTGGCTCCAAACTCCTCTCAGGCGTGAGCGGCAGGTTTCGGGGAGCTGGGAGTTGAGGAGCCAGGTGACTCTGGCCACTATGCCACCTGCTGGCCACAGAGTAGCGATGGTCCAATCAGGTGCAGTCACCGAGCACGCAAACTTCAAAGAGGGTGCAAGAGCAACAGGGTGTGCAGCTACTTTGGAGTAGAAGTGGCCCCCCTGGGACCAGTCTGAGGGCGCAGAATAAGCCTCAAACTCAGCATCTGGGGGTCCTGAGTTTGAATCCCACCTCCTGCTGTAGTGTCCTCAGTCAAGATATTTACCTTTAACCTTTAAAATGACCCTGTTGTACATCTGGGCAAGTTGGTGTAAGAGGAAAGCCTCAGACACCCAAATTAATGTAAATGTCCACGTCTGAGAAGCACCAAGCGGGTAACAAAACAAGAAGTCTCTGGCAGCATTTACACAACCATCATGTCCTGAGGTTCTTTTCTGTGTGAGGAGCAAGATGCTCTCAGATTCCAGCATTTAAATGCAATCCCAATATTTGTCAGGATTATTCTTATGGTCATTTCTGCATTAAAATCATGAAAACGGATCGCTGATAAACTGCTGGATTTTTCAGCGGGCAGAAACTGGTATGGAGAACAGGGGGCTAAAATTACCCTTAGTGTGGTTAAAAACTATTTAAATATCAATATAGAATGATAAGATCAATATCTGACATGAGCAGTAAAACAGAAAATGCAAGAAAAAATAAACTAACAACAATATAAAATTTCATATTCTCCAACCTACAAAAACGTAAAAACATTGAAGCCTCAAGAGTCGCCATGAATTTAATTTTTGTCAAGTTCAGCACATTTAAAAAAAAAAAACTTTAAATGACAAAAATTATTTTTCCTTACAAAATTACAAATTGCTCCATTTTTTCTTTATTAAAAAATAAAAATTTAAAAAAAATTACATTTAGATTATTTATAATTCTGTCTTAATTAAAGCACAAACATTAATTTATCACCGGTATTTAGCCAATAATAAAAAGAACATGCAAAACTTTATCTGAATTTAATAGCCACCTCACAAACTCTAGAAGGAGGCTGGAGTGAAAGAGGCGAGAAGCCGATACCCAAACAGCCCACGGAGGTTTTTATATGCGTTCTCTGAAAAACGTCTGGAGGACCAGCAGGTGGAGCAGTGGTTAGCGCTGTGACGTTGCAGTCAGACAGCTTGGATCAAAACTGAACTTCCTGCTTAACAATCCAACTTTGCAGAAAAACTGCAGGAAAAAAAATAAATGCAAATTCTTTTTCTCTATTTCTAGTTTGTGTGGCGACCCAATGGTGCAGCAGATAGTATGTGGTGTATGTGGTGGGGGGGTTGTATTGCTTTGGTGTATAGATGTGTAAATGACTGTAGGGGATTTATTCTAGTGTATCTAACACTGTAGGCCACTTTGGAAAAAGGTGCCACAAACACTGACTGGCAGCCATTTTATGTTGCATCGAAGAAAAGCATCTGACAATTGAATAAATGCGAATGTGTCAGAATGAGGCTTCACGCCAGAGTCTATTCAGCTGGTAATGACACCGAGAAACGCTGACCCCACATTGTCCTGTAAAGTACACCCCCCTCGGCTCCCATCGGCTCCACGCCCACTGGGATCACTGGGAAGTCTCCTCACTTTGCAAACACTGCAAGGGTTAAGGGTGCTACACCTGTCCTATCAGACACCTGTCTCGAGGCGCTCAGCCAATCAGGTAGCAGTGAAACTACCTGTTGGGGCGTAATAAAGCTGAGGCAAGGTGGCAGGCAGGAATCAAACAAGCCCAACTGTTGAGACATGCCTGTTTGTCCCTGCTAGACTCACACACAGACACCGTTACACTGCCCCACGGGACCCACGCCGGCGCTTCCCAACGGAGTCATGACCAAGGAGTTCGAGTGAGTAGAAGGTCTTTGCCATATACGCATTATGGAATGGTGGGGAGGAAGGGGTCCGTCCAAATACTGGACATCGGACAGTGACGTGTGCATGGGGTCTGTCTAGCCTGCTGCGTTTCTGGGGAGACTGTGGTTTTGCGGTCCACCAAGGTACAAATAGAGTGACATCCGGCTTAATTTGCAGCCTGGTGTGGTCGACATCCTCACTTTGAGGACAGACTTGTGGTCAGGGACAGAATTCACTTTCTGTTGAGTTTCTCTGCAGTTCCTCTGACCGAGTTAAGAACAGAGATCCCGCTTCTTGTAAAGGTCACATCCATGAGCCGTTAGTCACCAAAGAGGTTGCTGGCTGACGGAAGACGGTTCAGGATGGCAAGGGAACTAATACTGGGATAAGGCTGTTCAGGTTCCTTTCTGTTCTTGTCCAAGGCCAGGACATGGGTGTTTGCAGTTGAATGTCTGCTGTACTTATGTGTCCTGGAAACCCCAAGCCGAGGAGGCCTGAACTTGTACTGGGGCTGAGAGAAGTCCATAGCTCCTACAAGTGTTGCTGCAGGTGCTGTACTTATTGTGCAGGGGGTCAGCTATCTTATGACCGCGTTCCCGTGAGCTCCTCTTTGGGACATATAGCTGTCTTTGGTTTACGGTCGAGCGTGATGCTATGACTGGTGTGGGTGACCACACTGTATTTGAGCGCCGTTTAGGTATCAGCTGAGTAAGGCATCCTCTGCTCTCCAATTACAGGGAAGCAGGTGTCAAACCCCTGTTCAAACTGTGGTCCTCTAACCATAGTTGCCTCCTTTTAGGAAAGACCAGAATTAGCTGGAGGTTCTGAGAGGTTCAGGAAGCTGCTTTTGCTCATTTCAGATAGAGGAACATCAACTGAAATTATTATAAATACTTAGCTAAGATTCCGTGTTTTTCTGCCTCTTAAAGCACAAGGACTTTGCAGACATTTAGGGACTCTGAATGAAGCCAAGAGTTTCATTCGAAGCTCAAGTACAACTACTCTTCTAGCATGACATGAAAACTGTGAGCAGCGCTTAGGCACAGTCACCGAATCGACCGTTTGAAACAGCTCTCTTCCATTCACGGTTGTCACATAATGGTTTATTTAGGAATTTCACAAAAGCTGTAGGGAAAACCCGCTCCATGGTGTATATTTCAGGCAACATGCACAGGTGATGTTCCTTAAGGTGAAACTGACTGTAGGACAGAAATCCAAGAAATCTATAGATCAGCAGTGATCTTCCATGATTCCTTAAGTCAATAAATCCATACCAACAAGGCACATGTGTGTGCATGTGCGTGTGTGGAAGCCATTCAGTGAGCTCCTCTGTTCAACCTGCCCAAGTCCATAATGGAAGGTCTTTATTAGTATTAAAAACGACGGTTTTGCAATCGAAACCACTGTAGCCCGGGGCAGATATCTGCTGTGCTTAAGCAGTGTTATTAAAATGCATCAGTTTTGATTCCGAAAGCTTCATACAGATTGGTCATCACGCTATAACAATGACGGAGCTGCTCATGCATAAGCAAATCTCTTTTTTTAAAATGAAAACTAAGGTATCAAATATAATTTCATCCATTTAAGTTTTTTTTTTTTTTACTGCTAGCTGTAAAGATGTTCTTCAGAGTACACAAAGGCATTCTGCAGTACCTTTAATGACCCGTATACATACACGCAACTAACCCTGGACAAACTGGGGTCAGACCCCCAGCACTGTTAAAAAGGCCAACTTTGTGCTACAAAAATGGGGCTACTTGTCTATAGTCTCCATATTCTTACACCGACCTACACTGCTTGTGCTCCAGTTATTTGGTTGGGTTGTCGATAAAGCGTTAAATCTAAACTAACATTTGTTCTTGGCTGCATGGTGTTCCTGCCAACCTGCTGCTGCCCCTGCAGATCACTGCTGCTTCAGAACGAAAGCTTCAACCCCCCGCGCTACTTCGACAGTTTCAGCATGGATTCCTGGAGGCCGTACACTGACAGCTTGTGCCCAGAAGACAGCAGGATCCGCACCAGGCAGAGCAGCGAGGACGACGTAGCCATATTCTCCTTCCTCTATGAACCGAACAAGGTAACATCTGAAAGCCCTCTTCATACGCTCAGCTAATAGTCTAGAGACATGAAGTGAAATTTATTACAACCACGCATAAATTATGGGAAAAAAAACTGATGTTTTTAATAACGCATTTCAGACTCCTAAAGAACAGAAGATTATGCCCAGCTCCAGAAACAGCAGCATATATAAATCCCTGGACAGGTAAGGCTCATCTAAAAATCACCCAAACTACCAGTCAGATCCCTGCGTGAAAGTTTGTGTTTGCGGACACCAACTGGCCAGAAAGACCTCCGATGGCCTCCTTATGCTGAGCTGCAGAAAAGAAGAGCTTAGCTGAGGTCAGAGCTAAGTGGCTGGATAATCCCACCGTTAAACAACGAGCCGGGATTACACCCCAGCAAACCCTATGCTATTACTCATACCCAGGTTCACAAAGGGAGACGTCAGACCTGGGGTAAGAACCTTTGTTCTGTGAAAAATGGACCTGCAGTTTTTACCTTCAATAAAGGACACAAAAAAGCTAGATCTCTGCAAGACTGAAAACAGGTGGGATTAGATCGCAAACACAACCTCCCAGGGAGCAAACAGGTTCAGTAGCTGCCACAAAAGCCCCATTTTATTGACAGCATTGCTGTAAGGGGTTGTAATGAAGACAGTTGTACATCTGCAATCTTGTTCTGCATGAAGCAGGTCTTACGCCGATTGTCACCAGACCACGGTGCTTACTGCAGAGGTTGCGAGTGTGACATGAACAGCCCTGTATGTCTGCACGTAAACTTCAGCCTTGCTGATGATCTTCACTTCCCTTCCTTCGACCAGGAACCCCAGCGCCACATCTCCTGACCCAGTAGGCCTGGAGAGCCCCACGCACATTATGAAGCTGCTGTCCGAAACTTTGTCCACCGCCCCACAGCAGGACCCGCTGGAGCTAAACAAGAGGCTACTGCCCCTGGGTGCTCCCCGCACGGGCCCTCCTCCTGAGGACTTCATCGTTCCACATGAGAGTTACGACAAGCAAATGTTCAACATCTTAGACTGCATCCTTCAGCCGTCGCAGCCCAAGTGGAACCCTGACTCTACTCCAGAGGTAGGTTGAGCTTCAGACTCTGGATGTCAACATCTAGACCTGAAGTTGAAATGCGGTCATGACCCAGCGGGACAGACCAGCAGTTTCTCTTTCCAATCCTCACAGACAATAAGAGTGACACTGTCTTCCATTCCTGTCTTGCAGGCTCCGTCCTATAACAAGAGTTTTGCAGAACAAGCCAGCCCCGTGTACTCCTACACAAACTCCTCTCCGGATAGGTACAGGTAAATTGTTCAGCGTTTATAAACTACACAGTCACCTGACTGTTCAGTTTTTTCATCTTTGATGTGGGCCATAATCTGAACAATAAGTGGACCATGGAGCAGGTGTCATTGGATTAAGAATTATGTTATGATTTTCCAACAGGAATGAATTCCAGTTTGTTCTGGGAGCCCCAGCAGCCTCCCAACATAAGAGCAGTGAGATACCAATGGTTTACCTCAATAAGGGCCAGTTTTACCCCATCACCCTCCAAGGAGTGGGGACTGAGAGCACAGCAGGAACCTCCTATACCAAAGTTAAGGTGAGTCTGGGTTCAAATCTCCTTCAGGTGACCTCAGAAAATAACCCCACTCTTACAGCTTCACCTTGCAAGGTTTTGTGGCTTCCAGTAATCCCATTGTTTTGACTCTACAAGGAGATTGCAGGGGATCTCACAACTAAAAGTGCAACCCAAACATAACTCCCAAGAATTTTTGCTGATAACTGCAACCGAATTCTGGTCCCATTTTTCTTGTGGGCTAAATCCATACATGTGCAGGCTGGGCACTGCAATCTATTTCTACCTGAAGTGTGACTAAGTGTGAGTGAGAGACAGGTGTGGTAAAGAAGCCCGATAACTGGGTTCTCTTGTGGGGTGAAATGATAGTGTGTGCAAACCCAACAGGCACTGGTGAAGGAAAGTGAGGAGGATGATCACCACGATCAGTGTCACTGTAATAAGTAATCGGGAAGATATACAATATTCTTCCCTCAAAGGATAACTGTGCCCTTCCCTTTGTGCAGACGGTGATCATGGCAGTGTTTGAGAACGATAAGAACCCCGAGATGCAGCTGAAGTGTTGGAATCACTGGCATGCCAGGCAACCAACGGTCAAGCAAAGAGTCATCGATATCGGTATGTCTACCACTCATCTACCCAATGTACTGAGAAACAACCACCGGGATCCTTGAAACCAAAAAACGGTAGCCAATGTTAACATGACTGCTGTCTTGTGTAACAATGTATACAAGACTCGATTGTTAAGCACATATTTCAGCGTCATTGTAATGCAAAGTAGCTACGATGTCCTGATTTGCACCCCATTGTTGGTTTTATGGGCAAAATAGTTGAACGGCAAACAATTCTTTGAGTGCATCTCTCATATAACCGAATGAGTCTCTGCAGTAATAACA